>VZRV01002259.1:292189-425265 GCA_013398115.1 Falcunculus frontatus | reverse complement strand
TTTATTTTATTTTATTTTAATAAAAATTTTCATATTAGTTTATCAGTGCTGTATTTCATGTTTCCAAGATTTTTTGGAATCCTTCCTGAAGTGGACTTGTCACTGTTAGGTTTGCAGTTGGACTCGGTGATCTTGAAGGGTTTTTCAACCAAAATGATTCTATGATTCTATAATTTCTTTAAGTTATTAAAACTTCTCTAATTTTTGGTTCTAATGAAAGTTTAGGTTAGCACATTACCCTCATAGATATCTGTGAAGCTGACTGATCTTTCATAGTTTTCTATAAAATCACTGAATCATATCCTTGTTTAAAAACAACTAACTGGTGTGTACAGAAATGATTGGGCTTTGAATCAAAACCAGTTTGCTCTTGATTCAAGTCCATCCAATAATCCATTTCATTAATTCTTAGAAATTTTCAAAGTCAATAGGCTGTTAAGAGCTTGATTTTGTACTGGGAATAAAACTTGCCTTAGAAGTCTGAACCTGGTACATAGGAAAAACTGTGTTCATGACATTATGTTGTGCAGAGCCAGACTTAAAAGAAATATTTTCTGATCAGTTTGCAGTCCCTCTAACTGAAATTGACCAAAGAATGGGAGCAGGATTTCTTAAATGTCTCTGGATATGGCACTTAGTCAAATTAATAACTGAACTAATTAGAAAATACTAATAAAAATTTAAAATCTATTATCTTCTTATTTTTTTGTATAAATTAAAGATTTAGGTTTGTGGTTTCAGTAAAGATTTTCCTATATAAAAGTACGAATGAGAATAAGTTTCCTTTGGGAAACCATGACCACCAGTGTGAAGAATCTGAGAAGAAGGACAGTGCAGCAGGTTTTCTTTCATATTTAGTGTTCACAAATGTTGTAATTGTAGAGAAATGTATAATTTTAAAATGTTGCATGCAGTAGGACAGAGACAGAGTAAATCCTTTTCTTTGGGGATGTTAGTGTTGGGAAGCCAGAAATCAGCCTCCACATCCTTCCTGTATATCTTCTTTCCCTTCCACCCCGCTCTCCTCTCTCCCCATCTGCTCCATCTGAAGTTGCCTCCATGTCTCAAGGACAACTTCCTGATATTCACTAGCAAAGAAAATGTTTTTAAAATAGCATCCTTCCACACATATAATGTGCACCTCACATGATCCATCCTACTCGAAAATGAATTACATCCTTCCCTGAAATGAATTACAGTGGACCTGCACAGAACCAACGCAACTGGGAGCAGAAATAGGGAACATTAGAGGCAGGGGTCTAATACGTGAGCAGGGAATTTATTGTAACAGTGGCATTGGTAGAGTAAAAAGCCTGTGCTTGCTTATACTGGGCTAGAGTTTCCTGCTCAGGTGTCTAGTCCACTCTACTATTAAATTCCTTTTTTATATATAAAAGATACCAAGAAATTATAATGGTGACTAGTCTGTATTTTACTGCTCTTATTAAAATGATTGCATAGAAACAGAATATGAGACTCTATGAGCGGCTAAAGGGAGTTTTTCCTAAGTATTTTGTACTTCAGGAGGCAATCAAGGGGAACAATGAAAAGATTGGTGAATGAAAAGGGCAAATTCTTCACAGCACTGAAAGTTTCCATGCAAACACAGGGTGACATACCTCTGAGGCCATCACCTGAGACACTAACCTAAAAACTACATCACTGTGATACAGACCTTGGTCGGTCTAACTTGAGAAACATACAAGCTCATTTACAATACCTTTACATCTGTTGGAATCCCTGGTACGAATTATCCTCTTTTCAGGAGGAAGGCAGGAAATGTAAAAGGTTTGTTTACACCAGGTTGCTATCACACTCTAAAATTTATCAGCTACTCATCTATGCTTCACTGCCAGCAAAAGGAATAACTATAGCAAATGAATCAAAATTAAAAAAAAAAAAAAAAGGAAATAAAACAGTAAAAAAAAATTTCTGGTCAGTATTAATGATCTACTTTCTTCTTCTTAATTGATTTGCATATTCGTAGTGGAAATAAGAGGTTGCTAGCCAGTCTACTTGATCATAATATTCCCTTAATATTTTTATTTCTTTTTATATTCTTAATCTTGACGCTCTTGATATCCGTGTAACATCCAACATGCTAAATTGTCTGAGATATGAAGAGTCCCTGTAGCCTCACTTCTGAAGCTGAGAACTAGGTCAAGTATTTCAATAAATGCTGTGTCTAGATGAAGTAATAGACATCAAAAAATTAGTGTACATCCAAACTATATTGATCTAAGGTTTCTGATAATCCCTAATTAAGTAGACCACTCCTACACGTTCTTGAAATAGTCTTCTCAAGGTGTTAATTAGTAAACACAAATCTCCTCTGACATATGTAGAAGCATTTAACAAAATAAGTTTCTAGCCTCCTGTGAGACTTGAGCATTATGCAGTTATGTGGCTAAATGATTTCACCCAAAAAAGGACAATTTAATTTAGATCTGAAAGAAGTGGTTTTTTATTTCATTATCAACAGATTGTTATCAGAACCTGGGTTAGATTCTGATATGCTTAATTGTGTAGAGTAACAGTGTATATAATTTATGCTGTACCTGAAACAAACCATTCTGAATTTTAAAAAACCCACTGATGGATAAAGGTATCTCTTACCAGAGATAGAACATCAGATTCTGATATTTACTAAGGCTGATGACAGCTTGCTCCTCTGAGCATGTTTGTAAACACAGGCTCACTGATGTACTGAATGAACAAACTCCACTTAGAAACACTGGGGTGCATTCTGATCCCTGTTTCACCAGCTGATGGCCAGAGGGAAGGGGAATGCGTTATTCACACTGGGCCTTCAGTTGGGGGTCATACCTGCCATGCCTGGGCTGAGAAGGATGCAAATCTTGCTTCATGTGTCATCTGAGTAGGTTCAGGTGGAGCCCACTGAACAGCATCAAATAATTTCCAACATCAACAAGAAGATACAAGATGGGTCTCACCAACAACTCACTGGTACTCCAAAGGGTGAGGATGCCACAAGCACAGCTCTGTGATGCATGTGTGCAGGGAAAACCTGTTCCGTACTTGCTAAGCCCAGTCCTATGGATGCTGAAAAGCTTTAGCAGAGAAACTTTCCAGCTTTCTGCAGCATTCCTTGAGAGCTCTGTCTTTCCCATGCAAGTTATTCAAAACAATATCAACGTTTCTGTAAAATATTCTTTCCTATCTTGCACCTGTTGATTGTTATGATACTGACCAGAGAAATATTTTGGAATAGGTGTTGTAGAATTTGACCAATTACCCTAGGAGGTGGATGGCAAGTGGTCCAATGACCTTCCACCATGTAAGAATACTAAAGTATCAAATGGGCTGTATAAAATTAAATAGAAGTTACTTCTTCACCTTTTGTTCCTGGAGCAAATCTGTGTTGGCTTTCTCTCTGTGCTTGCTGTAACAGCAACACAGTCCCAGTGCTGCCATGATACCTCATCCCCTGGCAGAAGCTGATCTGTGGGTCATAATGTGTGCCTAGGTTTTGTCTACCCTGGCTTTTGCTTTAATAATAGCAATAACAGTAATAACAGCAATAATTCACCATTAACAACAATATAACAATAGTGAAAAATGTAATATTCATCACTATTCACAAAAAAATGTCAGCATGGAATCAGACCAAGGGTTCTTTTACCCTCACACTATCTCCTGACACTGATCTGTGCAAATGCTTGGAGCTGTATAATCACTAGGACACATGCAGTAGATGTAACTTTCACTAGGAGCTACTCCAGCCATTCCAGCTGGGAATTGGCCCACTATTGCTAAGCAGCCCTCTGCAAACCTCCGTGCTCCCAGCGTGAATTCTCACTGCCTACTGAGTGTGCTATTTACATCTGGATGTAAACATTCAATTTAATATTGCATACAAATTTCAACAAAAAGCAACATCCAGAATTAATATGTTTCTGACAACTAGGCAGCCTTTTAAAATTTTTTTCCCATGAAACTTCTAAATTTGGTCTGTTTAGTTTGAGGATATGGTGTCTCTATAACAGACTGCCTTTAAAACAATAAAGAGCTTTGTCTTGTACTAAGTTTACACGCAAATATAAGATGTTGAGTATCATGCAAGTTTTTACAGGGCTCAAACGTCAAACCCACGCTCACCAGCAAGCATTACCTTTGTTTTTACAAAAGCCAGTGATGAGAAAAATAATCATAACCTCAGCCAAGAGGATTTTTGCTACAGGAAAGTGCAGGATACCAACACACACAAAGCTGTTTAGCACATTACTGCAGGCAGAAATGTTACTTAAGCCTGTATAAGGAAATACAAGAGGAAATACTCAAGAAATTCACAAATAATGTCCTAGATATCAAAAGAAGATGTCGCAGTACTGGCATTTATTCTTACGTATGACCATGAATATTTCATGATCAAGCAGATTAAAACCTCTCTTAAGGAATTCTTCTGAGCTGTTTACTACTAAAATCTCTGCTGAGTCAAAGCTGTATTTTCCATATTGTTTTGGTATAGAATACGGTAAATATTTTTAAATCAACCAAATCAGGACATATATAGCATGTGTTCAACTAAACTATATAATATTGATGAGAAAAAGTAGTAGTTGTGTGGAATTTATATAATGAATTGGTGTTAGTGATTATTAAAGTAGCTGCAAACAATTTTTCCAGCTCAATTTTTCCAATTCTTTCATGCTCAGGAAAACAAGCTGAGCTTGAAAACAAAAAAAAGTTCATTATTTGTGAAAGCCTCATAAAAGTTAACTCAAACACCAGCCCCTCCCCACCCCCCAATCCAAACACACGTTTGTCCTCATCTCACCTCTGAATCATCTGTTCAATCTGCCCTTTCTCCATCATGCTGTGCTGAACTCATTGCTTCAGTCATATGAAATAGGAAGCTGGGAGACAGAAATGTCTTTGCGCAATTCCCCGGCCAGTTCCCATTCAGAAACAGTAAAATAAAAATTATATGAAAGGACGTCAGCCACCCGATTGTACACAGAGGGACATTTCCTTTCAATGAGCTAGGCTTGCAAATAAGAATCAAAGACTCGGTATTTCGAAGAAAAATTGTATTTTTTAGTCTAATAATGCAGGGTCTTGATTCAAAACCAGCCTGATACTCTATCTGTTCTTCGTGTTATGCTTGCTTTTGAATAGCAGGTGAATTGGAGTCTCTGCACACACAGGATCCATTGAGGGAGTGCTTTTGTGCACCTGCAGCATTTTCTTGCTCATTTATAAAGAGCTGCTTTACCTTGTTGCAAACTCCCAAGAAGCACAGTGGAACATAGTGAGAGGTAGGCAGTGCTTGGGATAAAGGCGTGAGAGTGTCTCCCAGCAGGACATCTCTCAGGCTATTTAGCAGCTCTCCTGTAAGTAAAACAGATTAAAAAATCCCCACCTATGGATACCCCCCCAAATCCAGACATTTTAGGGAGTATAGAGTTTGCATTTGTCCTTCACAGCTCTTGACATGACAAAGGTCTAGTTACTCATTTCAAGTAACGGGAAGACTTGCATTTTGTGGCAGCTTTGACTTTTTTCCCAGGAACTGGAAGAGAGCGGTTCTTCCTCCCAGCTGGGGATTTAATGATTTTGACATTAACTTGGTTTCATTGCTTTCCTTCAAGTATTTTGCATTCTTTATTTCTAGATAATTGTTCAACAGGGCAATTATAGAAAACAGCACAGCCTGGACCCCCAAAGTAGTGAAAACTCAATATTTTTAAATTAAATCCACACCAACTGCGAGGTCTCAGCTCCTTGAAAATTAAAATCGCAGTTCCTTCTTTCAGGTTGTTTTTATCAAAACAACATTTAGAGACTGAAAAAAAAAATTATACTAGTGTATTGGACTTCGAGGGTAGAATTGCCCACTGCTGAAGCAAAGGCTTCCAAACTCAGAGCAACTTCTCTTAAAAGCAGGATTTTTTAAAAAAAATGTTTTAGTTGATAGATCCTTATTCATGCTACATGTGGGCAGTTCATGATGTTAACTCCTAGAACTCCATGATGTTCATGTGTAAACTCCTAGAGTACAAAAGTAAGTGAGAGAGATGGGCTTATAGAATCTGCTTGCCATTCAGATCAAAAAACCCCCAGAAATGATCATGAATTTGATAACAGTTCAGCCATTATGATATTTTTCCTTTTTCTCATAAAATTTAGCAATAGGTTCTGTACCACAGAGGCAAACATAGGTACAGAATAACGAGTGTTGAAAACCCATGCAGGATGAGTACTTGGGTCCATTCCTAGTACTTGGGATGAGTACTAGGAATGAAATATTATGGCTATTGATGAATATTAGTGGAAAAACCAGAAGAATTATTATAATTTTTTTTATTTTTACTATCACATTCTATGAAAAACAAGTCCTATTATATACAAAATTTCCATCTGGATGAAGAATTTAATGTTAATAACAATTCATGCAGCAGAAAGATTTAAAATTCACTATGAAGATTAAATGATAGTACTAAGCAGCAATTGTTTTTATTAATTTGCTTTTATGACTTCACACTGACTCAAATACAGGTAATTTCAATTTACCATGACAGAAAAATGAAAACAATGATTATCCTTGATGATTCATATGTTCTGTGTCACATGGTGTGATCCTTGTGGCATCCTGTCCGGGCCAGGAGCTGGACTTTAATGATCCTTGTGGATCCCTTCCAACTCAGAATATTCTATGAGTCGACATTTTCCAAAACACAGTATCAGAATCCCTCTGTTATCAAAAAGTTATTAGCCTGTAAAAAAATTCCATTTTTCTCTTTATCACTGTAAATAGAAATAAAGTACCTCTGGCAAACATGGCTGGTGTAGTGCGGGTTTTTTTTCTGAGCTCAACAGCTGGCTGCCATATATATATAATATCCCAGAAACACATTATTACTTCCATTCCACTAACCAAAACCTCTAAATGCAGATTGCCAGAGAAATGGTTTCTACTCATGGTTTCATTATTCGGAGAGATGTTTGATGAAAACAGGGAACGGTTTCTGATATAGGGGGTAGTATAGGCCAACAAGGAAAAAGACCACCACCACAAAAAAAATATGGAGTTTAGAATTGATGTCAGATTTAAATAATTCCATATATTTCAGAGAACGTACATTTACAGGCAAAGTACCTGTAATGGTTTAATTTAAGACATGGATACAGACAGCACTTAGGGAGTCTATAGACAAAAAAAGAAAAGAAGACACTGAATTTTGTTACCTTTTCCCCAAAACGTTTGTTCCAAAACACTGCAGAATGCTTTGGTACAGTGATCAAAAGTAGGTGTGCATGAACATCTCAGTGCATCATTTGACCTTTGATTATCACAATATTTATTGCACTATTAGATGCCACTGCCTCTTTGTTAAATCAGAGTTATCCTGTCCCATGTGGGTTAGCTGGACCACTTTGTAAAACTTCAATGTTATCATTGAAAACAGAGTAAATAATGAGAAAAATGGAATGCTGCATGCCAGTCTACTTGACAGGAGTGAGGAATGCAGACTTGCAGGGCTTAACTGGCTCTCTTGCAGATTGTCCCTGCGAAGGAAGGAGCCTGGGGTCAGGGGACGTGTCTGCAGGGCACAGCAGGGAAAGCAGCCAATATTGCTTGAATGAGAAAAGTGCTGTAAGTTGCTCTTCAATATTTGTTGGTAGAGTTGCTGTAAATGTGGCCTTTCAGTTGCCATGGTTACAAGCAGACTTTCATACAGACCGGTAACAAAAAAGTGCCCTCCAGTTATTTGTTGCCTGTTTCACACGTTCCCCACTTTTTATAATGATTTATTCCAATTGCTTAGCACTTCTCATAGAAATATTCATCACCGTCTGGGGCTCAGTTTTTCATTCTTCTTCAGCTTCCACTAATAATTCAGGACACTGAAGAACTGGAACAAATAGTAATGTTTTAACTTTTTTTTTTAATATATAGCAATTGCCTGAATGTTAACAGGTTAATTTTGCATAAAATTTAGGGTTTAAGACAGGGTTTCAGTCACACGGTGACTTTTTTTTCCTTTTTTCCCCTATACATAAATATGTTAATTAATCATTAGCAAATTAATCTCTTTGTCTAGTTTTTCAGAACTGTTTGACAGCCTCAGTGCCTACTGCAGAGCACACAGACAAGAGTGTAAATTAAAGTGAGAGCTGACTTAAATATTCTCAGTTCACCAAATTTAAAACCTGCAAAAACATAAACTAGGAGAAGTAATTGAAACTCTGGTTTTTCCTAGAGCTGTTGTAATGATCTACCATATATACTATTACTAAGGAAAGTACCACAATGCCTGTACGATAATTTTAAGCACGTAGGAAGGATATAAGCTTTTTCACTACAACAGATAAGTGGATTTTGTGCCCTAACTTGGTCCCAAGACTGAACATTTACCCTGGACAGAAGGAATTCTGTGACTCTGCAGTTGCTCTCTGTGCATTGGTATGATTTGAGAAAGAAAAGGTACAGCCTGACAGTCAAGATTCAAATTTTTAGTGAGCCTTTTATTGTACTGAGTGTGTAAAGATACAGAAACCATTCAGGCAACATCAGGTCAACTTCAAGCCACGACCACCTCAAATGAGCAAACTGTGTGTCTTCCCGTGAGTGTGACATGACCAAGGAGAGACTGACTGAGTAAGGTACTTCCTCGCTCTTCCTTCAAATGGGATGCAGGTTTTTCCAAAAGAGCCTTCTGGCACTGAGAGACCCAGGGAGAGCTATTAGAAGTCCTCAACATGTGTATCTTCACAGCCCTTCCGTACCACTCAGCATGCAATCTACTATCTGTGATTGTCTCTCAGCTTCAGTAGTTGAACATCTGTCTGCTGGGGATAATACCATTTTTAAAGTTAATCTGTATTTGCACAAGCTCTACAGAAGCTGTTTATCAAAGCTTATTAGATGCTCGAATTGTTGACTCTGTCATATGGTTTTTATTTTTCTTTAATTATAAGCAATATAGCAAGTAATTTCTTTAGCAGACAGAAGTCCCTTCTGTATTATTATGATTTTATAATAGATGCAATAGCAAGTCTTGGTAATTTGACGGTGTCCTTTTACATGTTTTAAACACTTAGCTTCACAGCAGGTTCTTGTTTTCGTGAAACAGTCTTTCCCACTCCGTTCTTTCATGTCACCCTTTCCATTGCAGATAATCCTGGCTGGTGTGAAAGATCACAGTATATTAAAGTTATCACACTCATCCCCTAGGCGGAGTTCCAGGTGAATCAGCAGATCGCTTTTTGTTGGGAAACATGAAGCCAAGTCCTTCCAGCCATACATGAAATTAAATCATCAAAGGGAAAGCTTTCAGTTCGTGCTTGGACAGTATAAGCTCACAAATGTAATTAGTCACTGGTGCATTTTGCACAGGTCTGGGATGTCATGCAGTGTTTTGAACTCCTTTCTCATTTCCTTACCATCTATTCCCTCTCAACATAGTCTCAACTTCCACGCCTTTAAACAAATAAAGTTCCTTGAGGTCATCACTTCTGCAAGGGTTTGGGACTGTTCTGGCAAGTTTTATGGCATGATTCAAATTGAAAAGAAAATTATTATTATTATCATTACGATTATTATTATTATTATTATTACTTCACTATTATTATTATTACACCTGAAAAGAGAATTGGCTTTAGTATTTCCAAGGATGGCTTGGAATGTAAATTTCAGGAAGCTGACAGGACTCCCATGAAATCTCAGCTAGATTTCAAAGATGGGAGCAATGTCAGTATTGCTGCCTGTCCCGTCCAAGGAACGAGTTTCACTGTTGGAACAGATGGCAACAGGCAAAGGACAATTGTGTGATTCCCTGTATTGCAAAAATCAAATCTCCTGTTTGCCGCATAGATTTTGAGGTAGCTCCGGAAAACTAGCCTTTGTTTTTCCTGTTTTTCATTCTGGACATCTATGGCTTCAAATACCTCTCTTGGTCTATTTTTCAGTCAGCACTCAGCACCTCCTGAAAAGATGGTTGCTTAGTTGATTTTTAAAATAATGACCAAAGAAATCTTTGACCAAGTCAAACAGGCAATGTTAATGCATAAAGGTGTATTCTCAGTCTTTCAGACCGGGTCCTGAAGTAGAAAGAACACAAAAATAAGTAATTCATCGTTCCTTTTCCAAGACCTGTGCAATTTAAGAGGCTCTACTCACTTTTGTCCAAACATTGGCAAAATGGCAGCGTCTACTCAATCCTGTCTTACCAGAGGGGAGGAGTTATCAAGACATTCTTAGAATACAGGTAGAATAACAAATTATCAGGAGAAAAACTGAGTCGTGAAGTTGCTGTCACAGTTCTCCAGTACGTACTGGTAAACTAAAGGCTGCTGTCCCTTAATGAAGGATGTGCAGAGTGCCTTTCATTTACCACCAGTGTGTAAAATTATCACAGGATACACACGAACTTATCAGGAAGTGTCTTATATGATTGCAAGTTCACACTTGATTCAACTTCTTGATTATCATAGCTGGACTCACATGAAAATTGAATATTGCTTTCCCAAGGAAAATGATTGTCAGTGTGATGCTGTCTCTGTATTTCATGTGAGTTAATGCTTTTATCTTCTGATAGCTAAATGATTAACTCTTGTCATTGGTATGCTGCTTGTGTGTGCTGGATGACCTTTAAAATAACGAGAATTTTAAACCCACTCCTTTTAAATACAACTCACACTCCTACTAGGAAATGAGCTGAAGCAATTTATAGTTATGGCAGAAGGTGACGTACGTGTTCCCGCTACAGAATTTCCAAAAGATTTCAGAGAAATTTGAGTGGATTTTTTGTATCATTTCCCTGCACATTCTTCCTGTCTTGGTGCTAATCAACACACCTTTCCCTGTGCAAGGAACAGCAGAATGCAAAGGTAGATGGGAACAGAAAAAACCCCCCAACAATGTTTAGTAACATTAACAATGAAGAAGTTGCAGCTGCAGCTGAGCACAAACACCAGATTTTACAAGAATTTGAAGTTTTTCTTTGTTTGGGAAATTAGGTTATTGCATATCTGAAGAGCTGAGAAAAAAAGAAAAGCTAAAATGAGGGAAGGCTGAAAGACAATGTCAGGAATTGCAAATAGAAGAAAATAATATATGCCAAATTTTGCACAACTTGAACACTCACCTTAACAACTTTCATTTTCAGTCAATCTTAAGTCTTAAATAAAAATGAGGGAATGTTAAAATAATGGTTTTCTAGTTGTCATGAATAATAAACAGAATAATTTAAGATTCAGATATCTCAGGTTTGCAAATTAGTTCTCATGGTGAGTCAGAAGGCAGTGACCAGAGTAAATTTATCATGTGAACTGATGCAAGAATGTGATAAATCCTTCACAATGCTCATAAATCACAGGGATTATTGCTATGCCTATTTCCCTGAACTTTTGTTCTTTCAAGTCATTTGATTTATCTCGGTCACCCTGCAACTATTTCACCAGTAAAAACTACCTGAATCTTCAGGTTTTTTTATTCTGTGTCTGTGCATGGGAGCTACACAAGTATACATACGTTTGTATGCTTACAACATCCCCACTGCTCACCCTCAGTCACTTGGCATTTCCAAGTTTAGACAACACAGGGCAAAGAAAAGACAACTCCATGATCAAAAAGTGGAAATCCTTGCTCAATACTGTCAACAAGTCATTCACAGGTTTGTGTCCCCCCATACATCACCAGTCACTACTGAACAGCCCATCAAGTCAAATCTCGTTCCGGCTTCTTTCCTGGTGATTGGTAATCTGTGAGCAAGAACGCTCCAGTCAAACAGAACATAGCAGGGGTAGGGATGCAGACTGATATGTAAGGGCTTAAAAGAGGGGAGAATGAATTCATCCTGGGGTCAATTTGCCGAATCTGGAAGTACGTAATCTAAAATGCATATTTTATGGAAAAATAGCTATTTAAGACCAAGCTTTCCAGTGCAGATGAACATGTTGAATATATTAAAAAGAAGGAGAACTCAAAGTGTGGCAACTCAAAACTAAGAGAATTTACTGTTCTTTGAATTTGGATTTCAATCTTTTGTAAAGATTTATCTTCTAATAAGTGACTAGGGAGAAAAATTTTTCTTCAAATACCACTGCTTCCACTGCTATTAATAATGAGGATTTTTTATGATTTTAGATAATGATTATAGAAATCTTTGTTACAAATATTTCCATGTGAGAAAAAAATGTATTGAGCTCTCTCTTTGGTTTTGAACTCTGATCCCAAAATGTAACTAGATACAACTTTACTTTTCTTTTGTCTCTATTATTCCCTTCTGACCTCATACAAGAACAAGATAAAGAAAAGAAATCAAGATGTGGTAAATAAATACAGACTGGTAAAAGAAACCACCAGACATCCAACCTGAAAAATCAAGTCATCCAAAACTGAAGGTTGTTTACTTGGGATCTCTGTTTAAAAAGAAGAAAATTTACAAGTCTTCCCTTCTTGCACTTCCCACACTAGAAAAACCTTGATTTATATAACATATTTTTTCCTGGTTTTCTTAACCCTTCTTTCCTGTGCATGTCATAAATCTTCACAAATTTTTCAAAAATTAATCACCAACTTTTCATTAAAACATGTAATCACAGTAGGATGTCATGTGTTGTTTGATATTCATCCATGATCAGTGGAACCAGCGTGAGTCTTTTCAATGATTTCAATGAGCCCTCCATCAAAGTTTGAATTGCAACTGCTTTCATTTGTACACTTTGTGATAAAAATTAAGCTATACTTACATCTTAATAATGTTATGAATAAAACCGATTACAAAGTCCTGCAGAGGCAGTCTGTCAGTTCTAGAGATCCTTTGATGGCTACATTAGTTACACCTTTGCTTCTGATCTGACAGCATCCTTAAACAGTCACGGCTTATGCACACTCTGTGCAAGTAACCCAAGGTAAGAGCTCAAGTCTTTGGAAAAATCCATACGGGAACAGCACTCCCCAAAGCTAAAACAAATAAATCAAACACTTTTTAAAATAATGTTGAGATACACTTGAGAATTGAATTTGTTAGTTCTCAAAAAATCAATTTCAAAATCTTTATTAAAAATACATCTGCTTTAATTAGTTATGTAACTTCTTCATTATATCCCTGTGTATCAGAACAACATGAAAGGAATGGGAGCAAGGAGTGCAAGGAATAATAAGAGGTGCTGGGACTGCAATACACTTTTGAATAATTTGGCAGGTCTCTTTGCTTGGTAATGACAAACACAGGAACAGACATTATCCAGCCAGCTGCAGCAATATGGCAAGTTACTTTATGAAGGTAAGTTTCATATGAGCAAAATCAGAGCAACAAACAGTACTATTTTAACCCACTAATCCAGGAACAAGAAAATGCTTTAAACAAGTTCATTTTTTAAAAAAATTTTTTTCAAATAATCACAGCTTTCAGGAAGAAATTTCAAAAAACTCCCACTTAACTGAAAACAATGTACCCATCATATCCTGCTTTGGTAGGGTTTCTTATGTGCTCCATTATTTTAGTGTTTTTTCCTCTCCCTCTTTTCTGTTTTTGTTTATTTTTGGGGGGTTTTTGTTTGTTTTATTGGTTGGGGTTTGCTTGAGGTTTTATTTTTTGCTTTTTCTCTGGAAAGAAAAGAACAATCTAGCCCTGAGTACCACAGATGAAAGACAAACACATGGACTTGGGACGTGGGGGGATCAATTTTCACTGCTCTTTTTCACAGTAATGCTGTCATGCCCTTATGCCCAGTATTTCCTGTTGATGGGAAGTATACCAGGGTACAGATGACTTTACCGCAGGGATGAAATGGGAATTGGCAGCATTGAAAAGCAGAATGGATAGCCTACACTGGAGGAGCAAGCATGGTGGTCACAGAAGTGGAGGGAGTAGCAGCAGTTCCCATCACCTCTAAATATCATTAAGGCAAACTGTGAGTGCCACAGGGAATTGCTGCCTGCCTGTATTCTAAGTGTCCACCAGATGGGTAATGAACACACTGCACATAGTCCCTACCTACTCAGCTCTGCTCAGTCTTTGAAAATACCAGTATATAGAGTCTCATTCTTTCTGTGCAGACTTTTGAGTTATGTGGTTTAAGTAATAAGCAATGCTCATGACCCTGAAAACAACCAGACTCTGCCTACCAGGGACTTTCTGTGTGACTAATTCATTTTCTACTCAGCATCCCAACCAAAATGTGAAGGATATAATTTGGAGAAATCTTCTGTGTTCTGTTTTTATGCCAGTGATGTTTCACGCTTTTTTAAAAATTTTATTTATAATCATAAAGGAATTAGTGAATTCCAATTTGAAAAAAAATTCTGTGAAAATTCACGACGTTGCATGGTGTACATTTTGAAACAAAACATTCATAGAAAGTATTTCCTCCATTTCTTCTTCTGAACCAAAACTTCATGCCAGTTTTGGCCAGCTTCACTAAATTGTGAAATTATCCTAGCTCTGCTCTTTTTTTTTTTTTTTGTAAACTTGCAATTCATTAAAATATTTGGCTCAGCTGCAGCTCCACTTTAATTTCACAGGACCAGGAGAAGAAACATAGATGTGAATAGGTTGTAGTTTAATCAGTTTTAGAAAAGGACCTTTCTGTGTAAGGTCTTTGTTCTTGCTGCTGGAAGCTGGCAGAGAAGTTATACAGAAGTAACGATGAGTCAATAGGGAAGAGATCTGACTGTACCTGGGATTTTACATACAGTGAAGAGACTGAAAGAATAAGCTTTTTTTCATATTTTATAATTGTTACACAGAGTTTGCCAAATACATGCCAAGGAAATTTTGAGGCAGACATGTTACTTTTTAGTTTGTAATTGCAAGTATTGTTTAAGACCAATACCACTTGTCAGCACTCTCACCCAGTAAAAGCATGGTATTGAAAATATCTCCACAAAACAAGCACATGGAATAGACTGTAATAGATTCCAGGGCCCACAGCTTAGTCTAAATAAAGCAACAGAATTTAGGCAACATTTTTCATTCAAGTCAGATCATTGTCATGTTCATTGAATGCAGAAATTACTTAAAATTCTTCCTAGAAATCTGGAGGGGTTCTTGCACTCAGAAATTTCAGATGACAGTACCATTTTTCTTAAATCTCCCAGGCCCTTTGTAATAGTTTACTTTCACTCTAAAAAGAAAAATAGCTTTTTCTGGCTAGACTTACTCTTCACATTGCTCATAAATCGACAAACTGATTTGACAATTACTCTGAATTAAAGATAGACATGTCAAACAGATCACTTAGAAGCTGATCAGGAGCAAGTTAAAGTGTCAGGATGTAAAATAGAATTAATTAAAACTAGGAAATGGCTGTAGATTTTTTTCCCATGAATAATTGTGATTCTGACTATACAAAGACTCACAAGAACAAAAAAAGCCTCAGTACATCAAATAGTTTAGATCTCCATTTTTTAAAAACAATACTGTTTAGAGGGCTCTGAGTACTTTTAAAACAAATGATTTTGTGCACCAGTTCCTCACTGTGCATCTCTCCACATGAATCCTAGCTTACCTTGAGAATTCTCTGAAGTCCTCCAACAGGACTGGCAATATGTCAAACTCAGGAGCTACCCTACCATCCTTGCAGGATCTAGGAAATCTAACAGTTCTTCTCCTGACTTAACAGCTTTGTTCAGGCTCTGGCACCTGCTTTTCGATTGGCTTAAGGCATTCTGTTGTCCTGGGCTGGGGTTTGAAAGTTGCCACCTTGGTACAGCGCTTTTATTAGCACTCTTGGAAGCTGCATATCAACAGGGTACAGAAACTTAATTATTCTTTCTAAGCCAAAGCTGGTCCCCATGGAGACCCTTTTGCTGCAACAGCTTTAGCAACACATATTAGCTGGATAAATACAGCTAATGGAGCAGTCAGTCTACTGCTTTGTGCAGAATCTGTATTCAGATAAAGTAGTTGTTTTAAATAGTTGCATATATAAATGTATATGTATACACATACATTTATGTATATATTAATCTTATTAACATAATATGATTAAATATTTAGACATTTCTTTGCACTGTTTGTGAGCTCAGGTGTAAGGATTCAGTTTTGGGAATTAACTTGATCTAAGCCGTATTCATAATAGTTTTTTAATAATTTAGAAGATTCTACATGTTGTTAGAAAAGGATTAAAAACTGGAAGGAAACACAGAGCCATCACAATTGAGACATCAGGGTTAACCTCTCTTGATATCTCTTTTCATGTTGTTGGTTACTGAAGGAAAAGGCTGACCCTTACTTCAAGACCACTGCTACACTGTAATTAAGCACAAAGACAGTTTTGGTAGGCTTTGTTCCAGCACCAGCTGCCCAGAAGATTTTCTACTAAGGATAAGCATTTCAACCACAGCAAGTGCAAAAGGTTTTCTCAGGATGGCATTCTGGCATGAGAGCCAAACCTTTCCCATCAAGCATAAGAAGATTGCATAGGAGAAGCGTAGCTAAGTAAATATATCTCAGTTGATCCTTCGAAACATAATATACAGTGGAGAAGCTGCCAAAATGTGCAGCATACTACTTTTGTGCAACTCACAATGCCTCTTTCACAGTTCAATTTATAACAATGCAACATAGAATGAAAATAGGGTTTGCCATCCATTTGAATAGAAGGGATGTTTCCAACCCATGAGCCAACAGAATGTTAACTTAACATGCTACCATTTGACAGGAAGTACCAAAAAAAAAAAATTAGAAACCTTGATTTGGCTAAAACTTACACTTAGCTTCAAAGTTATGGACAATCTTCCATTTATTTCTGAAAACAGCCAGTGAACTGTGTTTCTGTGTGCAGTATTTTGAATAATAAAATCATCATTTACTTATACAAGCACTGGTGCCCGTTTGTCTGGTTCTCCTTTTAGGACAGAGTCAGGGAGTAGAAATGCCATGATTTAGGTGACAAAGTGCCCTAATTAAGACTGAACTGACTCATTCCACCAGCTGCAAAAGAGACCTATTGTTCTGTCCAAAGCATGAAATAAGTTCTTGGAGGATCCACTTAATAACTTCTAGTATGAATGAATATGATGTAAAATCACTGAAACTGGAAAAGAACAACAATATTTTGAACCATGGTGTCTTCACATACCTACACTGCAGAAAAAGAAAAGCTGCTTGTGCTCCAGAAGTTACCTTCATGAAATCAGTCATTTTTTCCCCCATCACAGCATTTTAGTGAGTGTAATGCGTTTCACCATGGCAGACTACTGCTTTGCAAGTCAGTTCATCATGCTTCTAATACTGTTGTATTTGATTTATAATATTTGTCTAGCATAAGTAAATCTGGCAGAAGGCAATTAAAATACAGTTCTCTGAGTTTACAAGGGTTTCAAGCCTAGAGAAAGCTTAATTAAAGTCAATCATGGAAAAAAGCACTTAGCCCTGCAGCTCTACACATTTGTCAGACATCTGAATCATGGGAAAGGTTAATTAGAGTCAAATGAGGAAAAAGTAAACACTAAAAGTGCTTTCTGGGGTTCATTAAATTTAAATAAGTCAAAATATATAATATTTAACTTCATAACAATAATCCACACACATCTCTCTCTGCTTTTCTGCAATCACACGTTTTCCAAACTTACTGAATTAGCATACTTGAAAGCCTAACTCTGTTACACCAGGCCTCCATGGCTGCATTCTGACAGTGAAAAGGAAGTAGATGAAACCTTTATGCCCCATTACATTGAGAGTAAAACAACTTGTGTATACATATTCATTTCAAAAGCTGAATATTGTTGACACATTTTTTATTATTTCTTAGTCCCCCTTCTCTGTGTCTCTTTCCTCTGTAGGATGAAGCAGGGGAAAAAAACTTTAGGAATCCTACTATAATACCCTAAAGTAAACCTTCTAAGTGATGACAAGTTGAGGCCTTGAATCAACAAAAATCCTGACTACTGCGTATTGATTCAGCCAAACAACTGAGATATAAGTGGAGCTTCCCGAGTGAAGAACACTAGTGCTTGTGATCTGCTTGCACAAGTCCTTAGGAGGAGAAGACCCTCTCTCCTTGCAAAATAAAACACGTGTGAAATAGGGAATCTCATTTACTCTGTTCTTGAGGGAGGAAGGAGTATGTAAAATTGAGAGCACAAGTCAAAAAAACCCCCCTAAACCTATTTTGGAAGATAGTCGTCACCAAAATATACCCACGGTATGTCTTGAAGCAGGCAAAAAAGGGGTGTCCAAATTTCTGGGTTTCTGAAGCACGTATCTATCTTGTCAAGGATTTTAAGTCCCTGTTGTCCACTGGAAATTAATATCTCATCACGGCATTTCTTAACACGTCAGCTCCTTGTCTCCCGTGCACAAACTAGATTATTATTGAAGTAAAATATTTCAAAATTATCCTGTCTACCAGTTAGCTTGGCTGACAGCTCCAGCTGCAGTGACAGGCAAGCAAAATACACAGATTGAACGTGGAGCACTATTTGCTGTGAAGCAAATAGTTTTCATTTGTATTCATCACGTCAACAAATATTCTGTGAAACACTAGGTAGCCTTTCTTCTTCTTTCCTCTTCATTTCTTGACAACCCCTTATTTTGTTCTTCATTTGCAGTGCTCGCAGTGATTACAAATCAGTCAGGACACCTTCATAAAAAAACCCCAAAAATAAGTTTCTGTTTCACTTACACAGGTCCGAGTATGACCCATTTTTAGAGCATTTGGGAGACCCACAGATACAAATGCTACAAATATGTCTACAAGAAAGCAGAAGAGGAGGGGGGCTGCCCTTCGTCTAGTAGAGGACCTCAGCCTCCTCTGCCTGTCACAGAGAGAGAGATTTGTTGTGCTTCTATGCCATCAGCACAGGGCTGCCATCTGCACAGAATAGTACAAGCTCCTGAAGGTTTTGTCTCACAAATTATAAAGGCGTAAAGCTCCACTTCTATCTCCTCCTCCTCAGTGCAATGGGAACTGGAGTGCCCTTTGGAGACACTCATTGAACCTTGACCGCACCATTTTTGCTGATGAAGAACTTATCACAGCTTCAACTAAACTGTTGAAATGCTCAAATACCACCACTCTAGCAAACAACTAGTTCAACTTTTCCTACTTTAATAACTGTATGACCCACATTTCACCCCTATGTGGTAGACTGACAGTAGCTGATCAAGTATCCCATATGCCAGCACGAGCAAATAAAGCATTCCTTTAATTCATAGCTGGTTGCTACATCCAGCTATGGCAACCACAACTAGAAAGGTAGAGACATATGAAGAGAGGATTAAAATGAAGAGCTAAAAATGCAATCAGAGAACTTGAAAATCAGCCTTGTCAAGATTGTGATGCTGTTGAAGTAGTTGGTTATATTCTGTGCATTAAACAACAAGTTGAGATACTTCATGAATCTGTTTGTGATACAGGATGCAAATGTTGGACAAAAGACATTTTGCAATAACGTCATTATTGATACTGCAAGGATCAGTGTCCAGCAGTAAATATCAAAAAAATTCAACTCCATGAAAAAGTGGAAAGTCTTATCACTAAACAGTTTTGGGCTTTATAGGCTATATTTTTAAAACACGCACTTTACTTATGCAACCTCACAGAGACATTTTTGGCTTCATGACAGCCTGTCTGCATAGTTGTTCTTTCTAACTGTCAATAAATCCAAATTTCATCCTCTTCTTTACAAACTGAGAAATCTCATCCCATTTCTGTCTCTTCATTCCATTTCTTTTTTATTATTTAACTGCAGAATCCTTTCTATTATCTCAATACTCCTCTCATAATGCTTAAATTTTAACCTAATTATGTTAATCAGAGCTTACTGGATTTCAATTAACTACTTACAGAGGGTCAGGAAAAACCTTCCTGCTGGTTTTGTTTATTTGTTTTCTCATCTTCCTCTGAAGCATCAGTGACTGGCAACACAAAAGTAGAGCATTTAATCCACTACTCTGAAGAAAATTTGTGTCACTGGTGTGTTTGCTCACATACTCAAGTCTGACCTGTTGGATTGCACTTTCTCTCCTTGTCACGGTGATGGAGCATAAGGGTAATTTATTACATTTTTTTGCCTTCTGGTGCACTAGAAGATACATCTCATCCACTGGAATCATCTTGATTTAATTTATCTGATAATTTCATAGAATCATAGAACCATAAAATCCTAGGTTGGTTTGGGTTGGAAGGGACCTTGAAGAACTTCTATTTCCAACTTCCCTGTCATGGATACGGATGTCACTCACTAGATCAGGTTTCTCAGAGCCCCATCCAACCTGGCCTTGAACACTTACTAGGATGGGGCATTCACAGCTTCTCTGGACAACCTGTTCCAGTACTTCATCACCCCCGAGCAAACAATTTCTTCCTCATATCTAATCTGAACCTGTCCTCTTTCACTTTAAAACCATTTCCCTTTGTCCTGTCACTATCTGCCCATATAAAAAATCCTTCTCCCTCCTTTTTATAAGCCCCCTTAAGGTACTGAAATGAGATCTCCCCCAGAACCTTCTCTTTTCCATGCTGAGCAACTCCAGCTCTCTTAGCCTGTCTTTGTAGGAGAGGTGCTTCAGGCCTCTGGTCAACTTTGTGGCCCCCATCTGGAATCACTCCAACATGTCCAACAAGAAGGTCCATGTCCTTCTTGTGCTGAGGATCCCAGAGCTGGATGCAGAACTGCAGGTAGGGCCTCACCAGAGCAGAGCAGAGGGGAAGAATCACGTCCCTCAACCTGCTGGCCGTGCTGCTTTTAATGCAGCCCAGGATATGATTTGTTTTCTGAGTTGCAAACATTCACTGTTGACTCATATCCAGGTTTTTAGCCTCAAGAGCCCTTAAGGTCCTTTTCTGCAGCACTGCTCTCAAGGAATTCTTCTCCCAGTCTTGACTCGTGTCTGGGATTGCCCCATCCCAGGTGCAGCACCTTGCACTTGGACGCGTTGAACTTCATGAGGTTCTCCTGGCCCCACACCCCAAGTCTGTCTAGATCCCTCCAGATGGCATCCCCTCCTTCAGACATATCAACTCAGCTTCCTTCCCATTGCAGATACATTGCTCAGAAGTTGGACTCATCCATTCACTGTCTGTAACACACACTTTTTGAAGACTGAATTATCTGGCTTAGCTAGAAAAAGGCTGTGGGTTTCATTTAAGAAAATTGGGCATCTTGAATATCTTCTGATTCACAGATCAAATAATTCGAGTTTATTTCACTTGGTGGGCCTAAATTCAGTGTATACCTCCTACTTTCTTCTTTGTGTATGCAAATTGAACACCTCACACCATTCTCTATAAAGCATAATTTTCAGCCCTTTGTTTATTCTTACAGGTTTTATCTACATCTTCTGCAACTTTTTAACAGCCCTGTTGAATCGCTGACACCAAATTTGGCACAGTACCTTTATAATGTTTTCTGTAACTTCTATAACTTCTTTCTGTATCTGCAAGTTATTGTCTTTGCTGGTAATTTACAGTCTAAGTGCTACTGAGAAAAAAAAAATCCATTAAGCATTTTTTAACTGGCAGATGCCATGGAGGGGAAGGTTTATAAAACCTTCATCAGGGAGAAAATCACAGTTCATTATCCACTAGAAGTCAGTGGATAATGAAAATACCCAGCATAGAGAGGTAATAAACTTGAAGAAAAAAAAAAAAGGAAGAAACTGAGACTAAAGACCTACCTGACAGCAACACTCTTACCAACAAGAAACCAGGGAGCATGAGTGTGTTTAATACAGAGGGGAAAACCTGCTGTTTACATTTTAATAAAAGCACTTGGTAAAGTCTGGTAAATAACGTGCATATAATGAAAGACCTCATAAAAAGGGACCAGAACTGAGTGGTTTTTGGCATGTATCAATCCATGGAATCAAAGTGGACTGCCAAATCTGAAATGCAGCAAGCTGAGATTTATGGATATGTGATAAGTGACGGATGATAATGTGCTGGTAACACTTGCAGTGGTTACACAGTGGTTCAGGCAGTCCAAAGGAAAGGATCTTTTTGTATATAATGACAGGTTTTAGTCTGTAATCAAACTTAACAGAAAATTAATATTGTTGCAATTCTGAGTAGTCCTGAGGGTAAACTGAATGAAGGAAAGGGGATGGTATAACATGGTAATTCAATTGGTTGACGGCTAATTTCCTCTTTTCCCAAAGGTCTACAAAATGTGATAAGTCAATTCCTTCTGGGCAGCCTGATTCCTTAAGCATCTCTGAAATTCTGCAACCAAATTATTTCCAGTCTCTCTGAATAAATGTACTTCTGTGTTTTGGGACATTTTCATTCCTATGAGCAACACTTCCAGAAAATGCTGGTATCAGAAAGAATACAGCACAACTTTATGGTGCTTTCGTTCTCCAGCAGTGGGTGTTTACAGAGACCTAACTGCAGTGGCTAATTTAACTTTCTGTAAAAAGCCTGCTGAGCTGGAATTACATTCAGAACCTCTTGATGGTTTGCAATATTGCACAACAATATAATAATACCTTTGCAGAATAATGAAAAGCCAGATGTACCTGCCAGCATACAGAAGAGTGTGGCGCTGTCCAGAAGACACAGGGAGTCCAGGGTCTCCCAAGCTGAAGCCATAACTGTAACATTCACCTGTTTGTATAGCTTTGTGAAGACAAACTACTCTCTCTGTCTTTCAACTGCATTCACCTGAAGAAATTCACACCAGGGAAAAATTACACACTCCAGCATGACTCCAGTGTATTATGGTAAGCAAGAAAGTTCAAGAAAACGGTTTTTGTTTGCTCCTCCTCTGTCCTGGCTTGGTCCTCACAGCAGTCACAGAGCAGGACTGTAGCATATTGGGAGAAGTGAATACTTGTGCTGCTGCTACAAATAGTAATGAGGAGGGACAGATGGAACAAATTATATTGAGTTTGCATATCTGTGTAATGTCAGGTATTGAAATCAACAGGGAGCTTGTTCCATAGTTGTAAACATGGCTCTTTGAACCTTCTTTGGCAGTACTTGCTCCTGAGAGTGAAGCATGACCATGCCCTGCAGCACTTCACTTCTTGATCTCATTCCACTGCTAAATAAACTCATCAGAACTACCTTTGTGTTCCTGTGCTCTAGCCCAGCACCGTGTTTGTGGAGTGTCTCCATGCATCCCTTGGCATTTGGAATCAAAGTGCTGGTCCGGAACTACAGAGAAACAGAATTTAAACAGGAAGGTCTTGCTGACCTAATGATTCAACTCATCTAGGACAACCCCTACAGCAGTGAACATGGATAAAAACTCTTTTCAGAGTAAGTACACTTAGCAGGTGCAGTCTTTTTTCATGAAGTGTGTCATCTGAATAGTCCCCCATAGCAGTGGCAAAATGCCATCAGAAAGGCCTTATTTTATTCTACAAACCTATTTGAAATTAAAACATTCAGCCAAAGACAACACATCTTCTTCCTTTTTTCTTCCACCACAAAAGTAGTATTCTGTCAGACAAAAAACTATATTTTTCCATCTGCTTTTTCTTTCCAGTGATTATTAGAGCCAAAGAAATATGCTTTCCATTTCAATTCAGAACATTAATAAATGTGACAAAGTATTTTAAAAGATTTGGCTATCAAATAACAATTCAGTGATATTCATGTCTGAATTCTTTCTAACCACTGCAAAATATGCTACCCTAGTATCTTTCAAGGATTAAATATGAGAAGGCTACTCTTTGTATATACATGGATATACAGGAATCACTAATTATATTAACTCTTAGTTAGAAAATTAATAGTATCTACTCTCTAAAGTAAAATATATATAAACAAAGGTAACAAGTAACTGTTTTTTATAGCAGACTGGGGATTCTAGTGCAACATAAATCATAAAAGCAAAGACTTAAAAGTTTCTTTCCAAAGAGATATTAAAATATTAACTCAGAGTACATTAGAAAAATACATCGGGATCAGAAAATTCAGTAACCTGCTTTCTTGAATGTTTAACTTTGTTTTAGATGCCTTGGGATATATTTCCTCAAGGAAAGAAAGTGCACATTCCTAATAGATAAATAATGAAAGATATTGTAGTGTTGCATCAGTTCCTGAAAGGAAAGCTACGAACAATTTGTGGAGGTCTGTGACTTATCAGCTGGTTGTGTGACTCTTCTTTCCTCAGGTTTTCACCCACTAATTACATTAAATTTTAACAGTATCAATCAAGACAGCTGAACTGGGCTGGTGTGCACCAGCTTAAATTTAAATTGTTTTGTAGACTTACATTCTTTCATGAGCAATTGCTGCATTTGCTGCAGGAATACCTTAATGCCCAAGAAGCTTTTACGAGTTTTTCTTTTAAGAACTGCTACAAACAGGGAGGAATTTCTATGATGTAAAAAATTCAGTGGCCCATTATCACTGGAATCAAAAATCATGGCCAGATTTTGAAAGAGTTACCAGAACGAAAAGACTGAGCTACTATCTACTGAGTACGCAGGATTTCTTGAAACTTCGCCATATATTTCAGCAGCCTCATGGATGTCATTGGCACTGGAAAATTACACCTGAGAATGCACCTTCCTTTCAACGTGTCTATGCAGTGTTCCAAACACTAATTTATTGAAGGTAACACATTTCAAATTAAACAGAACCGACTTCAAATTGACTTGCTTATCTAAAGACAAGTACTGTCTTAACGAGAGCCTCTGGTTCCTGAAAATTCCAGTCTGCCTTCCTGTGTCAGCCCTGAGAGTATCCAAGCCCTTGCTGGTGGCTGGATTCCTTAGGGTGGTGCCATCCCCAGACACCTGTCCTCCTCTTTCATGCGGGACGATTCTGCTGAGGCTGATGCCAGAAAGAACTTGGATGTGATACTATATACAGTAGCCACACATAAGAAACAAAACCTGCTATAAAAATAATTTGTGCCTAAACTTTAAATAAGGCAGTGACAGGTTTTTAAGAGGCCACACACCAGGCTGAAGGAGAACCAAGCTCTCCATTTTCTCCTAGCTGGACTCTCTCTTTATTTGTCACAGTACCTAGGCTGTAGTAGAAGGGATGTCACCTCTCCAGGTGTTTCTCTCTGCAAGTTCTCTAGACATTGAAAAGAGAACAGAGTTGCCTTTCAAGGGCAAAGTGAAGAATGAAATTATGCTTTTGCAGACTGTTGGATTCTTGTTGAAACCCTGCAGTCCTGGGCTCAGTCCCGGACACAAGTCTCAGGAAAATCTTTGTTGGAAGGAATCCTCTAGAACAGCTGCTGTCCCTGACAGATGTGCCAACACAGCAACCAGAGAGCCAGTTTCCATAGTGATTGCAAACTTTGCTCATGTTCTTCCTTCGTCCGTGCCAATAAGCAGGCTCTGACTCACTTCGTACCAATGCAACATGCAGACAAGCCTTTCATAAGCAGCAGTCTATGGATATAGGCACAGGAGCTAAACTGACACCTGTGGCACACCTCATCTGTGCCTAGTCTCCTCAGGGAAGAAAAAAAGTTATTTTCTCTTATCTCTTTCTCAATATACTGCTATTTTAAGAGCAGTCCTATTCCTGGCTTTTTTATTATTTCAGGCTTCTAAGGATATCCAACACTTTCAAAAATTGCAAAATAAGGTGGAATTAATTTTAAGTGGCATGAACAGCAGCAACAGAAAAATATGTTGGAAATCTAAATACCATTGTGCATTTAGATAATAACACTGCAGTTGATCCAAAGTTGTTACTACAATATCTTGCAAGCGACTGCAAGACCTTACAATATACATTGTGTAGTTAGTCTGTTGCCTTTTTCCCAACCTGGAAATGAAACTCAGGATAATTTTTAGCAAGGAGGTAATATAAAAGTGGATCTTTATTTGGAGACCTCCAGGGGCAGTTACGGAGAAGGTCCACAAAAGCCCCCACCCCCACAGGGTGCACTCAGTTTTATAAGTTTGGTAAATTAGCATAATGGACAAAAAAGCACCAATCAGGAGCACAAGTGGTGATGCAATTCCTCCCCAGGTCAAGCCCCTTCTAAGTCTTCCCCACCTCAGATGGGACTGTACTTTGTTTATGGAAATGTGTCTGAAGAGCTGTTTTTCAACCTTGGTAGCCAGGGAGAATCAAGATAGGATAGGGGCCCTTGGAGTATCTTTTGTCTTTCTGCCTACGGAAAGGGCATGGAAAAGTACTGGGAAAACTAGCTGGAATACAATAATAGGCTACAGAACCCCAAATATATGTGCAAAGAATACAGAGAATACACAAAAGAAAAAAGACAAACATCAAAACGCCATCAAGTCCAGAGCACGTTTATTCTTCTGTAACACTCACTAAATGTTATCAGATGTGTCTTGATCTTTAGACCTGCTCTCTCTCTCCTCTTCATCCTTTATCTCCCTTCCCCTTTTTTCTCCTCCTCTTTAATTTATACATACTTGCTTATGTGTGTGCTATTTCAAAGAACTACACCAAATGATTGAAGTCAGGGTCATGCATATCAACAGGATTATTCGTAGTTGAAAGAATGATCCACAGGGAATACTCTTCTCACCCTAATGTGTAGCCTAGGTGTTAGAGTGCAAAAATATAAAACATGACAAGTGATGTTAGGAGATGGTAAAATGTAGATGTGTTATAAATAATAAAGGAGATTGTTTGCAAAATGTTCATAATCTGAAACTGAAAATACCTGTGGTGTTGCCTAATTCTATTTGAATTTATAAGAAACATGGTTGGTTTCCTCCTGCTTGAGTATCTGATGACAATTTGTAGATTTAATAATCAGCTTTGTTTTGAAGAAAATCACAGTGTCTTTTATTTTGGTCCAGTTAATCTGTGTTTGATAAACAATTGTATCAAGACTCTTTAGGCTTCTGTTCAGTTTGAGTTCCAGAGAAAGGCTTTTGAATTTAGGGAATGTTTAAGCAGGAGGTAGATTTTCTGATTCTGGTGTTTGAGGTGTGAAGTATCCAAAATAAAGAACTTCAAGTGTTCCCAGGATACACATGAGTAACATGATGTGCAGGCAATTACTGCATATCAGTAACACATCGAGAGCTCCTCCGCTGGTGTTTGAAAGGAAAGTAGCTGCTCACAGTGCCAACATCTCCTCCAAACCCTGCCCTCAGTGGCAAACACAAAAAGGCCTCTCCTAGTTACAGCTTGATCACTTCTGAAGGATGGTGGTAGGAACAGTGTGCCCTCAAACTTACCTGCTTCCTGAAGTTACCAGGAATGTACAATCTATATACCAAAATATCCTCAGGAGACCCCACAGAAAGTCATCTGGGAACTCCAGTGGGATAATTGGATTACCCCGGAAAGTTTTTGCATGTTGTCCTTGAGAGTTCACTTTCCAGTTCCCTGCCCCTGGGCAGGTGGTGAATCCGATTTTGACAGCTACTAAAGTGCGTTGAGGAAGAAGATACCAAAAGGGACTGGATGTCAACAAAGTTAGAAAGAAGCTGAGAAAAGTGTTCACAGCCATGAACCACAGACTATTTCCTTTAACCCTTCTTCCAATACGTAGTTGAGGTACAGGTATTCGCACTTGCCAACTGGAAAGTTTTGTTACAAGCTGGGAAGTTAGCCACTGGAAGTAAAAGAGGAAGACAAAAAAGACCTGAACAGATTTGTGGATGATAGAATAACTCTGAACCCTGCTCTGGGGCTCTGAAAAAAAAAAAAAAAATGCAATCTTAGAGTGAGAAGTAAAGTATTTTCCAGAGTAATAGAGAAAAATAATGCTTAAGTGTAAATTTTTTGTAAAACTTCATTTATGACAGACCTTATTCACCTCCTAGAAACGTTTTCTCCATCATCAACAGGTGCAGGGAGAGGCTGTGAGGATAGAAAGGGGAATAAAAAACCTATCTTACACAAGAGAATGGAAGTGCTTAACTTTTTTCACCTAACAAAATGAAGGCTGAGAGGAGATACTACTGCAGTCTTTAAATATTTCAGGAGATAAATATTAAGGAGAGAGGGGAGGTCAGTGTTAACACAAAATGATATGGCTGTGAATTGACTATGAATTTTAGGCTAATAGCAAGAGACAGTACAAAGCAAAATATAAACCAGAGAATATGTCTTTGTTGTTCTGGGCAATATTTTTTTTCCTTAAATGAAAAGATCATAACAAGCTCTGTGACAGCTTTCTGTGTTATCATGTGAGAAAGCCCTGCTGCTATATAAGACTTTCTTTTGCAATCCTTCAAAAAGCAGTTTTTGACCGTTTATCTCTTCCTCTAGTGTCAAGCTGCTGAATGAAATGTGTTCAATTGAAATTAAATTCAGGTTAGAAATCAGTAACCCTATTCAGGATTCAATTTCATTAAGGATTTGTACATAAGAATTACCACCCTGTGTAATTACCATTATCAATGATCTAGACTTGCAATCCTTTATATAACAAAGCATCTTCTAACCTGTAATCAAGTGGAGTAGGAGTCCTCTTGATTTCATTCTTTAATTGAGTAATCATGTTTTGGTTCCCAGACTAGTGCTGTTTGTTCAAATTTCATCCCTTCCAGTACATCATTTCTTCAGAGTATCTCTTACTTTTTCTTATTGTAAGAAAAACCCCCCAATGTATTATGCCAATGTATCACTGGTGTGGAAAAGAATACATTTAGTTATTGACAGCATCCACATCTACCTTGTATAAAAATATTTTATATATTTGTTGCATAGCTGGCAACTTCCTTTTGCACTAAAGACCAGTATTGTTCTAGTCTTTAGCTCAGCTGGTATTTACTGTGTAATAACATTGGCTGATGTCAATGACAAAGCCAAGAATTAAGCAAATTAATCAGTGGAGCTATTTTACCAATTTATCACACAACAACTTATTCAATTTCATTAATGATTTACTTACACACTTGGGGACTTTCCTTTTACAGTAGCAATAGAAAAGCCCAAACATAAACAATTCATACAGGCATTTACAATTTTCCCAGCCAGTACCCATTAAAAAAATAAACAAAGTAAAATAAAAAAAGAAGCCCCACCCCAAAACAAACAATCAAAAAACCCCACTCAAATCCACAAACTGCCCTCTGCTTACTCCTTCCAAATCTTGCAATTCAGCTGGGAAAGGACAATTTTGTCTTCTCCATGCCTGTGACTTGGGAGGCACCTGGGAGCAGAGTGAAGGAAACTACCTTCAGGATAACAATCTCATTTCAGTAACTAGAGAAGTCCTTCCTCCTCCTCAGATTTTCCACTAGCATGCACACAGAAAAACTTTTAGCAACGTAAGTCAGATTCATCTTTTACTTTAAAACCAAGTTGAGATTCAGACATTGCAGGACTCCAGAAGTGAACCATAGCATATATACAGCTGAAATGTTCTTCTGTCCAAAGAGTGTGCAGATATTGCCAGATGTTACCGTGAGGTGGATGTGTTAATGAAAACTGTTGTGGTGTTATTTTTCAGCAAACTTGTACTTTACAGTCTAGAAATTCTTCCAAATTCCAGGCATGGTTTAGGTGGCATACCAACACTGAAGAATTCCTTTTACCTGTAAAACTGCCTGTCTAGAGTTCAGCTGCCTCAGGCTTGCAAAAGCTAGTGCAAAAACCAGTGCACACAACTACCATAGCCTTCATGTAGTCCAGCATATTGACTATTCCTCAGTCTCACTGAAAGATTTTTGCAAAGAATTTTGCAAATAAGGAAACAGGAGCATTAACAAGTAGATGCAATTTTCCCTGCAGTCTAGGACTTCCATGCTGTTCTGGAGAATCTTTGAACTGTAAATGAAACATTAATGGATTCAGGTTCCTCGAATTTGCCATATTATACCCAGAAAGATTTCAGTGTGCAAATTTTCCCAGTTCAAATGAAGAAGAAGGGTGTAACAGTATTATTGCTAGGTATAATGACACATGTACAAAGATGAAATTATGTACATCAATATTTAGTCATTAAAAATAATCGGCATATAAAAATAGGAACACAATGAAAAATCAGAAGCTTGAAAGACAAATTAATTAATGGAAAGAAATAATAAACACAAGATTAAATTACATTATCATTATTTGATAGGAATTGGTTCAGAAGCCAGGAGGACTGGTAACGTCTTCTACGTCTGAGAAAAAAAAGTTTGCATTTTCAACATTGTAAAATATCTAATAAGACTTTCTAAGCATAATTTTGCTTCTAAAAGCACTGCTAAAGGAATAGTTCATTATTGCTTTTAAAGGCATTAATAATTTACATCTGAGTATCTTTCAGGAATAATGATAGAAAGAAAACAAGCACTGAAATGGTCCTATGAAAATATCCTTGGTCATCACAGAAGAATATGGAATAGAGTCCACTGTCCAGAGCTATATTGTTATTAGACATGGCTTTTCAAAAAGAGCAGTCAATTGCGGTGACAATGCCTGCTCTTTTTCTCCCCTTTTTTCCTATGATAAAAAGCCCCACCCAAAACCCAGAGAAAATTTTCAGCCTTATTTGTACCTTTACCACAAGCCTTGTCTGCTCCTTAGGATCTCACTAAAGAGCTCTTATTTCATCCCCTAAAGCAGACTTTACAACCTCTTTGTCAGGGTTTCCAAACTCTCAATAATGACGCCCTCAGATCCTTCCAGCCTAATAATGTGGGAAGAGATCACTGTACAGGACAAGCTGGGAAAACAGACCTGGCAGTGCAGTACTAGCATGCCAAGGCTCCATGTGCAATCGGCCACTGCTCACTTTTGCACTAGAGTAATAATGGTAGCAAGCATCTGCATCCCACTTCAGTTTCGGAGACAGGAAGGAGCTAAAGAGGTGGGATGTGTAATGCTGTGGGGAGAGGGAAATTGTCCTGCTTTTTGTGACCTGAGGCAGCTCAGAAACACGGCTTGATCCGTCCCGTGAACAATGCAGCAACAGCCTGCTGCCCTCCCAAAAAGTAGCTCTAAGTAGGAAACTTTGCTTATTCACTGTTTAAGATGTAGTAGATGAATGGATCTCTGAGACGGCAAAAAAGTAAACAGCTTGTTGAAGGAAAAACAGAAGATGGATACTCTCCAAAAGAAACAGATCATATCAATGAGTTCCAACATTTTCTGGATCAAAATCCAAAATTTGGCAGTTTTCCCTACTATAAATGCCTCTAAAAGCTTTACAAAAACTCTTGTGTGGAAGTTCTAGTAAAACAAAATTGACATTCTCTATTGGTGTTTGCTTTTCCTCTATATTTTCTTATTTTCTCTCAATATGCAGCCTCACACTTTCAAAAGTTACTTTAAATATTTTTTACCAAGATTATTGTTGTTTATTTAAACTTTCAAAAAGACAAACAGTCATCATGAATTTTTGTCATGTATATGGAAAAACTGCACATTTTCCCAGTGCTGAATATCATACCAGTAACATCTGCCATGACTACCGTGCTGTTCTTTTCTGGAAAGATAAGTTGTCGTGCTGAAAGACAGAATATCTTGTAGACTGAATAAAGACAGGACATGCTTATGCTAATGTAATACTCAATCCTTTTTCTTTGAAAATCCTCAGGGAAGTGAAGATGTAAATAGTAGCAAGAAACTCTATTATCTTTTCTTGGAACGAAACCCTTTAACCAGTAGATTTGCCGCCAACCTAAAGAACGACAGTTAAACAAAAGTGTTTGTATAGTCAACAGCTAAAAAATGTCAGGCTTTTACAATATAATTTTGAAAGGTTGTGAGGTATTTGTGAAATGTCGTTTAAAATTTATATGTTGCTCAGCAGACTGCAGAGCAAGAAGAGGACATAAATAGTTTAAAAGAAGATTTCTGGTCCTCTAAGGGGTGAGGCAGAAGTCTTTTATTTATTCCTCAGAAAAAAAGCTTTGTAACTGTGACAAATGCCAGATGAGACGGCACGATTCAAGGACTAAAGAGTTTGACAGGACAGGAAAAATTAATCTAGGCTTTTTACAGCACTAGAGCCCTCTTTCTGCACTGACTGGAAAGATACTCAGGCTTGTAAACCAAATTGCGGTTTTTTACATGGCATTCACGTTCACCAAAGCCATAGAGAACTAGGTCCTTTCTAATAACCCTAGAGTTTACTGCAACTTTTTCAAAGAATAAAAGATTTTGCAGTAAGCTAGCAAAGGTGTTTTAGCTCATTATGCTGCTGCTGAGTGGTCTTTCTTGCCCCCTCTGCCCTAACTCTTCCAGCTTTTACCTGGCAGGCCACTGTCTTCCCAAACAAGAGCACTGAAAAATCCACTTATTCATCTTGTCCCTAAGAAGTGTACATCAGAACACAAGGAGATCAACTTCAGTGATGAGCATTATGACCCCATTACTCCTCATCCTTCCTTCAAAGTCTGACACATTTTAGGTTACCTATAATTGTGTTTATGCCACTCAAAATTTGCACTGTAAATAGACTGAAAGCACTGGATTATTTCACATAAATCTCTACATCTTATCATCGTATGTCATATTAAAATTTATGAGTGGAGACAAGCAGAATGAACAGACACTTCATAGAAATATATTAATTTATGTGAGGGAAAGAAATGGCATCATATTGTCATTAATATATTACATTTATGTATTGATTGTGCCTGGAACATGAACAAACTGAGCTCCATTATAAAAAACACTGTATAAATTCACAGTATCTGAGAGCCACAATCAGTTTTCAGTAGCCGGATCTCTCACTGTTATAAATAAGGTTGAAATAAAGTTCCAAAAACCCCCTGAAATTGGAAGCAAATTAATCCAAGGATAACATAAGAAACATAAGAAGCTTAGTATTGTACTTATTTAAGCTGGTCTCAGTACAAGAGTGTTTTGAGATACTGATAAACTATTCACATTGTACAATTACAGTGTTTGATTTCCCAGAGGAATAAAGCTGGATAATGCTCTGTTGTGTGTATCTTAACCCATATAGAGACAGTTTCTACAGCAGATCATTAGTTCTGCATAAACTTTGTTATAGTTACACCTGAAGCTCTTTAAAATCCTTCATGATTGAAAGATTAATTAAGTTGGATGGCCCTGGAAATGTGATTCTTTTTAAATGCCTCCCTAAGGCCTCTAACTCTTCCTAAACCAAGACTTTCTTTCCATTATTTTCAAGCCACTCAAACTTCATTTTCCCCCTTATCACTTCAATCTAAAGAAATATCATGTATTTTTCTTTTGTTCTTCTCCATTCAGAGATAAGTAGAGAGCCCTTGGCACTTACAGGATCATTATGTCTCCTTTGGCTTAGAGAGAGATTTCATGAGAACCTTTAATTTCTGCCTTGTAAGGTAGGAAACAATGTTCTTCACCCCCAAGATTTAATTTGCAATATTGTGGTCATCCTTAACAGCACAAAGTTTTTCACCACAACTGACAACTAGTGGTACTTCCAGACTGCTGCTTAAAGGTCTCCAGCTCTCTTTTTCTCACAGACACAGCTCCACCTCAGAAAAGAGACCTGCTAAATCCAGTATCTTGCTTCCCTGGTTTTGAGTTCCACTTGTCTCTATATTTTCTTCACCGACGTGTGTGCAAGGCACTGATTGCTGCTAAATCCTTTTCATAGTACTTAGTTGGTGTCACAAATCTTAAAAAAAAACCAACAACAAACAAAACATCTGGAGCATACCTACAAATTAGGTGATTTCCATTTTCACAATGTCATAGGAAAGAGTTATTTAATGAGTGAGGTACTGCACTTAGGAGTTAGTCCTCTGAAGTCTAGTATAAAGAGTGAAGGCTTCCCTCTTTCCACTCCAAACCTATCTTTCTGAAGTGCTCGTCTTCATCATTTTTCTTTAGAATTTTATACATATATGTGTTTATATATATATATATATTAAAAAAAAAATATTCTTCTCTACATTTTCAAGCATGCAACCTTGCTTTGTCTCAATTACTCCAAACTTTTATTGTAAGCAAAATGAAACAAGATATATGGAATTAGGTCTCTGCCACCAGAAAATTTCAGGCTGCAGAAGACATGGTGGTAGTGTCAACAGCTGGAGATAGCCAAGCAATAAAGGCTCTGGACCAGTTCAAACCAACATAAATTACTGGCTGCACTTATTAAAATGTTCATTTGTTGCTCAATGATATCTTTAAATGATAATTTACCTACTTTAACATCTTATTAAAAATTAAGAGATACATGCATGGCCATTAATTAATGCATGACCAGAGATAAAATGTAAAGAGATAAATTCAGGTAAATGTATATGCCTATAGACCTTAATCATAATAATGTCTCTCTATCCAGGATCTGTCTCCCAAAATCTGGGAGTCTGAAATACGAACTAATCCAAAGATTGAAGGGTGCTCCTTAAACGTCTTCATCAAACGACCTCTGATGCCTTTAAACTGAACAAAGTCGAATCAATCTCCTGGAGGACTTGAAAGTACTTCTTTCAAAGACAGTAGAGAAGTAGCACTGCTGCAAAGAGGAGGAATTCCCTCCGGGAAGTGTCTGGCAGATAGACCTATCTTAGCTTTAACCTGCTAAGCTGGTAGTGATGAAGAAGTAGTCTGGAAACTGTGGTGAATCCATTGGCAAGTTACCCAGGAGGAGTCCGAAGTCCTGCGATTAATGGTGCTGAATGCATTTTTGCAAAAGTTGGGAGAAAGGAAGAGAATTGTAAGATGGCACAATTTGCCATTGACTTGACATTCATAAAAGAGGAATGGAACAAGAATAAAGACAGAAAATCTGGCAGCTTCAGCCCAGGTGGGTGGGGAAATGCAGTTGTTCAAATATGGAAATTAACATATGTGAGCATAACTAACGTCCCCTGCTCCAGCACCTGCTTGTGAACTCAAGAATATTGCGAAGTGAGAGTTTGGAGTCAGCGGGAAGCAGGTGATTGCAAGTGATCATCAGTAAGGTGATGTTCTGGTAGTCCAGAACAATTGGGTTTGCATCACCAGAATAAATAATCCCAGAGCAGAAGTCGTCTTGCCCCTGCTCCCTAACATAAAAGACACCAAACTGTGAAACAGAAAAACTTTGCTTCTGATTTTTTCCTAGGATATCCTTAATTTTCACACAGTTGCACCAAGGCTCCAGCCGCCCATCCCAGCCCTGCAGGCAGAGTGGTGGCTGCCTGGTCCGGGCTGCTGTGCACCCTGCCAGAGTGCTGGGTGGGTGCTGACCGAATCACTGTGGGCAGCTCATCAAGCAGAAATGGTAATGGGAGGAGATGCATTCTCCTCCGACACACGGGGATCACACATTTTACTCATTACAAGGCCACAGACACTGCCCCCTCCAAAAGCTGGTAGGCTACAAGTGTAACTGACCCATCTTATTTCCATCCTGCTACATCGAACTCCTCCCCTGTGTTGCTTGGGTCTGTTTCTTATACATACACTTATATCTTGCTTACAGAAACACTTTTGCAGAAAGTTCCTGATGTAGAAGGGAATTGATACAGATGGCAACAACATGGCCTTATTAAATTTTATAACCTGGAAAGGTATGAAGAAGCAGTAAATGTTTTCCCTGCCTGTGATTTGGGGCAGCTGTATTTTATATAGGTTTTCGGTTCATCTTGACCTGACAAGCACTCAAATATGGACCTCAAGGGATAAATCCTTCAAAAAAAGGAAAGTTGGCTTTAAAGCGTATTATGCAATTCATGAAACAGCACAAACTCTGTAATAAACTCTCTCATGCAACTCAGGAAATTCATGATACCGTGAAACCCTGTTCAACATCTTCAACAACAGGAGAGAGTATCTGCAGTGACACAATAATGTATTGCATTTTATTATATAGCTAACTGTTGAGTAAAAAACATTAAATGTAATTTGACAAAGTAAAAACTTGTATGCACCAAACTCAATTTAGTTTATTTTTTCTCTGTTACCATTTTGTCACTCGTATTTCAAGAAGCTGGGCTGCATGGTTCATCTATTTATTGTGAGTGAAGCTCCGTGAAATTGTTTCATTTGATTTAAACACTTAATCTGCTGCTTCATTTACATCTGTGATAGAATTGCTTTTACCTAGTTACCTTTGACAATGGCAAAAAAAAAAAAAAAGGAAGCAAAGAAAATGGAGTTTAAGAGAAATCAAACACTAGACTGTATTTTTGAAGTCTGGGTAATGAGTGGGACAAAAAGAACTGTGTTCATTTTTTGGAGGCCCTTTTTTCTGGTAGAAGCAAATTTTCCCCTTGAAGCTTCACTGCTTATATTAATAAAGAAGGAATAAAGTAGATACTCTGTAAGCCACAAACAAATGTGAGTTAGATTGTCTGAACTCTCTGAACTTCTGCTATTTCCTGAAGGGAAAAGATTTTATCTATCTTTGTACATGTTTATCTTTGTATGTCTGTGGGTTAGAAATGCAGGATCTCTCAAAGATATAAAAGAATACATGGAGGTTTTTTTCCTCTTGGTATCATCTGCGGAATCAACTTTGTTAGGAAAAGTAATCCAGTAACAGCAATAGTCCATGACAGTTTGATTAATACCCAGTTTTTGATATTTACACAATATTTCTGGTTCTCTATATTTTACTCACCAGTCTGTGTTGTTTGGGGACCGTTGATCTTTCTGATGTTGTTTAGCATCTACTTCTGCATTTGTACTTCTGTCTTAGTGCTACATGAGAGAATAAATAAACAAAATAAATAAATAATGCTGTCATTTGTCTAGTCATCTCAACAATGTGCTCCAAGATGAATGGTTTGAATGAAATGAAGCTGTCACATCAAACGTGTTTTTATACATCTTTCAGGTAATTAAAAAGGCTAAATATGAGCCCCAGTGCTCAAGGACTCTGTGATTTGTGACTCTGAGTCCATAAGACAACAAATGATTTAATGTGAAATACAAATACCGAGAACCACAGGACTCACTTTAGTCATTAGAAAATGAACATTATTAGATACTATTCACAATACGAAAGGTTTAACTTCTTATCCTGCTACTGCCAGTATACCTGGTACCCTCTGAAGAACATCTTTATAAGCAGAGTGAGACACCTGGAGAAATGTGAGGTGTTGCCTCAAACTCCAATATTCTTTAACTCTTTTTCCTCTTCTGTTTCTGTCTTATTTATATTTATCAAGATTTTCCCAGCTCAGCTGCCTCCGTTGACTATTACTGTGATAGTGTTATATATAACACAGAGGCTGCCAACCATTTAGATCTTTGCTATCAAAGCCAAAATATTAAACCTCCCCTCCCGCCTCCCCAAAAAACTCTCCCTAACTCCCAAACCAAAAAAAGCCCACAAAAAACAGGCAAAAGCAATCTGTTATATGCTTGAGTTAGGTATCCTAGTAAGATTGCTTGCTCTGTAAGGGAATTGTGCTTTCTTGAGGTAATTAGGTCCCAAGTTGATTTGCTCTGTTCTCTTTTACAGAATGTATTGCATTATTATCACTTGGAAGACAGCAAAGCCCTATGCAAAAGACAGATTTCTCTAGCAAATGAAAAGGCTTGTATTTTTTTGGATGGAGACAATGAAGAGGGCTTGCACTGGCAGCACCAGAAATTGCATTATAGCTTAGGAATTTCTAGGATATAACACCTCACCCTCGTTAGGAGGAACTCCGATTTTTCACCCTAATATTTTATTACAGAATAATGTCTTTCCATCAGAACAGGGAAGAATTAAGTAACACTGAAACAAAATGAGACACCTATTTAGGAAGGAGTCTCCACATCCTTTTTAGATGGGGATAGCTCTTCACAACCAACTTCAGTACACCAGTGTGATTGTTTAGATCTCAGTGGGGCAGAGGCCTTGTCCCTGTGGCAGTGATATTTCAGAGGAAGGAGAGAGGTGTGATATACTCTTCTGCCTAAAATTCCTATTGATTAGCTGAAGGCAGCCCCTAATCAGGGTGTACGTTTCACTTCAGAAGCACCAAACTCCTAGGAGAGGAGGAAGCAGAGGAGCTCCCACAGGTGGTCTGAGTCATGCTGCTTTTCCAGCCTGGAGTTGCCTAAGTATATGGTCTGGTGATGAACAGAGAGAGGGACAATTGAGTCAATGAAAATGAGGCTCCCTTTTTCTCTTTTGCTCAAAAAGGATTTTAAGACAAGAAAACAATTTACAGTTCTAACGCGGATTCATGTCATACCTCTTTGGACAGCTTATTGTAATGATTAATCTCTGATGACTCCCATTATGTGAAAGAAGTAGAAGGGAAATCTTCCTGTGGGAACCTGGGTCCCCCAACCATCCTGATCACAGCAGAGACATAGAAGGGTGGGTGTCCTTAGAAAGGTGAACATCCCAAGACACATGGGGATATAACAAAAACAGAATAGAATTGAAATAGAATTAGAATCACAGAATCATTTAGGTTGGAAAAGACTTCTAAGTCCATTGAGTCCAACCACTAACCCAGCACTGCCAAGTCCACCACTAAACCATGTCCTGAAGCACCACATTTACACATCTTTTAAATATTTCTGCTGATTCAACCACTTCCCTGGGCAAGCCTTACCATGAAGAAATTTTTCCTAATGCCAATCTAAACCTCCTCTTGTGCAACTTGAGGCCATTTCTTCTGGTCTTACCACTTGCTACTTGGGAGAAGAGGCCAACCTCCACCTTGCCACAACCTTCTATCAGGTGGTTGTAGAGAGCTATAAGGTCGCCCTTCAGCCTCCTTTTCTCCAGGCTAAACACCTCTCAGCCCCCTCAGCTGCTCCTCATAAGACCTGTGCTTCAGACTGCACCAGGTCCATTGCCTTCTCTGGACATGATCCGGTGTTTCAATGTCTTTTTCCAAAACTGGCCACAGCACTCGAGGTGTGGCCTCACCAGTGCCGAGTACAGGGGGACAATCACTGCCCTGGTCCTACTGCCCCCACTATTGCTGATCCAGGCCAGAACGCCGCCGGCCTTCTTGGCCATCTGGGCACACACTAGCTTATGTTCAGCTGCTGTCGACCAGCACCCCCAGGTCCTTTTACCCCAGGCAGCTTTCCGCCACTCTGCCCCAAGGTAGTAGCACTCCAGGGGGTGCAGGATCCAGCACTTTGCTTTGTTGAACCTCAGTTCATCAATCCAGCCTGTCCAGGTCCCTCTGCAGAGCCTTCTTACCCTCCAGCAGAGCAGAACTCCTGCCCAACTTGGTGCCATCTGCAAAACAATTGAGGTTACATTTCATCACCTTTGCAGGTCATTGATAAAGGTGTTAAACAGGACTTGTCCCGATACTGACAGCCCTGGGGACACCGTTTGTGACTGGCCACCAGCTGGATGTACTCCTTTCACCAGCACTCACTGGGCCCAGCCATTCACCCAGTTTTTTACCCAGGGAAGAGTGTACCTGTCCAAGCCATGGGCAGGCAGTTTCTCCAGGAGATGCTGTGGGAAACAGTGTCAAAAGCTTCACTGAAGTCCAGGTAGACAATATCCACAGCCTCCCTCTCATCCACTAAGTGGATAATTTTGCCATAGAAGGAGAACAACATGGCCAAGCAGGACTTGCCTGCCACAAACTTGTGCTGGCTGGGCCTGATTCCCTGGTTGTCCTGCACATGCTGGGTGATGGCACTTAAGATGATCTGCTCCATAGCTGTTCTCAGCGCTCACAGGTCTGTAGTTCCCCGAACCCTCCTTCCAGTCCTTCTTGTAGATGGGCATCGCATTTTCAAAACTTGAGTCAAATGGGACATCCCCAGTTCATCAGGACTGCTCATAAATGAAAGATGGTGACTCTCCGAGCATTTCCACCAGCTCCCTCAGTACAGTTGTGTGGCTCCTATCTGGCCACATGGACCTGTGTGTGTCTACATGGTGTAACAAGTCACTGACTATTTTCCCTTGGATTAGGGGGCTTAATTCTGGTGCCCATCCAGGTCTTCCAGCTTGGGGAATGGTTATCCAGAGAACAACTGGTCTTACTCTTAAAGACTAGGGCAAAGTCATTAGGAACCTAGGCCTTTTAGTCATCTTTCATCACTGTGTTTCCTCCTACACCAAATAAAGGATGGAGATTCTCCTCAGTCCTCCTTTTGTTGTTAATGTGTTTACAGGAAAAATAATATTGTCTTTTACTGCAGTTCTTCTTTAATTGGGTGAGGAAAAAAATCAATAAACACATAAAGCTCCTAGATGAAATGTGTATATGCCATGTATTTTTTTTAATCTTAAAGACCATAAAGAATAGTGATAGGCTAACATTCTTCTGCTAGCAGCTTTGCACACTATGTCTTGCTGCTCAGTAAAACCCATTAGGTTATTTTTGACTAATGTAGGAGACTCAATATGCTGAAACTGAAACAGGACACAGCTTTGCAATCAGTTCAGAGAACAATGTATTTTAGTTCATCTGCATCACCTTTATGGAGAGGTTGAGTCACATTTCATCATTTTGGCCCACAAGTCAAGTCAGCTTCCAGATTCTATTCATACACATTTTTACCTCTTTCTCATATCTTGCTGAACCTTAAATGATTATTTATTGGCACAAAAGGATGTAGACTTAAATTGGTTAGGTAACAATTGAGTTTTCCTCCTAAGAAATTCTAAGTATAGATGAAGAAAAGAAAATCATTAGAGAGCAAACTGACTTTCACTAAGGTGAATTAGATGTGTTATATCTGCAGAGTCACCAAGCAGAGAGATATAAATTTCATCGAGTTTTCTGTTCCCTTCAGTGAGAACAAACAAGACCAAGCAAAATCCTCAGGTAAAAAGCTCATGCAATTCCTCAGGTAAAAAGCCATTCATTGCAAGAAGTTTGTGAATTAAATAAAACGTTCTTTAAACCTGTGTGGAAAGTTTTTATCTTCTTTCTGTACCTGTCCAGACATTAGAGAAGTACAAACTCTGCCTTACTGGATGCTTAAAAGACTTCATGTGTTGTTTTTCTCTTTCTTCCAGTGTTCTGAGACTGTTTCACAAGACCTTTTGCGTGATAAGACCTGCAGATAAACATTCTCCAAGGCATCTGTAGCTGGGCAAGTTCCTGGTGCTAATTAGACCCATGTGCCTTATTGCTGCTGTTGTGGAGCACACACGTACTGCAGCGCTTGTGAAGTCAAACTGCAGTGCTCACAGGATTAATCACATCTAACATTCACCAGTCCAGGACAGAAATTATTGCAACAAATGCCTGTTAATATGCAAATGAGGCCTCTCTTGCTTCAAGCATCATCCTGTAATTACTCAGCTGTTTCTCAAGTGTGATTTATTGAATCAGCAATTTATGAAGATTGAATGGTATAACTTAATTTACTTGTGTAGCTTCATTAATGGTTAAGGGGTAGAAATATGCATCGTGTCACTACTCACAAATAGTATTTGTTAGCACTAGAAGTTGGTATGGGTCATTTAATTAATTTTAATGCAAATTCACGTACGTTGTGTTCTGAAATCAACAGCTCCTCAACAAGCTTGTCTCTCAAATGTTTCCTACAGCATTCCAGCTCACGGCTTGAGCATCTAGCTTAAAGACAAGCTCTGAGAAAACAACAACAGCTGGTGCTAAACAAAAATTAAATGGTTAGATTAATTGAGTAATACCAATATTTGGTAATTAGTGAGGAACTGAATGCATTCCTTCCTATTGTGTCACTGCTGAACACAAAGTTAAATGAACACTGTATGTATTTTAGAGGTTGAAACAACATATGTAACCATCAAAATAACTGTGCTGTAATTTCATTCATGACTAACATTACGTTAGTAATGAATCTGAGTGCTGAAGACAACAATTGATAATGTTAATCACTAAGAGAGGCATAATATACACAGCTTTAATTCTGTTCTTTCAGCTGCTTTGCACTGCTGAATATCTCAGCTACAGGAATGGTGGGGAATGCAGATTAAACTGAGTCATGTTCTGGAAACATTTATTTTTTTATATCACAGATGTGTTTTCACGAGATTATTCTGTGTTTGAATCCTTTTTGATCATTTCAGTGTTCTATTTTCTGCTCCAGATTTCAGCAAAAATGATTTTTTCCATAGCTTCTCTGTTTACCGCTTTCTTCATTTTCTTTGTAAGTTAATTTTGGCAACATTGTCTTGGTTTTTTGTGGTCAGGGTCTGGCAACTATGTCTGTAAACGAAACTCTTCAGGAAAAATGAAGGATGGCCTCAGAGTATTCTCTTGTGGTATTGATAAGCCCTTTGAACAGGACAGTCAGATCTTCTAGAGGAAATACATGAGTGTGTCGTGTTTTTCTGTCCAAAATTTTTGGAACAAAAGTGTTCATGTTTATCTGGAAGTGACAGGGCACAGCAAGAAGAAGCAATTTCCTTGAACTTAAAGGAATTTGTCATTGTAAAACCTACACATACAGGATTAAGTTCTGAACAACAAATTTCATCATGATTTCCCCCATCAATTACTTCTTCATTCCAAGAACTGGGACTTTGATTTACATGCTATCAGATATAGCTTTGAAGGTTATTTAACAGAAAAAAAAAAAAATGGAATCTGGCCTTCATTTAATTAGAAACATATAAAATACATTTTAAGAAGGTATAAAGAAAAGTGACCACGGCAATTAATCTGCTGTTCTTGCTAAAGACACCATGGAGTTTTAAAAAGATACTTGAAATACAGAGAACTAAGTAGCAACCAACATTTCAGACCTCAGATCAGGGGAATGATTATTCTTTCCTTCCTGGTAAAGTCTTTTAAACCTCTGACTTTGTACTGGCAGTAGAAACATTCATTATTACATATGACAAAGAACTCTTTCTTTCAAAACATCTTGTTAAGTCACCAGCTGAGTTTGGAACCAAGTTTTAGAGTGTGGGAATAATGACAGCCAACTGCTCAGCCATGTGCAGTGGGTGCTATCCCCATGAGAAAGGTCAGGGGAAGATGACAGGATGCCAATTAATAATACACATCTGAAGCAATCATCCTCACAGGACCATCAAAACTGCAATGGTCTGTGGACAATTGTGTTTTGTCTTTTAAACCAGGCACTGGCACTCAGGTTTATATCATCACAAAAGAATAATATAAGATGGCATGAGAAAGTGAGGTCTTCTGGTTTTCTTCTTTTAATTACTGTCCAAAGAGAAAATGGCCTTTACTGATGTCTTAAAAAATAATTGTTCTGGTTTTCATAAAGGGTGGCAGTGAAAAATGAGGGACGAGGAATTTGCTCAGAATTTTTTTCCCTTAGAAAGACTTCTTCCTTGGTTGGACTGAATGCGGTCCTCTGACAACCCCAACACTATGTATCTCTTCATTACATGATGTTTTGTAGTAGCAATACAATATTTTTATTGTCAGCACTGAGGAAGGTGGGAAGTAGAAGAGAAATAGAGATGTGCTGGGGAAGCTGGGCAGTTGTGTAATGGGCGACACAGTCTCAGGGAAATATGAACGGTTGATTTGAGACTAAAACTCAGGTACAAAATCCCACAAAATGTTCTTAAAAACCTATACTCCCCTCTTTTTATTACTCCTCCTTCCTATCACTTCTCTGAGCGTTTTCTTCTGTCCCTTCTGGATGGCTAGGACAGTGTTAGATCAGATCTTAGATAACAAGGAAAGCAGATCCCTAGCAGGCTACTCAGTCCCATGTGTCTCACCACCTTCTCTACTTGTTGCACATGTGACACTTTACCAAATTACAGTGCCAGAAAGGGTGAAAGGTCTGGCCTTCCTGAGCTTGATTCAAATAAGATACAATGCTGCTTGAAAATTTACCAGATCAGATCCTAAAAGTAGAGAGGTGCCAGCTGAGCCTTTGTAATTCCCTTCACAAGGAGTCATTGGGCAGGAGAGGGTTGGCAATAAATGAGGCTGTACTTTGCTCAGTCTTTTCTCATTCTAGTTACCACAACAATTTGATCTTGTTGGGTACCTGTACTGACCCTGAGGGACTTGTTTTTGGGTGGAAACAGACAGAGGGCAAAATGGTACTGATATCTCCAGTTCCATTATCCTCTTCTTAGCCAACCTCCTTCTCCCATACCCCTGTAAAGTGGGATCCACCAGCACCCACCTGTGCAAGCACCTGGACCCTGCTTCAGCACCGGCAGGGAGAGGGAAACACCATCAATTGCAAGGACAGGGTTCAAGACACTGCTTCAGCCATCTTCCTGCGCCACTGCTTGGACAGCCCTAGGAGCTGTAGGACAACAGCCATAGAGCTAACATTGCTAAATGTTGTTATGCATAGTGTCAGCATCCAATAAGTTTGTCATCCAGCAGTACAGTGGACAATTCAAATTGTGACATTCCTAGAATTCTTACAATACCATTGTCTATTCTTACGCTGTTTCTAGCTTTGGCACTGGCTTGCTGGGGGAAAATTACACAATCTTTATGCTTCATTTTCCTCCATCAGCAAGCTAATATAATTGTAGAATTACATTACATTACAGTGCTATGGGGACATAATGTGTCAAATCTTGAAGCAGAACACCTGCCTCCAAGCGGAATAGTGCTGCATGTCATAATCTCTTTCTCTTAGTGTTTACTGCCTCAGACATAATGCCCCTCCCACAAAGCTTCTCTGCTACAGGACATACAAAGCTAGCTTGGATGTCTCTATACCTACAGTCATCAGACTTCCAACAGCTTTCACAGAATCACAGAATATTCTGAGTTGGAAGGGACCCACGAGGATCATGGAGTCCAACTCTTATGTGAATGACCCATACAGGGATCTTGCCTGTGACCGTGGATGACAATGCTAGAGCCATCCTCTAACCGGTTGAGCTAATTTTGATTCGCAAGTAGATCAAATGGAGTATTTGCTGATGCAGAGGAGATGGATGGGCACTAAGTGTCACAAGACTATGCTCATGATTGAGAGGAGGCATCTAGATCTGCAATTCTCTTTTTCCAGGTCAGTGTACTCACATAAAACCACACAAAACCCACAGCAGCATTATGTTACAATCAAAAGGAGGGCTTTATTGAAGATAAACAGATAACAACTAACCTATGATCATGGGATACTGATGTCCATTGGTGAGACTATAACATCCAGGTCAACACAGTTTCTGCTTGCATTATAGTCTCATCTCCCTCTCCTTTAAACCTCCACCTCAACTTTTTCACAAACTGAATTACTGCTAGCCCAAACGTACTACCTTTACCTACACAGAAGGATAGTAGGCTCTTCTCATCATCTTCACAATACAGGTGGGATGTTAAATTTCTTTAAGCTGCCTCATCAGAATGCCAACAGCACAACAATGGACAGTACCAATTTTACCACAGTGGCTCTACATTTCCTATATGTAAAACTGAGAAGTCCTTGCCTTCCAGTCTTCTATACAACATAGCAGATGTACCACTAGTATGAGGGCAGCTATCTCTTTAGGAAACCAGTGATAAAAGAATTCGGTTTCTACCATAATACCTGTGGGGTGCTCATCCTTTTGAAATCATCTGAATGGGTCTTCAGCTGTCCTAAAGAATCTGGCTCTAGCTTGGGACTACCTCAAATACAAAAAATCTGTCAACAGCTGAAAACTTTACTTAGAAGAAGACTCCTTTTCCATTGTATTGGGTTTGCACGGCCAGGTTTTGGTAGCAGGGGGGCTACAGGGATGGCTTCTGTAAGAAGCTACTAGAAGTTTCTTCCATGTCCAGGAGAGCCAATGTCCAAGCTCCAAGATGGATGTGCCACTGGCCAAGGCTGGGCCAATCAGAAATGGTGGTAACACCTCAGTGATAACATAATTAAGAGGAAAAAAAGGTTATTGTGCAGATGAAATTGTGGCCAGAGCAGTGTGAGAATATGTGAGAGGAACAACTCTGCCTCCACCAAGGTCAGCAGAGACAGAAGGGGAGGAGGTGATTCAGGCAACAGAGCTGAGGTTCCCCTGCAGCCGGTGAGGCAGCTGTGCCCCTGCAGACCATGGAGGAGCACAAGGATGCAGACATCCACCCACAGCCTGTGGAGGAGACCCACCCTGGAGCAGGAGCTGAGAGGAGGCTCTGAACCCATAGGAAACCCATGCTGCAGAGCTTCCTCTCAGGGACCTGCAGACCTGTGGAGAGAGAAGCCCACACTGGAGAAGGTTTCCTGGTAGGACTTGTGACCCTGTGGGGGACCCACACTGGAGCAGGCTGTGCCTGAAGGACTGCATCCCACATAAGAGTGACCCACATTCCAGCAGTCTGTGGAGGATTGTTGCCTGTGGAATGGACTCACAGTGGAGGAGTTTACGGAGGACTGTCTCCTGTAGGATGGACCTCATGTTGGAGCAGGGGAAGGACTCTTCTTCCTCAGCAGTGGGAGAAACAATGCGTGATGAACCGACTGTAACCCCCATTCCCTGTCTCCCTTTGCTACTGGCAGGGGGTAGGTAGAGTTGGGAGGGAGGGAGAAGTGGGGGGAGGTGTCTTTAAGGTCTGTTTTTATTTTCATTACCCTGCTCTGATTTTGTCACTAATGAATTTAACTAATGTCCCCAATTTGAGTCTGTTTTGCTTGTGACAATACTCGGTGAGTGATATCTCCCAGTCCTAATCTCAAGACATGAACCCTTCATCATGTTTCCTCCCCACTGTCAAGTTGTGGATAGAAGTGATGGAGAGGCTTTGGCGGGTGCCTGGTGTCCAGCCAGCATGTACCCACTACATGCATGGACCCAACTCTGATTTGGGTCATACCCAGTAAAAATCTATAAAGACACATCACTAGTGTTACTCTAGGGATATTGCCTCATACTTCCTTGCAACTAAGGAGTGTTTTGGTTTTTGTGTTCTCTTCACTCAGATATCTAATTTCCTATTATTCTGCTATCAGTAGGCAGGAAGAATTAGTGAAGAAAAAGAATACCTGTGATTTCATCATTCCTGAGAGAAACACTTATAGTTTTATTTTAGATATTATTCAGATCTGTCATGGGATCAATGTCCTACACAGACGGACTGTGCTGGTACGATACTGTGCAGATCTGGAAAAATCCTTGGTAAAGAGAGCTCTTGAATCCTCCAAATTAGACTCAGAGATGCAGCCTGCCACAAACGGCAAATTAAGAAAATAAAGTGTAATACAACATCCAACTAATGAGAACCCTAGAGTAGTGAATACAACCAATTTAAACCAAGGGGTCAATGGCAGTCGCAGCTTTAATAATTCTAGAGACATTTAATATTGCACAGGGATAGAAAACATCTTCAGGATCTTGTCTTTTATCATAAAACCCCCCCCAACATAACTCCCAAAACCAGTGAAAGCCAAAGAAAAAGCTTACTTTTCTCAGTAACAAGGAGAGGTAATGAGAACTCATTCCACTTCTAAAACTAATATAATGGGGAAATCTGACAACTTCATGTCAGAAACAGGGAAGTGCAGAAAATTGTGCTACATTACATCATCATCATATATGAAACAGGGCCAAAATTATAACCTTGAAGAAAAAAATAGAGAAGAATGCTCTTCTTAAACACTCTCAGAAATGATTCCTTGTTTTTCCAAGGTCAGCTTTGAGAAATGAAAGCAGAACACAGAAAAGAAAAGGCAGAACATGGAAATCTTCCACATGCCCCATACCTTGTACACCCCTTGCAGGTATTTGGAATACCTGGAAGATGCTACCATTTTGAATCAGTATCTTGCAACTCTACAAGGCTGAACACTAAGCAATGCAATAGGGGATCAAGTTCTTAACATGTAAGATTCAACATTTCAAATCTCTTGCCAGATCCAGAATGAACTGTATGTTATTAATTACTATATAAGTAGTAATCATGGGATACAAAATACATAAGTAAAGGAAACTGAAACGGTTGATGGATGTTTTCTCATTTTACCCTTTCTCTTTCATCTCATTATCATATTTCAAACTGTATAAATTTTTGATTGTGATATAAATAAAACATAGCCTTTATGCGTGTGATAAATCTAGTGCTGACTTCAAGATCCCCCTTCAGAGATCTAGTACTATCTCTGAAAGATAACAGAGAATTGCAGAAGTTGAAATCTTAAACTTTAGTTTCATTTGAACATAAGATTCAAAACAAACAAAAGGATTGAAGAAAAAAATTGCTGTGTGTCTCCTTAAACATCCAAGTTTTGCTAATTTCAAGTCTTGGTTGTTTGGAATCAAGCAGCAAAAGTGAAGTGCCTTCAGATTTTTTGTTAAGTTTTGACAGCCTGCTATCTCCAGGTGAACATGTTTCATGAAAACAAAACCCTGAATTATTATCCATCCATTGAGTACAAATAGATGATATAAAATTAATATAAAATCACGGTATTTTGTGCAGGGTTTTTTTCCCCTGGTTTATCATTCTGCCTAAAGCTGGTCCCTAAATCAACTGTGTTTGCTTCCTGTCTTGATTAGCTGTCCAGAGTTTTTACAGTGTGTGTGAAATTCTTCTGGGTTTATAAATTAAAGCTACATATTTGCTTGAGACAAAATTGCCCTTCTGCTTTCTGGGGGAAAAAAATATAAGTTTCTAGTTTAACTAGCCTGAGATTCAAGCTGAGTGCATGGTTTCCTACGGAGTTAAACTGAGTCAGTCCACTCGAGCTTTGTCCTCACAAAACAGCCTCTCTATTTATGTGAATCACAGAAGCAGTGACGTAAAGGACTTTTCTTTGTCATTCTACACAGTTTTCAGAATATCCTGTTGTGAGTTCATTTTGAGCTGTTTGAAACAAAATCACAATTTAGTCTCAATTATACAACTGTTATAAAACAGTAAAAGAAGTATTGTACACTTACTCAACAACTGACTCTAACATAAGTTTCTTTCTCTGCCGAAAGTTCCATGATTAAAGCAAGCATTTAAAACTAGACATTGCTATTTCGAGATTAGCTTGGGAAAGAACAAGACATTTATTTTTCAAATTAAAATATTTCAGTTAGGACAATGATAGAAATCTATCCCTTCCCATTTAAATTTTTAAATTCATTGCTCTGTACTACTAAACTACTGTAATCCAAGAATCAAGAGAATTTAACCTTCAAGAAAGTAACTTACATGTTTCTACATTTTTGATACACAGCCTTAAGCAGCAGAAAGTAAAGCTTGTTGCTACCACTTTTGAGGACACTTCAGGAACATTCCTCCTGCTAAACCAGACTTATTGCAATTTTTACTTGAACAGATGAGGATATTCAGAATATTAAGTACATCTCCAGTTATATAATATTGTAAATATGAGTTAGTCATATTTGACCCAAGGCCAGTATTCATATTTTATATTTGACAGGAACAGGATTGTTAGCAGAGGGGGATGAATCAAGTATACTTTCTCTAAACCCAGTAGAAAAAAGAGTGGCATGGTTCCTTTGTTACTCTAGTCATGGTCCTTTTGAAGCTTATCCCAAAAATGGTTAAAAGGAAAATTAATCCATGTTGTCCTGATGTTTGAATCAAAGCACCATATTTGCATTTTTCACAATAACCATACTATTTACCCTATTCACTTCTGTACGTTTATTTCAAGTGCACTCAATCATCTGCCTTTGAAGGTCCTCTATACACTTCCTAGAAGATTCCTCCATTACCCACTTCCCTTAACTTAGTAAAGCAATTGTTTACCTATCAGTATAAGATTCTGAAGAGTGAGTTAGAGATAAAAGAAGAATTGAAAATTATGTTTCCATAACACAGAAAAATTCCTTTGAGCCCAAGATCTCCCTTTGACAGATGTGGTTACTGCTCATCACAGCCTAAACAGGGATATTACCTGTAAATGTCTTATTTATAGCCAGGATAAAAAATGACACAAGACAAAATCACCATGCTCCTTTTCTTTCCCTGCAACCAAGCACCTCTTTCACCTCTGCAGCCCGAAGGTAGGCCTGATTCCTCAGAGGCTGCTCCTTTCTTGGCAGGGCCGTGTCAGGAACTTGCAGAGGGCAGAGGGTTGTGATCACAACATGCAAAATCTAAAAAACCTTTCTGGATTTACCCAGAATGAGCCTAGGTGGGATCACAGCTCTCATCCTTTTGTTGGGAAGAGGGAAAAAGTGAAGGGGAGGTTGAAACCTGCCTGGGGCTTGCTCCAGCAAAAAGTGTGGGGGTTGCTACTACAGGCATCAGCCCTGTAAGCCCAATGTGACAGTACGGGCTGAAAGCATCCCTTCTTTGTCTCTTGCTTTCTCTTCCTCACATACAACACGTGTATTTGCAAACAGGACCCTAAGAGTTGAGAGTCTGGCAGTTACAATGTTCACTGAGGCTGCCTATTCAGTCCTGTGCATGTCACCTATCTTTACAATGGGTCATAAAATACCGCAGTTATAATTTATAAAAATTTTAGGCAGGGTCTAGGCCTGTTCCTCCAAGAGTAAAAAATTAATTAAATGAGACTTTTTAGTTGATGTGTCATCATTGCTGATAAGAAAAAACGAAAAATAATCATTAAAGTTAAAAGTGTATTTAATTTTTAAGTATTTCAAGTATTTTTTCCAGTTTTTTTCATATTCAAGTATTTCCTATTTTAAAAGTGCATTTCCTTGCTTAAATCTGTTATGAACATTTAAACCTACTGATATGTATTGACATCTGACCATTTTATCCTTATTTCTGTGATAAATGATAAAATGTATCTGAACCATAATTTTATTGAATGAGTTGGGTTTGTCCAGATGCTTTAAATGGTAATCTATCTTAAGCATATTGAGAAAATAGAGACCATTTTGTCCATTGAAGGACAAAACTGAACTGATGTTTTTGCTGGCAATTTTACGGGAAGAAAGAAAGTCCAGCCTCTTTCATTTTTATGTTTAGATTTTCATATTTACTATGTAAAGAGTGCAAGCATGTGGGCAGATAAAGATGTTCTCAGAAAGGAATTTTCATTAAAACCAAAAAGAAATTATTGACATTTGTAACCAAAAGCCACTCTCTGCTGACCTTTCCACTGTAACTGTGGTCTATGCTCTGATGTTTTCTTCCAGTGTTATTCTCCTTGTTCTGCTAATATTTAGTGTCAAAGGGGAACTGGTATAGCTTTGCCTATGTAAAAAGAGGGCACCAGAACTTATATAATGTTCTTCTCTCTCCCCCACAGTGTATCATGAAGGATGTAAGATATGTGAGAAGCAAAGAGCCTGAAGCATCCTTTATGCAAAATTAATTGAAAGAAAGGGCCGGTAAAGAAAAACCCTGCCATTATCTCCTAGTAAAAAAATGCAGATATTAACAATTTAGAGCAAGTGATTACACCAAGAACTTCTTAATTATCCTGTGCTTAATAAATCATCCTTTCATCTCCCTGTGCAATATGGCACCAGTACATACTGCAGCAAATTATAAGACATACGAATGCAGAAGAAAACCAGAATACAAGTGAAGGGTGAATTTCTTGAGGTTTCCACATCAATGTGTTTGCAAATTACAGCACAGGCATGCTTTAGTATAAAGCCCAAAAGTCCTCCTTCAGTGCTCATTCCTGGTCTCTCACACCATGCTTTTATACCCACTGAGTTATTTCATGTCTGGTCTGGACAAACTTCTGGTTTTATGCAGTCACATACAGAGATGGTGGGACTGCTGTCTGATTTGGGTTGGAGAAGGCTGGGCTGGACACAGACATTAGGTGGTTTCAGTATTCTGTTCCTATTCCTCCTATTAACCCCACGGTCTTATTTTTCACCACATGAACCATGAAGACATGGTTCTTACCCGGCGTATTTCTTCCTGTGATCATCTGTGCTGCTGAAAACTGGGATTAGAGGTGAATTGAGGAAGCTGGGGCCTGAAAAACTGCTGTCAATCTCAGCTGTACACGTATGGTTCCAATGGCACCATGCTGGACCACCCTTTCTGAAAATAGCATCCTTCCCAGATTCAAATGACACCTCCTGAGTGAATATCCTAATCACTCCTTCTGCTTCACTGTCCCTTCACAAGCTCATTCCACTTCAGCAGCCACATGAAAGTTTTATGAGAGTTTTTTTCTGGTGAAAATTTAAAAACTGTTCTCCCTGATTTCCAGGTCATGATTCTACCCCTTTTAGCTATCATTCCTGTATTCATGTATTGATTACACATATAGTCATGACATTCATATATCTAGAGTAAAGCCTAGTAGTTATCAAGGTTTTCTCCTACTAGAGAAAATTATTTTAATATTTTAGTGAATATTCTAAGTCAAGCACCACAGGAATCACTGGTATCCAGTGATAACTTGACAGGTTTGGAGGTGTTTTGCCTGATCACTGTTGGGATACTTTGGTTTTATGGGTGGTAATTGCCAAAATAATAATTGCCAAAATAATAATTTTGGCTGGCTGGCAGTGACTGAGATATGAATCTACAGTCAATGAAATATGTGGGTTTAATTTTAAACATAACTTGCATATTCTCATCTGTTTTATATAATCTTTGGGAAGTGAATAACTAAACTAAATTGCAAATGCAAACAAGAACGATAGTATGGAAGCATCCCTTCTATACACATAACAGCCAAGAAAAGCAAAGTACTTTACAAAGTTAATTGACAGAATATGTAAAATTTCTAACCTCCCTACAGTGCATAGGTGGGGCAAATGATCACCACACTAAGTCAGAAAATTTTTCATGAAGTTTGTGTATCGTAGGCACACGAGTCATGGACCAAATTCACGTCTTTTGACTCAGCTATTGGTTCAGGTGAGGAACTTGCTGCCTGTTTTGTGAAGAAGACATCTGAATAGGACAGTGAAACAGATAAAGCTTTCCATTTACAGAAGATCATTGCTTACACAGATACTCATTAAGTCATTAAGTGGATTCTTTTTTTAGCAGGTTTGGGGTTTTTTTGCAAGGAGTCAGCATTCTGACGTTTTGAAATACACTGACAAGATAATTGTAAATCCTAAGCCCGAAATAGAAAACCGAATGTGAGCCCAGCATTAAATCACTGTATATCCTAGGCTGCTAACGAGCTCTATAGCATCATGACAAGTATAGATGAAACATGCAACATCTAATTCATCATTTCAGTACTTACAATAAATATGCCTGTAATTTTAAACTGTTGGTAGCAAACTCATAATGTGACAAATAATGCTATAAACTTTTATCTCCTGGGAGGATACAGATTTCAGACAAAGTTCACAAAGAAAATCCATGTACTAAAACATATTTTGTAGAAAATACACTAATCATATAGCAGAAAAGAAAAGCAAAAATGGTGTCCTGGTATTTGGTATTGTTATTTCTGAATACCTGGGTCTTGTCAAAGAACCCAGCATGGGGTTTCATGTCTATTGAGGGCCTCAGTGAAGTCAGTGGGGTTATTCATGTACCCTTAAGCCCCACACAAAATCCTACAGCTATGCAAATTGCAGAGTTCATGCTTATGAATCAGTCTCTGGGAGAGACTGAAATGTTATGCTTAATGGCTTAAACATTGTTAAAATCACCGAAGGACTTTTGTCCACTGTAGCAAACTGTGCAAAGAAGCAACCGCTCATCTGTGACCACTAAAGCCCACCGCTCCCTGCATATGCTTCCTGAGGGGAATTGGACTGTGAGTTAAGCCACCTGATGGGAACCTGAGATATGATAAAATACAGGTGGCACTATTGTCCAAATATCTCCAGTCTAAGGAGAAGCAAACAAGCCTGAGGGGAGTAGAACATACCCACAAAGAAAGCCGTTCTCAGAAGATGTGCTGAAAATCAGCTCTAGCTGGGGGAGGCTGTAGCCCACAGACTCATTTGCTAAGGCCAGGAGGAGGTGAGTGTTTGAGTGTTTGATGGCAAACCTCTGTCCTGAGGAGGGAGCTGTCGCCACCTGGAGGCTACAAGCCAGGGTTTGAGGCCGACAGAGGCAAATCCTGCAGGGTGGGCTGGTGCTTTTTATCATCGTAATTGTCCTTCCTTACACAACCAGCTCAGTTGTAAAACTCCTCCTCTTTCCCCTGGGAAGATCTGATGGGGCATAACTGGCTCAACTGTGCTGACATCAGAGCCAGCAGTCTTGTCTTGGAAGGTGCCAAAACCATCAAATACCTCCAAAATGCCCCCAGACTCATTTCTGAGGCCTTCCACCAAAGGACTGAAAAACATACACACACACATACACACATGGGAGCTACCAGGATGTTCCCACCTGAGCCTGAGCGTATTTTAACCCGTTGGACTTCGTGTTTTGTGGGCTTTTTCCCCCACCCCAGACAGACCAAGATGGCAATCATCGCTTCAATGCATGGACATCTAAGCTGCAACAATGAAGGCTCATGTAGACCCATGAGTGGTGATCCATCTGTCATTCTACTCTTATCCTTTTTCTTTCTTTCTTTTCCTTAAACATCTTCTTAAGTAATACTTTTATGCTTTCTTATTGCCATATTACTGTATATAATAATAAACAAAATGGCTACATACCTGCTTTGCATTGCAGCCAAATTGTTCTGAAATGAACCCTACATATGCATGTTTATAAACACCCACCACTCAGTGTCATTTCACTCTAATCTGCCCCAAGGGATCTATGAACAAGAACCTGGGTTGCTCTTGCCTTCGTGGGGGCGGGTCGTAACAGTCTCCACTTTCACATATTACTGACTGACATTGTTATGTTTTACAGCAAGACATGAAGCATCTGTTTGGGTGCCATTAAGTGTCCCTTCATAGATGAATAAGTTTATTTGCATGAATAGTAAAATGACACATAGAAAAAAACCCAATAAATGAAATGTCATGAATAATTGAATTTTAGTTTATTCATTTTAACTTAAAGCTAGTTTATAGTAATATGCAGATGTTTTCTGCTATTATCTGGCTTTTGGAATGAAGACAAAATTCTGTTTTATAACTTTCTGGTGTTCCTTACTTTATGTATTTGAAACTATCCCAGTAATTAAATGAAACAATGCAGTTAAGCAAAAGGAGATGCAATAGAGTGAGGTGTCCTTAAGGGAACACAGTGAGGGAGGATTCATTGATGGCTTTTTTTTTTTTTTTTTTGCCTGGCTTTACCCAAGCTGACAAGAGACTCTGGGATCAAAGGCAATACTAAATATTAATGAATGCAGAAGCCTCAGAAAAGGAGGTGAGAGGAACTGATTGTCAGCAGCTGAAGACAGAAATGAATTCAGAAGGGAGTTGAAGATATGAACACAACAGGAGACAGTAGCTTTTTTTCAAGCCCAGAAAGAAAAGCAAACAGGGATGATGGGAGTGGGCCAGAACTTGCAAATAAGGGCAAGAGTTAGGACAGTTGTGAATATGTACACTTTTTTACCATTTTTCTTTGTGTAAAATATATGTTTGAATGAATAAAAATTATAGGAAGACATTGACAATTGTGTGAATAAACAGGTCAGTGAATAAGGCAAAACTTCATTTGGAAAAAGCCAGAGAGATGACGGCAACAGAGACTCAAATCATGGCTTGTCCTATAATCTGGATAAGGAAACTGGAGATGAATCTGAAGGAAGTACATTTTACCAAAAAGGAAAAGTCTAAAAGAGAAAGATATGTTTATAAAAGCCTAAATAAAAATAAAGCCCTCAGCAAAGAGAAAGCAGCCTGAATTGAAGAATTTGGGTTCCCAAAAGTTGCAGGAACTAAAATAAGGGGAAACTAAAATAAGGACAATAAATTGGTTAATAACTAAAGCTAGCAGATGAAAACAGCAACCAGTTGTAGGTGGCCCTGCTTGAGCAGGGGGATTGGCCTGGATGACCTCCAGAGAGCCCTTTCAACCTCAGCCATTCTGTACTTCTGTGATATGGTCAGTGTAACACTTACTGTAAGGAGTAAAACCTCCATTCTCAAAACCCTTCCACATTTGGAAACATAAGAAGAAATCTGAACGGCCTGGTGACTCACAAGAATAGAGGTTTCTGGGGAAAGCAAGTTGTTTCCAGGGCCAGGAGCAGGGATGACAGCCTTTTATTATGCAATACCTCCACAAGGATTTCACAATCAGCTTTAGTGTCTTTGCTGGGGTAGACATAGCTGTACACCCTAAAACCTTTCACGCAGGTCTGTGGGTATAAAGAGGCATTTAATATGGAGCAGTTGAAATGTGCTGAACTCACAGTGTTTGAAATGTGTTTGTCATAAAGAAGAATCAGAGCAAGTTAGCTCTGAAACCAGATTATTTTCACAGGGATGAGATCAGTGTCCTGACAGTGGCCCTGGAAACATGGAATGCCAGGTGCACTCCCAGGTGCAACTGCCTTCATTGGCAGTTGTAACTACGTGTTTTGTTTCACTTTTTGGCCTTGCAAAGGTTCACTTCAGGAATGACATCTCCAAAGTAAACACGATGCCTAGAACACAAGTTTTAGAGGACGAGCAGGTGCAGTGCTAGTGCAGCTGGGGGAGGCAGGCAGATGGCAGCTCAGCAGCTCAGCAGCACCCACCTTTTGTCCTGCTCTGTGCAGGTTACATCTGCTACACACCCAATGAGCAGCACATTGTGCTGCCAAGGCTGTTTGTATGTGTATCTGAAGGCCTGAGATATTGTCAGTGCACTTTACTGTATTGTGTCACCTATGCTGACGTTTGCTGCACAGCTGGTGTGTGTTCACTCACACAGGAGACAGCTGGGGCCTGAATCACAATCTCCAGCCATGGATAGCTCGGTGCAGCAATTAAGCCAGGAGTTTATTTATGTGGTTCTGAGATCATCAGCCTTAAGTAATACCTGACAGTAATCACAGATCCCATGACAAATGTTGCTCAAGTACAACTCCGTACACAAAGTTACAAACAAAGCTTCAATTCTCATTAACTTGTTTTTCTCAGAAAGAATTTCTTCATTTCTGATTCCCTCAGATAATACATACAAACTCTAACCAGATTTTGTGAATAGATGCATAATTTACAACTAAATTATAATTAAGGGAGTTAAGACTCATCCGACAAGAATGAATTAACAGAAATGAAAATATAATTTTATCAAGTATACACAGTCACAAAGCCTCTTCCAGTTACTCATATGAGTCAGATGTTGACACAGATTACATTTTCATTCATTACCATTACACCTCCTTTCTCCCTTGAATCCCTTTGTCTGGTTCCTAAGCAACCACACCAAGGCTCCTCTTCAGAGAGAACCTATAGTCATGACCCCAGAATGGGATTCCTTTAGGTAGATCGGCAATGGTCCTAGGAGTTTCAAATGCCTGCCACAGAATCTCATAAGGAATGGAGTACCTTGTATTAAAAGCATAAACCAGACTCACCAACACTCAAAAAGAAACTAAACCCAGAAGCTTTTCCTAAATTATGCAGCTGAAATAATTGGATTGGTTGTTATCTCACGCAGTTAACTTTGTGATCTTCGAGACTAAAAATGACAACTCATTTATTTGTCATTTACTTACTGGATGTGATCAGCAAGTGACTGCTCAGTTGAAGGCTAGCTGTATAGAAAGATAATTATTTCAATGATTGTTGAGAAGGCAGATTATTAAAGATTATTAAAATCTTTACTCCAAAGATGCCAATGGCTGCCAACTAGTATTTGGAATAGTTACTTTCATCCCTCATGTCTCAGTTTGCTATGTAAAAGTAAAATACAACATTTTCCTGCCTCATACGGATTGTATTAATAGCTGTCCTTAAAATTCTTGAAATTTCCTAGACAAAGATCAAGATGCATATGAAAAACTACAAATGAGAAATGTTAGCAATATGACAACACTTGATCGTTTTTTCTTTTTTTTTTTAATGCACAGATTTCATGTTAAGTAAGAACAAACTAATTTAGTCTTCTTTTTCTAACGCTGAACTAATAACAAAATGAATTTTGGTTTGAAATTTGGTAAATAAAGTACTATTGACCATGATGAGAGAAGGCCAAACCTAGCCTTTACAGACTCTTACTTCCTTTGAAAGTATGCTATACTCTAAATGCCAAAATCAGTATTAGCACCTGCGAAACAAGTGAGTACTGATTATAGAGTCTTCAACCACTCAGGAGTCAGAAGAGTCATCATAATTCCACTTGGAAAGGGGAAAAAATATCCTCTGTTTCCAAGCATATTACCAAAGCCTATACCTGATGTCTTCAGGAACAGCTCATGCCGGTAAGGTCCTGTACCATGATTAGTTATGTCATGGTGCATTCCTGATAAGTTTGTCTGACTGTAGCAAGTCTTCCTAAGGTTTCAATCATTTCACGATGAGAAAAACATTCCTAAGATTTTAACAAACCTCCTGTGGCAGACTCTGAGAATAACATTTGGTCTTAGCAACCAGCACTGTTTGGCAACATGGTGGACAAACCATGGACAACAACAAGACAAACAAGGAACTTCTTGCCGTGACAAAGAAGGTGTTCCAAATTTTGGAAAGAATGAACTTCTTATCAATCTTATTAGTGGCACTTCAGAAAAAATCCCCACACATACTTGATTTCTCTTTTCCCTTCTTTTCCTGGAAGGAGATACCACATGTGATTTTCGACTACGTATTAGTAGCAAACGTAATTCTATCTAATAATGTGTGTCATTGTAGCCCTTCAGAATAACAAAGTAATAATAAGAAAGTGTTTGTCATCTTTATATTACAATAAGGTTTCTTGATGCCTTGCTGTCAGTCTGGTTTTCAGATTGGTGGTGGGTGTGTAATTGCTGTAATAATGTCTACATTACATTACATTATATTTTTATAATATTAAAGAGAGATAGAAAGGCCTTTTAGGCTCTGAAGTTTCAATTTAAGGTAATTTTCCTCCTTTTGTCTTGGTCGTCAGTCTGTGCATTGAATCATCTTTTTCATTTTTTTCATTTCAGAGCCCTAGTTGTTTTGGTTTTTTTAATACTAGCAATCATTATGGATAATATTTCACTTCACTAATGGGGCTTCTAGTTTGGGCCCTCATCCAAATTTCTCTTTCTAGTATTCCCTGATCTGAATATTTTCTTTATTAGTCAACTGAGGTTGATGTTTCTGCAAATTGCAGTTTTCTGTGGCTAAACAAATCATCATCTTTCCTTTTGTAACCAATCTCTTACCACTGCAGCCAAGAGAAGTTTTGCTATTGTTTACATAAGAAACAGCTTTCAGATATTTACTTTTATTTCAGAGTCATCTATGTCCACTCGTCTTTTAATATGTGGGGCAGGTGAACCTCAAATTCAAATGTCTCAACTTGTAAGAGACTTAAAAATCGTTAAGTGTGCAACAACACAACCCTTTTTTTGAGACCATGTTTGAATCAAACTCATGCCATGACCAAAAATGAAAGCGTTACAAGTGATCTAGATCCCATGAGCTCATTGGTTATACAGAACACCTCTCTTTGAAACTCAGGAACTAAAATGTATATTCAAACCCCATTATCCTTATATCCATGTCTTGGCTTCAGCTGGGAAAGAGTTAATTTTCCTTCTGATAGCTGGAAGAGCGACGTATTTCGGATTTAGCATGACAGCAATGTTTACAATGTTTTACTTGTTGCTGACCCATTCCTACACTAAGTCAAGGACTTTTCAGCCTCTCATGATGACCCATCAATGAGGAGGTTGGGGGTGCACAAGGAGTTGGGAAGGGATAGAGATGGGACAGCTGACCCTACGCAGCCAAAGAGATATTCCATAATATATGGTGATTAGCTGCCTGCCAGGTTAAACCACAACAGTCCACCACCACCACCACCACAACAGTCCACCATCATTTCTATCCCGGGCTGAAAAACTTTCAAGCTCTCCTGAGCTGCTCACCAGCTACCCACAGGACACGCTCCACAGGGAAGCACAAGGATGGAAACCCAGGTGATGCTACAATAGCAGTGATCCACAGCAATCTGCCTTTCCACAGGAGATTCATTCTAATCTCCCTGGGCTCTGCCTTCAAACTCACATTCTCCAGGGGGCAGAAATTTAGATTATCCGTTTACTTGGATATGGTTTACGTGCTCCACCAGCACCAAGTGGCCATGACCATTGTGGGAATCTCAGCAAACTGCCTAAGAACAGTAATATCCTTACACTGATGATTTTGTGCTGCCAGAAGTATTCAGTCCCCTCCATTTTTTCGGCAGGATCTTGAATGTCCTAAGATCTGTCCAAGGAATTCTCACTTCCTGCCATTCCAATTCCGCTTTCACAATCAATCAAATCCAGCTTCTTTATATTGCTCAGTTTCAATACCTGCTGTGGGGACAAGGCTTTGCACAACCTCCTTTCCCAGGCCTTCTGAGTTTGCACAACAAGGAAAGCTCAAAAATACAAACGTGATTAAATTTAATTGGAGCTGCCAGGTTTCAAAGCAAAATGCATGCAAAACATAGAAGCAACATGTACAGAATATGTGGAAAAAAGTGGTAGCTATGACAAAGAAACAAGGACAGACATTTTAGGCTCCTTAATCTCTTCCTGCTTTTGAGCGAAAGCAGTTCCTTCTGGTGCTTATGCAAGAAATGTGAAGGAAACATCCAAGTGTCTTATTTGACTAATTTTTAATGCTGATGAGAAATTTTTTTTTCTAGTTGTAATAAAGTCTGCTTTAAACAGTAGATTAAGAAGCACAGCAGCTACAGTTACTATTAACTAATAGGGTTATTATGAGATATGTTTTGACAATTTGTACTCTATGTAATGCTTTGTGCTATTTTGTCTCTATACTTATGTGTTTCTTCTAGAAATACTTAATTTTATGTATTTATTTGACAAAAAGGTTACATTTTATTGCAGTATTCACAGCCCAAGAGATTTGACAGCTCTGGTATTACTTAATTTGTTTGTTATACTCCAGAAAATGTCACAATAGACTTCAAAATTACCTAGACTAAGACAGTAACAGAAAGATGGCAAATTTGAAATCCAGGTGCTGGATCATATTAAATACTCAGCTCTCCTGAATCATGCTGCTTTCTTTAGCTATGCAACTATTGTAAGCATAACCATGCACTATCAGTATTGGTTAGTTAGGATACATTCAGCTTTCATCCAGGCACTGAAGAAGAGACAGTCAAGAAAAGATTTTTCTAAGGGCTCAATGCTGGGGAGTGACACTAGACTTTATGATTACCAGGCACGTCACGTTGCAACTAAAACAAAATATAAAGATGTAAATGAAATGATGCAACATATGCTTATTTTAGGAAATCCCAGCATATATAATTATCACACAGCCCACCAAACTGGCTAAATTTCATGCAAGAGTTTCCAGGGTTTTACCCACTAGAACAGACATCCACTGCATGGTTGAACACCATTGCACTTACCAGTTTCCACTGGTTACTGGAAAATGTATGACAGACGGCAAATTTTAGTGAAATATGAACTGTTTTCCCTTGTTATAGCAGGGTGTTTTGTCGACATGTAAAGTAGTGATCAAAGTTATACCTTACTGATAAATATGTATCATGATCCTAACCACAACATTCTTTTGAGATACCTGCAAGGGCCTCTTAGCTGATGTGAAATGAGCTTTTCAATTAATTTAGTGACAGTTCCCCCATTGTCTATACCTCACGTAGAGGAGATGCATATTTAGTTCCAAAAATGCAACTCCAGGAAAAGTGTTCAAGATATATTATTTTGTAAACATAATTTATTTATGTTACCTCTTAACCCCAGAGAAGTGGAAAACAAATTTTAAATTTAAAAAATTCCTTCTTTCAAATGGGGGGGAAAAAAATGATGTTCTTTATTATTTATTTACCAAAATTAAAATTTCCATTTTTGGAGGGCTGAGGGAGTAAAATGTTTATGAGCATGATCTTCTGTAGGGATTATAGCAGTCAACTGAAGTTCTGTTCATTTTTATGGAGTTTGAAGCTAGAGGAATTTAAACTTATCATTGTAGGGGTCTAAGAGTGCCTACACCTGAGAAGGAAATTTTAAAAACCTTGCCAATCTCAGACTGTATTTTTCACTTACTAGCACAAAACCAGTCTTAACGCCTCAGAAGCTCACAGTTTGTAGTATCAGACATATTATACCTTTTTTTCAACAGTCTGGAGAGGAGAAACCACATGACTTGGCTTGTTTCACTATTTCCCTTTATTAGCAGGTTGTCTCCTCCCACACTCCCAGCACAATACATTTTCTCCCTCTTGATTCATTCCTTGAAACAAGTGGAAAAGTTACTTTGTCCAGGCATGAGCTAACTGACTGTCATGTTTGGCTTTTTATAAAGTGCAACCTTTTACAAAATTGCCATAACTATACATGCAGCCCAGCAAAACAATCCTGAAAGATGTGCATTTCTTATTAGCATTAAGATCACCCTTAATTGCTTCAGGCAGGTTTAGAAAACCCAGGCTTGAAGAAATGAAGAGATATTTTTCTTTTGATTCTCTTCCCTAATAAATAAAAAGTATTAAAATCCATAAAAGTGATTGTTTTAAAATGTAGAAACACACTCCCCCCGTGTTCTCAAATTTCCTAGAAACAGCTGGATTTCTTCTCATTTAACTTGGAACTCCAACTGTGTAGCTTCACTGAATTTAGCAGACTTATCCTACCTGTCAAAGGAAAAAGATTTTTTTCTTTTGGTTTTTTTTTTTTTTTTGTGTGTGATGCATGCAAATAATACTAACAATGCAGATTTGTAAATAGAAATCTCATTCTTTTAAAAATTCTCTAGTAAAAACGAGAACAAAGAAAAACTCATCTCACAGATAGGAAAAAAAACATTCAAAAGACAAAAAAACCTCTTTGATTTTCATTTTTCAAAGAAAAATCAGGACAGTCATTTTCACAGAAATATTTTTCCTAGTATTCGCTATGCCAGAAATCTCTTCTTTGAAATCTGACCACAACAATGTGCACTGAAGTGCTCATTACGCAGGTTTGGCAAACATTGTCGCTGGCTTTCTGACTGAACTAGAAAGAAAAGGATTATGCACTCTTGGAGAAATGTATCTTTGTTGTCATGATAAATCTTGCTTGTTTAAAATTACTAGCATCTCCTTAGTAATAGTAGTAATTTCTAGATGGCTTGTACAGTCTGCAGAGATTTTGAGAGACATAACTGGCAGCTTAATGACTGACAGGAAATCAATGAGGGTTAAGAGCAAACAGAATTAGGCCAAAAAAATGAGTGTGTGCTAGGGGAGGGAGGGGTTGCACTGTTGACAAATCCAAGAACAGGAATGGGACAATCATAACTTACTGAAAAAAATTCTTTGCTTGACATTTTGTATTATTTAGTGCATTTACAGAAGTTGTTAAATTCTGAGTGAAAATCTGTTTTGTTGTTGTTGTTGTTGTTGTTGAGGCATTGCCAACCTCTGTCCTCAGGACACTTGGAGGCCAGAAAGTTTATGTGCCCTCTGTTTAAGATCTGATTATGTGATCTTAACAGTGTTTAAGGCAATTGCGATCTTTAAGTCTCTCGCACCTTCAGAAGCTCAAGCGCATAACCACAACACAGGAAATTTCCCCAAAGGCCAGACCTGAGAAGGTCCAGAACAAGGCAAAGCTTGCAACATATGGGATAAATGTTTTACCTTCACCCTGGAAGCAATAGCTGATCCCAGCCTGGATGTTTGCTTGCATTTGCTGCACAAGTGTGGTTAGTTTGTATACCTTCCTAAAAGTTCAGAAAGAAATTTCTGTCTTGCTGAGTGACAGAATGAAATACTGGAGGAAATACTGTGATTTGTGCTGTGCAAGACACCAGACTAGATGATCACAACGATTGCTTCTGGTCTTAAAATATAAAAATTTTTTAACAAAATAATTTAGGTAAATGTGAGATGAGGGAAAACCTTTCTGTCTGACTTAGCTTAATGACTCTATTGTCTTTACTACTTGAGGGAAATTAAGTAAGCAGAGTGCAGTGACTAAAACAAGTCATTGATGCAACTTCTATAATATCTCTATAGAAAACTGTGTACTGTCAGTTCTGCTGCTATTTGAAGGTGTCAGTAGGAATGGATGCACATCTTGGTGCACTCATTTGTTTTCTTCATAAAAGAATTTTAAATGGGAAAAGCAGATAGATAATTAAAAATATCAGTGAAACCTCATTAAAATTTGAAAAAAAAAGTGCTTAACGTGGAATATTTTTTGCTTGAATATTCTACAGTGCAAAAGATCAAATTCTATATTGTGTATGTTATTTCAAGGGGGTGATATGGCAGTTACCATGGCAACGAGACTTTTTTAAAAGCTAGAATAAAGGATGTTGCTGACATGACCCATTGTAACAATAACTCACATGACCATGAGACTCAGGAAGATAAGATAACCTAGGGAAAAAAAGAAAAGAAAAAACCCCATAGAATTGTGTCTAATCTTCTAAAGAATTTTTTTCTCCCTTTCCAATACGTATGAATAACCACATTTCGCAAATACTTTCCAGATTTGGAAGCAAATATATATGTCTGCAACTATTATTTTAATGATAAGAAGTAACCAAATACCACAATGCTTTTATTTAGTTTGGGTGGGGATCTATCCTATATTCATAGCACAGTGGATTTTTTTGTTCGGCAAAGTTTAGGAGGCGAGCAAAGCACTGTGAGGGAACTTGGGTCTGCAAGGGTGTGTGTCCCTCGATAGCAGGAGCCTGCCACGTGCTGCAAGACACGAGAGAGCTTTTGGTGCATAAGGCTACAACAGTGGCACCAAGCTCTGCAGCTGAGCAGAGAGCACACACCAGAGCGTGAGGCCCTGGTGCACGGGAGCAGAAACATCCTTCCTCCATGACCAGCTCTCAGCCTGAGGGCTGTGTTTGGTACTGGGGAAACAGGGGTCCTGACCTGTGCTGCTGATGGGCGATCGATCTTGTTTCCTACTCTTTCTTCCATAGCTGACCTTCTACCTGTAGGCCTGTTCTGCCACTGCTCATGAAGAATTTACAACCTCTGAGTAAGCAACCTGTAGGTGTTGCAAGAAAACTACAGTCAAAAAAGTCCATCATGAAGTACAGCAAAAAGCACAGTCCTGTCATCAATAAAAAAGTTATGGAGTCCACATGTCTAAAGAACACCTATGACAACCAATAGCAGTTGCACTGAGCATTCATACGGATCCACAGAAATAATATTTCATCAAAGTTCCATAAGCCTGTTATGGATCCACAGTAACCTATTGGGAGAGTGAAATCTGTATGATCAGACAGGAAATATGCTGACCCTCACCCTTCAGCCTCACCAGGACTGCCTGCATCCCTTTGCTCTGAGCCAGGCACCTTTCCTTAGCTGCAGTAATCATCTATAGGGCTTGCTAGCAATCCCAAAAGTTTTGCTGCCTTGATGGGTAGGATAAGTAGAGTTTTCTTCCAAGTGTCTTTCTCTTTGATTCATTTTGATGAGGGCAATTCCTTCACAATTAATATTTCAGACCACCTTTGACCCATGCTGGCAGTGGAGTTCTTAAATATGCGTACATATTTATATGCAGATATGTACACACACACGACAAATGTGTATATGCAAGTATGCATGAAGATACAAATTTTTTGTTCACTCATTCATTCAGCCATTCATTTATTCATTCATTCAGTTTTCATCTTATAAGAAAGTGATCTGTCAAATAGAAGTTTCCCAAACACCCTTTGAATTTTGCAAAGTATGATACATATTTTCTCTATCATTGTGACTGGATTGTAAAAAGAAAAATGGATCATCACACTAATTTTGATGCTTTATACTTTAATGTTGAGGGGTTTTTTTCAAATACCAGACCAAATTAATCACTTTATATTTTAATGAATATCAAGCAATTGAAATCCCTAGATAAACCAGCTGCCTATTACAGAATATATGTTTGACATACGTTTGACTGAGTTCATAGAATCATAGAATATCCTGAGTTGGAAGGAATTCACAAGGATCATCAGGTCCTACTCCTGGCTCTGCACAGGCCAGCCCCAAGAATCACACCACATGCCTGAGAGCATTTTCCAAATGCTTCTTGAGCTCTGGCAGGCTGGTGCTGTGACCATTTCCCCAGGGAGCCTGTTCCAGTCATTAAAATTAATGTGACTAAAACACAAATACAATTAAAGAAGAGGCAGTTTGTAGTTTATGTAAAAAGAAGAATCAAAAGCTTAGATTCCATGAAAAAAGTGATGACATGCTAAGGTTTTCACACTATACATGTTAAGACATGCTATGGTTTTCATACCACAAGTACAAAAATATGAAACTGAATCTCATATTCATAAAGAGACTGGGAAGCTGAGCAACGTTTCTCGTGAGAGCAAGGTTTTGAAGCAAGGGACCACAGCCAGGTGCTCAGCCACAGGACCTTTATAAATGTCCCTCTTCCTCTTTCTCAAGTGTGAGGAGAGCTACAATGCAGTTTGTGTTTCCTTTTTGCTGATGAAGTTAGTGCAGAAGTTTGCATAAGGACAAAGCTGAAATTTTGTCTAAGCATCTAAACTGACGCATTTGCTTTGAGCCTGCCCGTTTGGGACTGAAAGCAGAAATTGAGCCAGAAATAACCAGAACTCTCAGTAGAGAATAGACATAAGTCATAGGCCTTAGCAGCAATTACAGACTATTTCCAGCCTAGACTACACAGATGTTATCCTTTTAATGAAATTTTGCAGTAAATTCTTCTTTCTGGGTACCCACACTGTAAGTTCTTCTTTACACTTGCTGTTATTTTTGCAAATATTTCTATTTTTGTTGGAAGGGATCAAGAGGGTAAAATATTAAAATTTTATTTTATTGCTTTGGAGTCTTTAGAATTTAAAGAAAAGAAAGAAGAAGAAAAATATAAAAATCCCACACACCAAAATTCTTTCAGAAACATAGAAGTTTCTCTAACTCAAATAAAACCCCCCAAAAAAGAGTAACAAAACAACAGCAGAAAAGTCAATAAAATTAATTTTTTCTTGATTTTGAGAAAAAACTGAGATAAAAAGGTTGCATGAGGCTTACCTTATATTCCATGATATTGTTTTGTTTTTAATACCACCTTATTTATTTTCACTGAGGTCAATTGACTTATTGTATGGCAAACATAATGTGATGGCAAATGTAGGTCTCTCATTTGAAATACAGATATACCTTATTACAGCTATCATCATCTCCTGGCTAACACGTGAAAAGATCCTGTATACTCAGGAGACCAGGTTAGTTACGGCTTTAACTAAATACTTTAAATATTTTGGTGAAAATACAAAGACATATTGATATTCACTGAATTATTAAATAATTCTGAATTAATACATATTGCTAAAGGAATGAAACAGATAGTGAGAAAACACAATGGAGCTTGTTGACAGTAATCTGTGGTAGAAGGGAATAAAAATCTTTTTTCTATATTAATTGTTTCAGTTAGAAAATGGAAATTGAATACTTAAGTTGTCTGTTCTGATTAAGATCTTGCAGGGAACTGTAGCAAAAACTGATTGTGCAGCTCTATAGCTGAAAAAAAAATACTGGTTTTCTCAACCAAAAAACATTTAAATTTAACCCAAATAGAATTTCCATATTTGTTTTTAATTTTCTTTATAAATAGTTCTGAATTTAAAAATTACCCATAATTATTCTCTCTAAACAGTTTTCAGAAAAAGACCCCAAAACAATGAAAAACACTTCTTGTTATAACATTATTTTGAAAAATATTTTTATATAATTTTAATAATTTCAGGTTCTACATTTCTCATTCATAATATATGTTTGGTGCACACTGGCCTGTTGGCTTAGTGTATTCAGTGTTCTTTCATGGAAAAAAATTATTAAGTCAAACAACTTCATCTGACTGACCGTCAAACACTGCCATAAAGTTATTTAATTCCAGCCAGGAGAAGGAACTAACTGAAAACTATGGGTTTAATTATCAGCAAGAAGACTGGTCACCAAGGAAATAACAACCTAGAAAAAACAGAGAGGGGAAAATCTATGAAATCCTGAAAATGCAAAAAGCCGTGGAAGGTTATCAGGACTGTCCCTTGATATTGAGGTAAGTATAAAGAACGGATGAAAACGTGAAACAAAATTTCCCCAGAAGTATCTCCAGGTCTTCAGTGCTTCTTGGTTGAGCCATAGGGGGTTATTGATGTAGGAGAGGCTCAAAGGGCTTTTTTTCCCCACTAAATTCTCTGCTTCCTTTTTGAAGCTGCACATATTTTATGTCAACCATATCTTGCAGCAGAGAGTCCCAAGCTTACCCACGAGCTGTGCCACAGGCCACGTCCATCTGTTGGTTTTGAATGCATCACCTGCTAATTATATGTCCTTCTCTCTCATTTTCATACAGAGAGAGGCAGTAAATTCATTTTCACTCTCTGTGATACAGGTTTCATAATAGTGCATAACATTTCTTTCCATCTCCTTTTCGGACCGGCAGAGTCCTTTTCAATCAACTCTTCTCACTTGCCATCCTCTAAACATCCTTGCCCCTCTTCTAGACATCTCTCAGGCCTAACATACATTTATCGAAGTGGAAATGCAGGACTGTGGGCATCATTTAAGATGTTGATGTGCTGTGGACTTAACTGATGGATGATGTGCTGATGGATTAACTGCTATCATGTTTCTCATTGCTTCTTTCTAGGTTCCTAATACTGCATTAATACGATGAAAGGATGGCACTACATGATAGGTGTCTGTTCCAGTTTAAATTCAAAGAAAGGAGAGCAGCCACTCAGATATAAACCCTACCCAATGCATTTACAAAAAAACGTGATGGCAAACACATTGCCCTATTTCCTTCTGAGTCACAAACACTGGCTTCATTTCATCATTTTGGGCACAGCTCCTGGTTAGCTTAATTAATACTTCCCATAAAGCAAGTCAGGAGAAAGGCTGAAGTTAAGGATGGCTGATAGAGTCAACACAGCTATGACATAGTGCATTTTACCAGAAAATACACTTGATTATATCTGTTAACAACTCTGAGGCAAACTTCTTAATTCTGAGTTTTATCCTCTGTGTGCAAAGGAAACCATATAGAAGGAGGAACATTGCAGTTACTCGAAGTTTGTTTAAGGTATTTGTCTTCACATGTCTACTCAAAGGAAAGAGAAAGGCTCATTTCCTACAAGCTTTGCTTGTCTCTTTGATAGTGATTAACGTATTCTTCTTACCAAAATAAGAACCAAATGAATGCAGTCCATTATCAGTCCAGTAATTTTAAACAAATATATTTCCTTTTTTCTTTTTCCCCTGGATGTGCTGCAATCTGTCTTAGTGGTTCTGGAAATCACCACTACTGCAGGTCTCCTCAAACTTCTTGAAGTTCTGAACTTTTCTGAGCTCAGAGGATTTGAACCCATGGACAATTTGAAGAAAAACTCAGAGTCACAAGGAGATGAAAAGGAAAAAAATTCTTGGAAATAAATAATTGCTGCTTTCTGATTTTTGGAGAAATTCAGTCACTCATATACAGAACCCATCAAAGCTGTAGACTACAAAATCAGTACTTTTAAAATTATGTGGTTTTAGAAATTAAGGTAAATGTGGAGTCAATGTTCCCCGTTCTAGAGAAAGTCCTGTCAGTCTGTTCAGACTCTAACAATAACAAACTAAAGAAGTTGTATGAATATTAAACTCTTGAACAATTGCCCACAGGCAATATTTGCTGATGGTGAAATTGAGACATGAGGAGGTGGAAAAGGAGTAGGTGTAAAAGATATAAGAGGAATAGAAAGAAGACAGAACAGCGGACACAGTGGAGGATGGATAACTGACAGCAATATTCAGGGTCTAAATTTGCTATTAGCTTGCAAGGAAATGAAGTAATACCATTTAAAATTAGCAAGGTGGGTTGCTGAGATACATGCAGAAAATAGAGACTTCAGGAATTTTCAAAGGAAACACAAATTATGTTTTGATGATCTGTCCATCCCACAGTCTGCCCATTCTCTTAGCGAGCAGAGCTTGCTTCATGAATAAAGAGCCACAGACAAATACACAGCTTTCAGTTCAACTGTGTTTTCTTCTCTGTTGGGCATAAAATGATAATTGTACGAAAAGCACAAGCTCTTATGACCTTGCTCAACTATTTTTCTGTTCAAATCCCAGCTGGGATCTGGAGGCTGGTATTTTTCTGAGTATTTTACAAACCTTCAAAAATGTTAGCCCACCCATTCATGTACTATCTGAGCCTCAGGGAGCTGAAGAGAAAACTCCAGTAGTGGACAGTTCTGAATTTGAATTGTCATCCATCAGTGCTTCAGTGTGATAACTTTTCATAGGCACAGTGGTTCTCAAAGCAACTACGTGTGCTTACACTAGCTTGTGGAACAGGCTTGATTTTTATACATTCAATTATCCCTTTTTTATGAGCCTTTCAGGTCTGTTTATCAGTACTTTCTGAATCAGACTGAAAAGATAAGGAAATTTTCATAGACAATGAAAATGTGACATGGCAGTATGCAACAGCCTATGAAAAATTATGCAAAAATTACAGTAAAACACAAAGATGATGTATATAGTTTCTGACCTTTGTTGATTGTTTTATATTCAAGTAATAAAATCACAACAAAGGGTTCATTTTCTTTTTAAAAGGGAGGAAAATATCAGTATTTTAAAGTTAATATTGTGACTTCCAAGTAAGTGTCATTCTCAGTAAATATGGTGTAATCAATATGTGCATTTTTAGATAGGTACTGACATTGTGGGTTGAGACTGCATGACCGAAGAATCAGTTGCTCCACACACAAATTCTGTCTCATTTCCTGAGTAACCTTCAGGGCTAGAGAGCATAGACAGAATGGGAATACAGATTTCTTTAAACTGATTTACCCAGTGCCCAAAATGTTGGTGATGACTCCTCGTGAATCTTTGCTGATGCTTTGACAGATACACAGGTAGATAAATTGGGCCATTTATGGTAATGTTTTGCTTTCCTGATTTTTTTTTCCCCAAGATGAAACGGTGGATGGGGGCATATTCTGTAGAATGATGGCAGGATTTATTTTCTTCAAGGGAATGTATTAGCTTTCCTCTTCCAACGAATGTGAAAAAGGCAGGGGGCTCCATTAGAGCAAACCTGAAGCTGCAACATTTAGGCATCAAGGAAATCTGAAAATGTAGCATAGTTGTAATTTTGTCCAATTGCTTCTGAAAAATGAAAAGCTATCAAAATACAGACAGGCATAAGCTGCCCGATATAAACTTGAGCAGCAAGATTCTCTCAATCATTTGGAAGGAAGTCTGACATTGTTAAAATATATCTTTCCTTCTGCACATGCTTTGGAGAGAGCAGGCTGGAATTATTCCTCCACTAAAAAATTTGCATGAGAGAATTTTTTTCAGGGTTTCAGATTTTTCTGACTTTTGGTAAAAAAATGTAATAAAACTCTCACTTCACTCCCAGCCACCAAAATAAATGTGATTTTAAATGACATGGGGATTTTTAATAGAATTCTGTATTTCATCAGCAGACATTTTATTTCAGAACTGGTGAAAAAATCTATTTCTGATGTTTAGCTACCCTGTTGAATGGAGCTAAGCTCTTATGTAAAGTCTCAGAACACTATGGTCTACTCCTTAACTACAGGGCTCAAAAAAGTGTAGAAGCTGTCTAGTTAAAATACCTTCAAATCAATCAGTCGGCATTTCTCAAGTCCCACTGACAGACATCAAATGTGTACAGGATCAGATAGTTATCTGCAGGAATTATTTGTTGTTTGTCTAGAATCTCTTCCGATAAAATTTTAGACTATAAAGAGACAGGAACTGATTAAAACTTTGTGTACAAACATATATGCAAAATACACTTAAAAGCAAGCAAAAATTGAGGATATAAAAGCTGACACCTAGAAAAAACCGTGATGGTAAAAGAATTGTGCATCTGCAGAGAGGGTCCCAGTGCACTTTAGACTGCAGGAAATTTTACAGTGACAAATCTGCTTTAACTCCAAATGGGAATTAAAATAAAAATAAAGACAGAAAACCTGGTGTGTTTAAAATCGCACCAGTTATCAGGGCAGAGAAGAACTTTGAGTGGAAGGTTTCCACCCCTCTCTTCTTCCAGTAGGGAGGTGATCAGCACCTCACTTCACCAGTCCCAGGCATCCAGAAAGGAGGGTAAAAGTCCTGTGGAGAACGTGATTTTATGGAAGAGGTCAGGAAACAACTCAGTTGTCATGGCAGGGTTCTTTAACAGCATTAGGTACAAGGCTGTGCTTCTCTTCCCAGCAGCCATTCACTAAACTCTCTAGCTCCTCAGATGAATAGAGTAGGTGCATTACCAGCGAGTCTCATTCATTACACCAGTCTGACTCACTCTAGGGAAAAAAACGGTATCACTGAACAAGACAGATTTCTATGGGAAAAACAATGTGGTTGTACATCACAGTAAAACCTTCACTGGATCCATTTTCCTTTCCTATATGAAATCTAAAGAGGGGAAAGCACTCAAATAAGGATCACCAGCCACCTTCAAATGGTGTACTCACATTAGTGAAAGAGCTGGGTTGCACAAAGAGCTGGGTTAAACATCTCAAATTTTTGCCAGTAAATTAAAAAAAAAAATCCTAATTAAGAGAGTGCTTAATCTTTTTCTGTGCTTTGAGCACTCTGAAGAATAGAGAAAATAGTAACAGGCAAATAAGAAACAGAAAGCCTTCCAGTCAATAAGGGACATCCTGTGAGCCATGGGACACAAAATCTACACAGGTTGTAAATTCTCCTTATCAGAAGGAGTTTTAGAAAGCGGTTTTGCACGTATAGGTCAGAAAAACTGCAGAAATACTTGGTCAACCCAAAGTACAGACTAAAGAATCATTTCTCATCTCTTCCAGGATCATGTTTCCATGTTCAAAGTCTATGATGTATTATAAAGCATTATAACATCTGGTTTTGTAAGACAAAGTAACTCCCCTAAAATCTGTAGTAATCATTAGATTTCTGACACATGAACATTTGATTGGAGGAATCTCTTTACTTAGTACAAAAATGCCAAACAAACAAAAAACAACCCCCCACAATTATGTTAACAAAACAAAAACAAACAAAAAAGAAATTTCTGACTTACCATCAAAGAACACAAACCAACTTTTCAACTAAGGCAAAATAAGAGATACAACAAAATAGCTCTGTTTCAAAGGCTTCCTATGGGATTCCTGGCAGCACAGAGGAAGTATTCTAAGAACCCAAATTGCACCACAGCTAGCAAGGGCAACTATCCATAAGTATTTTCTTTTGACATAATGTATTGTCCAAGTACAAATTCACCCAAAGACATTGAGGTCTCAAACATCTTGAATGTACATAATGTTTTTGGACCTCAGCAAAGCTTTCCATACCGTCTCTGACAGTATCCATCGGGACAAGATGTCCAGCATTCATCTGGATAAACACACCATGCAACTGGCTCAGGGGTTGGGTACAAAGGGTTACAGTGACTGGGGTGACCTCAAGCTGGCCACCTGTCACTAGTGGGGTTCTGCAGGGCTCCATCCTCAGCCCTGCGCTCTTCAACATCTTTCTTAACAAGCTTTCTTAACTTTCTTAACTAACAGGATTCAAAGGAATTTTTAAGTAAGTTTGCTGACCCACTAAATTGGTAGGAGCTGTTGACCCCCTCAAAGGCAGGGAGGCCCTGAAGAGATACATCAATAAATTAGAGACATGGGGGATCGCCAACCATGTGAAGATGAACAAGGGCAACTGCCAAAATCTGCACCTGCAAAAAGCCTGATGGATTGAATGCTTTTTACCTTCTCATTTTCTTCTGGAATCTAAATGTAAAGTTCTTATGAAAGTGATGTCAAGCTGCTCATGTAATATAGTTCTTTTCCTACCACCATTGCACTTCTCATTAGATCTTTTTTTTCAGTCTAACAATGCCCAAGAGGCCATAACAATTTAAATAAGCTGCAGGTTATTAATCAAAGTGAAGAGTTTTATAGAAATCAAAACAAATTGAAAGCTGTAGCTGTTTTTAAGAAGAGTAGTAATTAATGAGGGAAATAATGCAGGTCAATACAACAAGATAACTATTGGAAATTAGGCACTGGAAAACATTATAATATTACAGGAAATCTGGGTCTGACAAGATTTTTAATAAACAACAGCTAAAAAATGCAGATTATCTATTTGAAAAAAGATAAAATAGTACCACTAACATTTTTAGAACAGGGATAATTTTAACATTGAGCTTGTAACCAGAAGATGGAAAGCTGTGAGAAGATTTTCAGACAGCTTCTGAGTTTGTTGGGCTGGGCCCAGCTTTGCTTTTATAGACAGTAATGCATGGCAGAAGCTGTCTGGGATATAAAACAGAATAAAGAAAGGAAGAAGTCCAGACTTGGAGCCTGAGTTTATTTGCATGTGGAGCTCACTCATTTTCATTAGTGGCTTACTCAAACACACAGATGTTGTTTGCACCCCAAAGTATCTGCTTTAGTGGATAAGTGGCCTACAAATCCAGCATTGTATTGAACTGGTATGCTCTTTTAGAGCTTTGGCCCAAGAAATTCAGAAACAAAACACAGGGGGAAAGGGTGTTCAAGTTAACTGAAAGTATATTCTAGGCACATAAATTGTTAATAAATGGCACAAGTAGGGAGCTCTTTCATGTAAATTTTTGGGGAAAAATAGAGTAAGTTAAAACAACGTAAATCAGGAAATCAGAGTGAGTCACCACTTAAAAGGACACAAGAAAGGCAAGACTTTGTCTAAATATATATATATATATATATATATATATATAAAAACAAATTCAAGTATTGAAAGTTTTATTTACAGGATAAATTGTTGCTTAAAAATGGCAAGAATGAGATGAGTACTTATGGCTAATCTTGCTTCACTTCTTAAAGGCACAAATATATTCCTGCCCTGTGGTAATAATGTACTTACAATAATAGCCAAGTAAGGTGATGAGGCAGAGACCAGAATAGAAATCTAAATGGAGTATGGAAAATTGGGTCTAAAATTTGCTTCTCAGCTCAATTATTAACAATTTGTGTTGAATGTACTACCTGAAAAAAGGTCATGTTTAAAGATGAAGGGAGCCAGGGAAGCACTGCTCAGTACAGTTTATTACAGCTAAGCAGGAAGCTCCTGGCAGAACACAACAGAGGCTGACTGAGCTGCTGCACACCCTGGCCAGCCAGGGGGAGGCTGAAATGAATGCTAGCAGGAGGTAATCAAACATAATGGGACTACACATGGAAAAAAAGTGGCACCAGGAAAAGAGTGGTGAACTCTGACCAACTCCTCCTCTCCTGTTGTGCCCCTCCTGTGGCGTGCAGGCTGTGGTTCTTGTAAAGCAAGGACAACTTACCTGATTTGCCACAACTTCCCTGGCAGGAGGGATACAGAGCATGTGATGCACTGGGCTTGGGGCTGGTACTTTTCTTCTCTCCTGAGAGTCAGGAGACAGCAGAATCCTCTCAGCTAACCACCCTCCCACCTCTCAAGACCAGCTGCTCATGCAGTGCCACTTACTACCTGCAAACTTTAGGATCATGATATATCCATCCCATAATGAAGGATTGATCTCTTGCCTTTTACCCTTCTGTGTCTAGAGTCTGGGAGAAGCCTGCTAAGATGAGCTACTGAGGAAATTCAGTTAAAAGGTGATTTGACACTGGTGGGAAGAAAAGCAGGAAAGAAGAAGGATGGAGTCACTCAGAAGAAGAAAAGGAGCATAAATGTCAGTAATGCAGCAGGACACAGCTAGTGAGAGCAAAGTTGGAGAACTCTGAGAGAAACAACTGTATGGTATTTTGGTATTATGTTGTCAATGAGTAGTGTCCAGAGTGAACACAGAGAGCAAGGAATTTTACCTTCTTACAGCAAATAACTGCAGCTGTTATGTCTTTTTCTGAGCGTAACACTTACTGTGTCCACTGTCTGGAGAGGGCAGCATGGTCTACCAGGGCTGTATGACCTGAGTGTACGGAAACAGTGAGGGTAATTTTTGGTGAAAGCGAAAAATCCTCCCATTGTCTAAGCAGAGTTTTCACAAACCATGCCTTACAGAGTAATTCATCTTTTAAGATGAACTCAGATTTAAGGTGGTTGTTTAACTTTGTGGCCATTGCACACACTTCTCTGAGCTGCTAGTGACCATTTGGGCACCTGACCTTGTCTGTCCAAAGGGAACGAACATTAGTTGCAATTCAAACCCAGCTGTACAATGTTTTGAGAGAGAGAAGGAAAATACAGAGATACAGAGAGAACAAGTTCAGGTGAAGGTAAGACCCAAATATTCCTGGCTTTTGAGCACTGATGGATTTTGTTCCCTAAATAGGCATTGAAACAATAGGAAGGGATATTTCCGTGCAACTGGAGAATAATAAATTTAGAGGCTATATTTAAGAATAGGCAGTGTTTCAGACAACCATAAGCCCATTAGTCTGCCCCCTTTGTTACACAGGGCTCTGGATCAAACTGTGAAGGAAAGAATAAAGAGTGGAAAGTAAAGGTGAAGAAGCATAAGCTGCAGCAGACTAAATCAGGTCAATTTCATATCTGTATAAAACAGGTAATTAATGATCCAGAGTAAGCAGGCAGAACTACCTAATCTATGCGAACTTCAGTGAGACATTTAAAGCAGAACACACTGGAGAAGACGGGAGCTATTTAAATCACAGAGAAAGTAAAGAACTGGCTATTGCAAAGGAGTGTCAGGTGACATGAATTTTGAGGCGTTGCCAATACCTGAGGAAGATCAGAATATTTTATGGGAATAACTAAATGATCACGAGGCTTAGAAAAATAGAAATAGTTTAAATTTAAGAGTGCAATGTGCAAAAGTGCAAATCATGCCTTAGTAAAAAGATAGCAAAAATGACTGCTCCAAGCTGACTCATCATCAGCTGAGAGCTAAAAATGATAAAAATGTCTGGGCAAAGCAAAGCATTGTTAGGAGAGCTACAGTCTACCAATGTGTTGCAACAAAAAAATTAAATAAAATTTAAAAAAAACCTCTAAGAATTTATGAGTTGTACCATTTCCAGAGGAGATAAAGGTGTGTTGATGCACTTTACAAAGCATTGGGGAAATTCCAACCATAGAAGAATGCATAATTCAAATCATTCACACTCAAAAAAGACAAAGTCAAACTGGAATGGAGGAAGGGAATAATGAGACTGAAACAGCCTGCTCTGTCTAGCTTGGTAAAATGAAGCTTGAAATCAAACCCATTTTTATAAACAAGGGGTAAACACCATGAGAAAAACCTGCTACAGTAGTAGCAAAGTCAGGGGTATGCAAAGAAAACAAATGTACAAATGCCAAATACTTTTAAACTGCAGATAAGGACTAGTTATGTCATAAAATGAATAAAGAGGGAGCTAATGGGAAGTAGAAGAATGAGATAATGAAATTTCCTGAAGACACAAATTTTGATGTTAGTCAATAAAATGGAGTGTTGGAATAGTCTTCTAAAATTAGGTTACAGTAATAAAAAGGACCAAAATTAAACACCCTAATATATTTAAAATAGAATTGCATGGGTTCATGAAAGAAATATTGATACATTTCACTGAGCTAGCAGGAGGCTGGACTGGCTGACCCTTGTAGTCAAACATTCTCACATTGCTTCTTTAGAAATACGTAGCCTTATGTTAGAGCTTTCAAAAAGCCATGAGCTACATTGGATTTTTAGAAACACCTGACCACCCCAGATGTTTCTTTTCTAAAAAAAGCAACTAAGCCCTCAAAGTTCACAGACAAATTTAGAAACCTCTCCATTGTGAGCAAATATATCCATCTTTATTCTATCTTTTTAACAGTTATGAAACAGAGCTAAGGAGGAAAACGAACCTCTTGGCTCTGTCCATTTCTGACATGTAAGCCACAAGGAATTAGATAATCTCCCTTCTCTTTGTTAAATGTGCAACACAGCCCTGTGATTTATACCCTCTGAAGGGGTTCTAGAATGAAAAATCCAGGATCCCCAATGAAGGCCATTATGTGCACTTAACATGCGATGAATGCATGTTTCAAATTAGTGGGTTTTATTATTAATGCTCTGCTGTTATGCTTATCTGATGTTTCTTTATATTAAACAATGAAACAAAATAAATGAACCCTAGTTCAGCAGGAGCTGTCAAATTAGAAACGGTTACAAAGTAATAATTAGGGAAAATGGATCACAGTGTTCAGGCTTCAGCAATGATTGTCCCTCTGTGGGCCATTAACAAAAAATCTAGTCGTTGGATCTGCATGAAATTTTAATGAAGCCACAAGTAAACAAACTGCAAAATATTGTGGGCAGAAGTTCACTCGTTTTATGAGGCAGATATTCATATGATACTGGGCTTCTTCTCCCTCTTTTCCCACCTTTTCCTCCTCATGCCAGTGATTTTGGTTAGGGAGATTTTATTTAAGATCCTCTCACATTGTGGTATTTGAAAAATGGTGGTGTCTTCCGACCCTACAGGTCAGCTGCAATTGTATCAGTGGGATAGGCTGCATTTTATTTACTTATTTACTCATGAAAATGCAGGAATCATAGTGATGATCTCGAGATTCTGTAATAAAACTTACAACCCCGCAGCTGAAGTGTAGGGCTCTAGGGCGGGGCAGTTTGATACCAAACACCAGCGAGGACGCAGCTCCCCCGAGTCACCCTTCCCGAGAGGTTTGCACCGGTTTGTGCTCTCCCGATTGCCGCGCAAGAAGAAACGGCAGCTATTCCGCCCTCCAGAGCTCGCAGGAGGAGGAAGCAGTGTGCTCCTGCTCTGTTTCCGAAGGGCACTCCCGGCAGCCGGGCAGGCTCGGGGGCCCGGCATGGCGGCAGGGAAAAGCCGGTGCCGCCGCGGGGGCTGGAGCGCTCCGGGCTCGGCCGGGAACGGAGCTTCGCTGCCCCATCTGGTGGCCATGGGAGGAGGAGAGAGGCGAAGGGAAGGAGCAGCAGATCGCGGGGAGCGGGGGGGGAGACACTCTCCCGGGGCCGCTTGTTGTCTTAGCACTTCTCCCCCCGATTAGTTTATGTGAGGTCAAAGGGGCGTCGTTTCGCTTGCCTTCAGCTGGTCTTGATAGTGCTTGAGAAGTGCTGATGGAGCTAGTGATGATATTTATTAGGTTCATTTATTTTCTTGTAAGCATCTAAAAAGAGAGATGAAGCCACTGGTTTCTTAAACAGCAATGTCATTGCTTTCAATATCTCTGACACTCCTTCATTTTAAGATTAATGAGCTGTTTCTGTCTTTTCCCAAAAATTCCCTTTGGGCAATCTGCTGACAGATGTAAACTGGCCTCTCCATTCAGCCTGGAGAGTCCCACGGCTTCAGATTTGTTCATGAAATGGCTGAAATTGAAAAGTGTGCTCTGGAAAATATTTTTATAGGTTACAAGGAAAGGAATTTGAGTCCTAAAAATATTTAACATACAGAGAACTTTGAGGAAGATGTTCCAGTTACCAGGTCTCCTGTCCATCAGTCATTTTTGTCAATGACTGAGCCGGATAGGCCACTCAGCAACTCCAGCGTTTCAACCCTGGAGCATCCTCAGGCCACTACAGAGTTTGCAAAGCTGTCACAGGCAGAACCACGGGTTCCTTCTGTCCCCTCTGGCAAAGGCTGCCCATGTAGAAAGCTCACTTCCCCTGGATACGTTTGACAAGGTCTGCAAGAGTACAAGAGGCTGAAATTAAGTAACCCAGGGGTCGCATGCAGAGAAACCTGTTCCTCATCACTAAATAAAGTCATTGCTCGGACCAGGCTACAAAAACCAGCAAAGGCAATGAGCCAGGCAGAGAGCCCATTGCAATGAGAGAGAAACTGCTGCGGAGACGCAGGGATATGGGGACTTTTTTCTAGTTGTAGTGATCTATGTCCCTGGGACACTGCAATGTCTGTTGCAGTAGTACCTGGCAAATCACAGCTGCTCCAGCAAAGCAGCAAGTTGCAAAGCTCTGGAGGTATTGTCATAGGAAATGACTGGGAATGGGTAGACTTTGAGTGAAGCACTTTTCCCCAGGTATAATTGGAAGGCATATAGCAAACAATGAAGTTTGAAGTGTGTATTCACTGACACTTGCCCTAAGCCAGCCAGTTTGTGAAGTTATTAAATGTCCTCTTTTTTTTTCTGTTTTCTTCAGATATTTTTGAAAAGTTGTAGTCTGAGGCACGGTCACCTGTAGATATGCTGGATGAAAAGTGTATTCTCTTGTGGCAGGAGTCCAACTCTTGGGAGGTAAATGCCTGATGAGAAAAGAAAGTGCTTTGCCTCTACTTGATTGCATTTCCACAACATTTACCTAGGAAAATGGCATACCGAGCTCAATCTCACATCGCCCTGGCTACTCCGCGTACACCATTCACCTGTAAAGCCCAGCTGCAGTTCAGCCCATATCCCCAATGCCTCCAGATCTTGCAACACATTATATATTTCCCTGGATCCCTGAGAATGTTCCCTCATGCCGTGTGACGTGGCCAGTGCTGGTGGGCTACAAAGACCATCGCTATTTGGATGAGGTGTCTCAAAATCAGATTTGATAAACTATCGCAAGAAAAAGGGTGACTGGACAAAAATAGGTTCAATCTAAAATTCCATAATTGAATTCAAGCTATAAAACTGACAGAAAGTTGAAAGCTATGTCTGTGAATCCTTCACACATAGCACAAAATTACTTTTATTGATTTATTTCCTCCAAACTCAGATTAAGCTATTTCTCCTTATTTTGAAAGTCTGGAGTTATTTTCCTGTCCTTTCCTGCTGACTGGTTATTCTGTTTTTGTTTTGTTTTTTTAAAAATAATTCTACTCTGAGATAAACCTGAAGATCTCAATGCTGTGATGACCCCAGAGCAATGAAGTGGTTTCACAGAAACTTCCTTGATCCAACCATCTTGAAAGTTTCTTGTATGAAAAAAATGTACAAGCATTGAGAAAGACATAGGCTTTGCCAACAAGATGTAGATATCAAAAAATCCAAGAGGGAAATGAAAATGACATTCTTCTTCTCTTGCTTTTCTCTTTACTGCCTGTCAAGAGCTTCAGTTAGTGGAAAGCACCATCTCAGAGTTTTTTAAAGGCTTTTTCATGCATTTCAATGTTAACAAACCCCCTAAAATTAAAGGGTAGGATTAGGCAGATTCATTAAAATATATTCTATACCAAAATAACCATAAAAATAAAAAATATACAGTCATCCCATATCACTTCATGTCATATCTGGAAGATTCCAAGCTTTGGGGCAAGCCCTCTCCTCATCCTCCACCAAGACCTGGCTGTGCACCAGGACACTCAGTGCCTCTCTTTCCTTCTTCTTTTCTGCACTTAGTCAGAAGCAGTTTGTCTGGGGGAGATAGGAGCCGTAACCAGCTCCAATTGCCAACCACCAGAAGACTGTGGGCTTGTAGCAAGCTTCAGTGCCCTCCAAGAACTCCATACTTGTACAGCCACCAGGTTCTGCTTCAGGATCAAAAGCGCTCAGCCCTGTCCAGAAATATGATGTACTTTGGGTGAATTCCCTGTCAGACCACTTGTTTCATTAGAAGAAATATAAGAGTACATCCTACTTTTTTTCAGTATCGCTGTGGGATTTAATTCCCACCATAAGGTAAACAATCCTCTTCTGCTGGTTTCAGTTTGCTATCAGTACTGTATTTTCTATAATAAACTGATTTAAAAGGTCAAGTAAGTCTGTCTGCACCTGGCATCACACACAAAAATTCAATCACAGGAAACTTGTGCATATTCTTATTAAACTCCCTTTAACTGTCCAGGATTCCTACCTGTACAGAGAAGGACCACCCACTGAAAGCAAAGGGACAAACCTTATAACCTTTCAGCTCTCACTCCTATACTACAGGACCTAGTACAAAGAGAGAGAATGAAAAGATTCGACAACTGTCCCTATGTCAGCTCTGTGACCAACTTCTCTCTTTTGCCATAACTTTTTTATTTTCTCTCTGACCATTTCTGGTAGATAAAAGGATGTTGCTTCTAAACACATTTTCCTTCACTTTATTTTTAGAGGAAAACAAGCTGGAAAGATTTCCATGTCATGGGCCTCTACTGATTCATTCACTGTATCATTAAAGGTTTGTTCTGTATTGTTGGACTGCTGTGAGAAAACAAACATAAGGAAAAGCAGCATGGCACAAATTCTGGTTCCTTTTTCGAATCTACTTTGCCTTTGTCTATAATCCACAGTCGCTGGTGGCAATACAAGCCACTGCTCCCTGCAGGAAATGTAGAACAAAAGCAAAGGTCTTGAATAAAATATTCCATGCAATTTTTTTCTGTTACTTCCTAGTGGAGATAAGTCTGTGCTTTCCAAGTAATATGAAAGCAGACTTCTCTTAAATATGTCACTGTAGGCTGCCTGTTTCCACTAAGAATTCTGTCCTTGCAACTGACGACTAAATAAACCATTTTATATCACTGTTACCTTAAAGCCTGATGCTGATTGCCTGGAAGGAAATAAGCTAAATTGTACTTGGTTGGGTTTTCTTAAGTGAGAATTTCCTGCTAGTCCTCTGTACAACACTCATTTAGTGACATATACCCACAGACCACCAGCTTAGATACCACTTTTTCTGCTACTAGTTAACTCTTTCTTGGGCTACATTATTTGTAGAATATTGTGTTTAAACGAACTTCATTTGTGACTAAATTCCCACTAAAATGGAAGAATACAGGATATGAAAAGTGAGATTAATATATGACACACAGACAATTTGCTGACATCCTGATGGATGACTTGATTGTTGCTTTGGAGGAAATAACGTTATAGGACTAAATTCGGAATGTAAGTAAGCCTGCAGGCGGTCTAATTTACTGTGGCTTGCATCAATTCTAAGTAAAGACTGGAGGTGCTCTGCATATGTCAAACACATCTAGATCTCCCAAAAACTGACTGTTCTTAGTTTCCTTTAACTCTACCTGAAATTTCCACAGAGGCAAGAGCTATGTGCACTCACCTTTTTCTACATTTACTGAATTACCTAATTTCTTGCCCCAACAGGGAAGTGAATTTATGAAAGGCTTATAAACCAAACCCAGAGGGAAGAATTACACAGGGAATTATAAGAATATAAAATTGTAATTGTTAATAATTATATTTTAATGTAATTTCTAATTATAATTACAGAGAACTACAGGAGAAGGAACAGTCAGATCAAAAAGTCTTGATCTGAAAATGAGAGCTGTACCAGAACAGGTGCTCAACAAAAAGAAGCACAGAGATTTGGCTACCTTAGTGATTAAGCTCTTGGTCCTTTGCAAGCTTTGACAAGTCTAAAACCTTAGTAAATGGCAGGTCAGCAGGACATTATATGGCTTAAGACTTTCCAAGGCCCAGGCACTATGTATGCACGGATTTATGAAGTGCACTGAATGGAGATGGTGGTGGGTTGGTCTTCCTCAGAGCAGACAGACAAACTCTACCCTTGCACAGAAGACAATATCCTCCCTTTCTCTCCCCTTGCAAAAGCTTGGGATTGCACACTGTGCCTTCACAAAGAGCTTAAAAACAGGAATTAAGAGGAAGAAACTTTTTGTCTGAGGCAAAATCCCAAATCTTAAATATTTGGACATCTAAATGTAATTACCCTATCCCCGGGGTTAATGAAAGTCAAGCCTAGGTCCAAATTCTCCCCCATGCAAACCAGACCTCGGCAACCATAAAACCCTGAATTATGTCCCTGAAACCCGAGGTCTGAGTCATCTGTGCTCTTATCCATTCAGGAACAGAAAAAAGAAAATGTTCCTTAAAAAGTATTCATCACCCCCAATGAACTGGTGTGTTTGCGTTGCCAAGCAACTGTGCAGCATCTCTGCACCTCTGAGACCCATGGGTCAAAACTCAATGTCAACATATAAGTTTGAGAGTCCAGTCAAGATTATGGCACATAAATATTGATGAGGAAAAAGGCAGAAGAGGGTGTATATCTGCAGCCCTGCTTTTAGAGCTAATGTGGTTCCCAATTATGCTACCGGTATAATAGCCAGTTTTTTTTCAAAATCACAAGACAAGGGGTTTTCATCCTGCAAAGACTTGGCTATTCAAGAAGATATTTTGCAAGGACGTAGAAACACCTACAGGAAGCCCGAAAAGCTGGGTCTTGGCCCTCACTGACTTATTCCAGAGGGAAGCAGAGCTGACTTTCACCAGTAAGGGCAGATATATTCCACTGTCTTCCCATTCAAATGCATTTTCTTCATGTCTTCTCTTGCCAAATGCTGTAGTGTCATGGATGGACTGATGCATTTCACTTGTTAGAGAGAAGTATAAATATGTTCATTGATACACACCAGCAATTTAGCCAAGTTTGATAGTAAATGTTTCAGTGGTTTTAGAGCATTCCATGGCGAGGTGCTACATAGCAGACAAGGTCAGCCAAATATTCCAGGGAGACCCTCCTGCTGAGTCATGAGATTCAGAAATCCCGTGCATTCTAAGCTCCTTCTCAGAGAGCAGTTGAAGTGCATCTGGATCCAGACTTACTCCCAGATTATGGTTTATAGTCCTTATATCCTAAGAATTACATGTGCAAAATCAATGCTTTATATCTCTTAGCTAAGATTTCAAAGCTCAGCACGCTAATAATTACTTACCAAGAATCTGTTGCAGCAAGGAATCTCTCAGCCTCAAGGAATAACCTTGAGAGGCAGCCTTCCTCATGGGGATATTCTGGCATGCAACCCACTGCCATGCAAGAAGCGCGATGGACTCTGTACTGTCCACTAGTTCTGGAGTTAGATAACTGACTCGTAGTTATATTTGCATATTGAATCCAGATGTTCGTTTCTTCCAAAATTGCCTCGACCAGCACTATGTTTAAGAGACATCATTGCTCAAATTAGTCCTTGGCTGTTGTGTTATCTCTCTACCCTGAATCCACTTTGAGTCGGATGCAGCCATCAAAACCAGACACACCCACTATGACCAACTCTGGTGGTCAACACTTGAAGGCTACAGGGAAAAAAAGGTCAGGCTGCTGGAAAGAAGAGTATGTTGCATTTAGACAGGGCTGTGCTGTCCTAGAAGATCAATTATTTTTGAGAACAGGTAGCCTGCAGTGAATTATACAATTTCTCTGCACCTTTCTTGCGTGACACTCAGGTCCAAGGCTGAGAAAAAGTGAAAGAAGGGATAGATAGAGATGGGCTTGCCTGCTGAGCCATGACTCTCCCATGGCATTCATCAGAGAAGCAGTGGCAGCCAGGAGAAACACCATGGGCTGGGGGACAGGTTGTGATAAGGGGGTATAAACCTGGTACCATTTCAATAACCAGTTCAATTGTCTGTCTTCCAGAGCAAACCTTGAAGGGGTTAAATGGAAATTAGGACTGCACTGGGAAATCCATGTGAAAACGGGGAATTTCTAGCTAATAATTTAAAACAGAGAGATTACAAAGTCAGATCGTTTAAGAGAAGAGTGAGAGAGGGGAAAGTAGACTAACATATTCCTGCACTAAAGCTCCCAATGTTTGCTCATCACCCTTAGGAGCAACATACTGAACTTCATCAAGTAAAAGAATCACAGCAGTTTACCAGGCAGATCTGGTGCATTTGTCGCAGAATCTCACCAGCAAGATAGAAGTACATGAGGGATGGAGCAGTCAGATAGCACAGCAACATCATCTCTGTCAGCAGCAGAGCAGGATTAAGCAGACAGGTGAAGATTTGTAACAGAGATCACAGTGAGGCTGGGACAGCGTTTGCTGTGAATGCAGAGCAGAAGCAATGTGGAAGCCAGCAGAGTGGTTCAGAGAACGACGTGGCCAATGCTCACAGATCTCTGAAATAACAAAAAGAGAGGACAAGATGAAAGTTATGCAGGAGGCAGAGACAGTTCCTGAGGTGGAGATGGCCAATGCGGAGGAAAAGGTTTAAGTCTCAGGGTCGAAGAGATAGATGTTGTGTTTCATTTTGCAAATCATATATAGAATCTGTTATCCAGAAATGAAGTGAAGCTTTTAAATAGTATGTTTGCAAGTTGAAGCATGATCAAACACATCTTTGGTAAAAATCTAAATTACTGAAAAGCTGATTTGAAACAATCATGGAAGCACAAGAAGGCTATTAAGTCCTTGATAGCTCTGACAAAGAGGGCAATAAGGGCATATCCAATTTGGATTACAAACAGTGAGAACCATTCTATTTTAGACTGCATTATGCATTGCCCGTGGAGTGATTTATTTCATTGAGGGATTGTAGCAAGTGAGATTGTGGCAAAACAGAGGATCACTCTCCAGACAATGCTGTTGCTCTGGTGTGTGTCACACCATGTTTGCATATTTCTTGTGCTTCCTCATCAATAACTTCTTGTGTAATTAACTAGAACTGGTGAGGCATGTGCTCAAATTAGACAGCTTCAAAGACAGAAAGATTTGCTTTGGTCAGTGGTCCCTAGCCAGTGATGTCTCCAGTGAAGTGAAAGCACTCAGCAGCTGCTACACAGCAGCTGAAAGAGGTGTCATCTGCTCCCTCCATATCCAAATTCAAAAGCTCTTGACTTTAACAGTGAAAGTCCATACAAATAGACATGGTTCATGCACCACAATTTTGTGACCTTTCATTTCCTAATTCTCATTCTCCCTCAGATCATTCTGCCTGAGCAGGGGACCCTAGGAGGCAGGCGGCAGCATCGTCCTGCACACCAGGTTATGCTTGGCAAGGCTCCTCCTTGGAGGAGATAGGGGCTTAGAAGGAAATTAATTCTGTTCCAGCACTTGAGTAGATTGTTGGCTAGAGAGCACCTGGTTTTGGCTGCTTTTCCTCTGTCCTGGCACACATGTGCTCCCTCCTGCTTGCTGCTGAAGAAGGACCCCCTGTTTGCTGGTAGAGCTTGGCAAAGAGGTTGGTGCATTTGGGGCTCTGTGCAATCTTTGAAGAGCTGAAGGGCAGTGCAGTTTAGAAACTCACTGATTTGTGGAAATACAGAAAAATCAGAAAGTCCTCACATTTATACTCAACCTGCCTGAAAAGGCATGTAATTCTTCCCATGGGGATTTTACAAAGCCATTTCATCCCTTGGAGACACTGCCCAGCAGTAAAATTACATTTTATTAAATGCTTATAGTTATTTGGGGATGAGGGAAGAAAATGAACAGTACCAAGGTACCAGGACATTACCTGTGGTTGCAAGTAAAGGTCAGGCGATTTGTCCATGTCCTGAACAGTGAGGCATCATCCGGCTCCTCAGCCAATGCAGAGTCACTGTGATCTCACTGTTAGGAACTGGCCATGTGGCATTACAACTACAGAGGTATAGCAGATGCCACTCATGCCCCTTGTTACTCCCCCACTGACACCTGGGCACAGGTCTCTCCCATCCAAGAGCAGCAGCCAAATGCCTGGCAGGAGCTTCTTCACGGTGAAACTGTGGCAGAGAATCCCAAGCATCTGGTCACCCCACCTCTGCAACACTGAATATCACAGATGAACTGGTGGGGAAAACACAGAGGCTGCCCTGATACAAGAGTTCCCCTACTCCCCAAAGGACCTCATTAGAAATGTCAGGAAATTTAATAGCTTTTTGTCACTGGATGGACAAATGTTGGGCCTCAAGAATGTCAAATCTAGCACAGCTGTCATGGCACAGCTGCACCAGCACAGAGGGCACAAAGCTGAACTTACTCACAAGTATGTGATTTTGTTTTACATTTCCATTTCTGTTATAAATTGCAGAAAGTTTGGGTTGTATATAGCTGTAGGGAGCAAGGTCAGCACCAAGAGACTAGACATCAAATATACAAAATCATGTGGATATAAAATGTGCCAACTTGGGATGGAAATTTCTATTTTGGGAGTATATTAGAAGTAACTCAAAGGCTTTCTGTTTCACCTCTTGTGATCCACATATGCTGACTTTCTTGACATTTTTCCTACGGTCTGGTGTCCCCTGGAGAGCTGGTTGGGTTTGCTATGTATAATAGGTCAGATCTGACAACATATGTTGGGAAAGACAGGGTTTCTGCCCTTCCCCCTAGAAGCAAGGAGGTGGGAATAGGAGAAACTCTCAATTCATTTACAGGGAAGCTGTTCTCCAGCAAGGCAAGGCAAATCTTGCAAAATATTTAGCCTGAATATTACAACAAATGTTCAAATTATTTACCTCCAACATACTGTCTCTTTTATCTGTTCCCCTTCTGCAAATATTCATAAAACAGAGTTTTGCTGGCATGGCTATTTACAGGAAGAGAATATCAATATAACAAGCATGAATATTCACATAGTGATAAAATTCTACATTTACAAGCACCAATATGTACACCAACACATTTATTAAGCCACGTGCAAAAAATACTGCCTTGTGACTTATCCAGCCAATTGCAAATAGCTATTGCATCTCAAGCACTGAGTGTTTGAAAGGCACTGCAAGTGAGCAGTCCAAAGAGACAAATCCATTAACATTTGCAGAATGCACTGACTAATGCACAATTTTAATGAAATGGGATTGTGAAGTTATTTTTATTAATGACATTTATGAATTAGAGTGCTTCTGCAAACGCTGTAGCAGTAGAGAAAGCTGCTATCCCACATGTAGAGTTTATAGTGATGGAACAAATTGCTATGTACTACTATCTGTAGTTTTATTTTCACTTTGTAGTAGCACCTTTGATTAAATCCTTTCCTACTGTGAACAATGTTTCTTGTCTTCCAGAAGACACAGGTTCCTTCAATCTCATAAAATATCCGAAACCTCTGGTGTATTTTTAATATGAAAAGTGGCTTTTTTTAAAGCTAGTGTCTTCACCTTAATCATTACAGTATTTTTATATAATAAAAATTTTAAAAATGCAAGCAGGAAAAATATTTTTAGCACTTTATCCTTGAAATGCACATTTCCTTGGAGCAGGACATAAAAGGATCACTGCTTAAGAGCAATAAAGAGCTCAGTGCTAAGGATGCAATGAAGGGTAAGGAGATTCTGAAGCAATTTTGTATACAACTCTTACTATCATCCCTTTATTCCTTGATGCCAGCTTAATTCTCATCTGAAGTGCAAGTAAGAGCTCTAGCTGATAAGGATTTGCAGGGAAGTATTGCAGAGGTAAAGCTCTAAGGTATTGCATGTAAAAGACCAGGTTATTGGATGAAAAGTTTTCAGTCAGTTTTTGATGGAAAATTAAGACATAGGTTCATATAAGGTTAATATATAAGAAACCTACAAGGCTTCTGTGTATATATTCGAGACAACAAATAGTATTTGGAATACTGTCAATAATTTTTTTGAGAAATTCTCTAAGACAGTAAATCTGCCTGTTCTTTATGCAAAGTCTCAGAAAACCCCACCTGATATAAACACTTACTGCCAGTTAATAGCTAGTTTCCCTTTAACCAAAGCAAAACTAAATTTGACTTGGAACATGCTGTGATTTCCCTCCCTGCTCATCTTTAGTCTGTTTTCATGCTTCTCTCTCCTGAACAATTGACTGTTTTTCCCAATCCTCAAACCTCTTCGCTGAGAGCAAGCTTTGCGCGGGATCCCTGTTCCCTCGGCAATCAAAACATACACTCCTTTGAGCTTCATTCAGCAGTGCATGCTGTTGTACAATATTTTTAACTGCAATAATCCCTCAAAACCTCCCATTTCATGTTAGCACAGCATTTTCTGCACAGCCTTCATTCCCACTTTTGGAGTGAAATGGGAACTCTCTATCTGAAGATCGAGCCCCTACTTCCCTCTTGGATCATCCAGTGAGGATAACAGAATTGCTCCTTATTTTTTGCACATTCTAAAAGAATAATTTCTGTGTCATGTTGCTAGAGCATACTACGTCATGAATTTAACATTTGTCCATTTTGCTTGTTGTGCAGACAGGTGTTCTGGTTTAACTCCAGGTCTCAATTCAGCCCCACACAGCCACTTGCTCACTCCCATTCCCCTGCTGCATTGGGATGGGGAAGAGAATTAGAAGAGAAAAGGTGAGAAAACTCATGGGATGAGATAAAAACAGTTTCATAGGTAAACCAAAAGCAACTCACACAATTAAAGCAAAACAAAGAATTCATTCACTACTTCCCACAGGCAGACAGGTGTTCAGCCGTCTCCAGGAAAGCCAGACTCCATTATATGTAGTGATTACACAGGATTACAAATGCCATCACTCCAAACGTCCCCCATCCCTTCTTCTTCCCCCATCTCTATATGCCAAGCACGCTGTGATATGTTATGGGATGTCCCTTTGCCCAGATGGGGTCAGCTGTCCTGGCTGTGTCCTCTCCCAGCTTCTTATGGGAAGCCTGCTCACTGGTGAGGTGTGGTGAGAGGGAGAAAAGGCCTTCAGTCACTGCTCAGCAGCAACTAAAACATCCCTGTGCTATCCACACTGTTTTCAGCACAAATCCAAAACAGAGCACCATATTAACTACTTTGAAGAAAATCAAGTCTATACTAACCAAACCAGCAGGATAAGGAAGGGAGGGATGGATTTTCCAGCAGTTCAGCCTTTAAAGAAAATTACTGCATGATTTTACACCCAGTGAATTTTTATTTTGGTATATGTCTCAATTCAGGAAACACAACCAGTATGCTGCTTCTTTTCTTCAGCAGATCAGGTCTCAGTGCCATGAAGTTTTACCAGCACAGTCATATTTTAAACTTTGGGATAGCTTTGTAGCTTCTAAAGAGCACAGCTAGTAGGCAGCTAAGATGCCTTATCACCTTTTAGATCAAAAAATAGAGAATTTCTAGGATTCAAGTTTATGAAAGAAATACAGCTGCCCATCTGGTCTCCCACTCTTTTTGGATGATTTGAAGGGGTTTTTTGTGTCTAGCTCAGGGACTGGAACAGCATGGGACAAAGCCAACCTCATATCGCCTTCAGAGTGCAAGGAAACATACCATTGTGTCCCACCTGAGTCCAGATGCTATTTCAGGAATGTCACATTGAGCATGCTTTAACTTTTAAAAGAGATTTTGAGTTCTGAGGGATCAAAGATCTCATGTAAATGACGTCCCTGTTATCCCTGTAAACAATTACTTCATCAATATTTGCTTTGCCAAAGTTTTACATGTCTCTTAATTTATTTACAATCCTCTGAAAAGTCCTCTATAACCTTAAACACTTAGATCCCTGAAGTATGGTGAAAGCAAATTCAATTGGGTAGCACTAAGGCTGTTTGCCAGGGCTCTGTAGAATGGTCTACTGAGGTTATATATTTTGCTCTCCTTAGTCTGTCTGTCATTTAATTTATTCCTGGCTTGTGTAGACATCCAATATTGTAAGAGTGTCTAGCTCCATGTAATAAATGCAGAATCTCACAGTGCTGCCAAACTTTCTGCCTCACACAATGGCGATGAGGGAGCACGTGATGGATAGATGAATTTCACAACCAAGGTGTCAGTCTGCACTGCCTCCAGACTTTTGTTAAGTCCATTGTGATGTGTAAACTGGGCAGAAGATGTCCTAAATTTGCTCCTTGTACAGGACTGATTTTTGGAGAACACAGACTTGCAATGTCTCTCACAGCTCTTCTTTCTTCTCTGCCAGCAGATTGTAGCACCAGCCACTGCACTGGTACGGATATTTGTCTGCCAGGTGTGGGGGCTTGCTGCTATGTAAAAAATATAATGAAATATAGTGAGCGACTCGTGGATCGAGGTCAGGACAAGGACAGATCCCTCAGCAATTACCATCATGGACAAAACAGACTTGACTTGGAGAAAATTAATTAATTACCAGTCAAATCCAGGTAAGGTAATGTGAAATAAAAGCAAATTTTCAAACACCTCCCCCCCAACCCTTCCTTCTTCCCAGGCATAATTTCAGTCCTGATTTTCTCTCCCTCCTTTCCCTGCAGCAGTGCAGAGAGATGGGGAATGAGGGATGTGATTAGTTCATCACGCATTGTTTCTGCTGGGAGAGGACTCCTCACACTCTTCACCTGGTGCAGCGTGGGACTCTTCCATGGGGTGCAGTTCTTCAGGGACAAACAGCTCCAGCCTGGGTTCCTCCCTCAGTGGGTCCTGCCAGGAGCCTGATCCAGCATGAACTTCCCATGGGTTACAGCCTCCATCAAGAAACCACCTGTTTCAGCGAGGGGTTCACCATGGGCTGCAGGAGGATCTCTGCTCCACCGTGGTCCTCCATGGACTTCAGAGGCACAGCTGCCTCACCATAATCTACACCACAGCCTGCAGGGGACTCTGTTCCTGAGCCAGCTCCTTCCCCTCTTTCTTCACTGACCTGCATGTCTCAAGAGTTCTTTCTCTTACATATTCTCACTCCTCTCTTCTGCCTGCTGCTCTGCAGCAATTTTCCCCCACCCCTTCTTAATTATGTTATCCCCAAGGCATTACCACCATCACTGATCGGCTCAGCCTTGGACAGCCTTGGAACTGGCTGGCATGGAAGAAGCCTCCAGCAGTTTCTCACAGAAGCCACCCCTGTGGCCCCCTCAATACCAAAACCTTGACATACAGACCCAACATACCATGACAGAATGGAACCTTTTGAAGGAGAACTAGCTCTTTAAACTATGGCAATCCTACTGCTACAAAGACTTAATATTCATATCACAGTTTTGGACCTTCCGGCCAATTTTTTATATACACGATACGCAGGTAATATTCCTTGGATGCCCAGCTGAAAGAAGGATTCTCAGAATAGTCAGAAACTTGTTTGTGCACAAGGAAGAAAAATACACTGTTTTCTTCCCTCATAAGATCTGAAATGAGGAAAACGATAGATTCCGCAATTTGATAACAGATTATGGTTTCAGGCAAAAGGAATCTGGTTCTCTCTTGGTCTTCCTTTCTTACAGTGTTCCTATTTCTTCCTTAGTTCTAAGAAAGAAACCACGTAACATGAGACATTTAGTGATTTTCTTACAGTATGCAGCACCTCTTTAGTTTGTTTAGGTTTTTTTTCCCTTTCGTCGTCTTTTTTTTTTTTTGAAGGCTGACCGATCTTCTTTCTTTATCCCTTCAGTGTTTCAGAGAAACAATTTCAGCAGAGACTTTCCAGAACTGTCCTGTATGTCTCTGTATACTCAGTGACATACAGTATTTTGGTCCTATTCTCTTGCACACATAAAGTACCAGATAACTCCTGTTCCAAAACAGTCTCTCAGAGCATGCCAGATGCTGTTAAGCATTGTCTTATTCCATGCCAGAAAGTGAAAAATATTTCTGCAAAACTTAAGGAGAGTCGTTGATCTCATGGAGGGTAAAATATTAGCATCAAATCCCACTACCACTGTTGCTCCACATGCATTTGTTCCTGTCCTTGATGTAGTGAATATCAAAAAGTTATCATGTAACTTGACACCAATCTCTTTGTGGACTGGGACTGTTACATCAGCTTCAATTCCACAATGACAAATCTTCCAAAAGACACATGAGAGTCTGACTTTTATCTCTGCACAATCTTACTGACTGTGATGAGTTTGAACAAATACAGATATTCTCTTCCTGTTAACTTTTCAATTAACAACTGAAATCAGACTAAACAGGGGGAAAAACCCCAAAACCCCGAAGTACAAGATGTGTATTTCTTTGCAGTTTTCCTTTCTCATTTGATTACAACCCTATCCTTCCATTCCCATCATTTTCTGACCTGGAGTTTCTTAGAGGAGTAGATTAGAGACACCCTTGGCACAATCTCAGTACTGTAATGTATTTATCTTGACAAAAGCCATGTGAGGTCAGGAAATGCCTCCTATACTCCTGGCAGATGCAGGATTGAGACATGGAGAGACTAAGTGCTTTTTCTCAGATAACAAGGAATGCCTGTGGTAGAGTGGGACACAGATCCTTGGATTAATGCCCTTCCCAGTAAAATGCCTTTCATGGATGGTCATTCGAGTCGATAGTGAATTCTGCTTACTTCTAAAATATGCTGATGACATAAAAATGATTTCCCTCTGTCACTCATACTGCTGAAAAAGAGAATGGACATTCATGCTGCAGATGCAACAAGTTTGGAAAGACAGTGAGCATCGCTTGGAGAGGCAGGACGTGGTCGTGTCATGCTTATCAGCCTCTTTCCAGGAAGGGCGCTCAGGAGGGTATATTTACAGGTGTTTTGACAGGTCAGCAAAGAATTATCTTGCCCGTGGACACAGGAAGTATTCAACACACATCCAAATTCAGTTCTTAAAAACAAATATGAAGAAAAGTGAGAAATATCAATGGATATACTGTGGAAAATACACTGAAATCTGTAATTTGTTGTTAAAGTGCCCTGATAAGTCATGTTATATATTGATAATGAACAGTTTTGTTCTTCTGTGGCATCAGCTGAAAATCAGGAAAATAATGGACTCTGAATTTAGGTTGCAAATACATTTAGGATGAAGGATTTTCTTTTGCTACTTCAAATCCTATTTAAAAAATAAATAAGAGTTTAGCACCTGAGGTTTTTTTTCAGCACGGTTATGGTATTTAGTACATTCTTTAGATAGACTGGGAGACAAGTACAGTGTTATAATGGTCTGCCCAAGGCCACAAAATGAATCAGTGAATCAAGCTGGTTCAGGATTTAGGACCTTTTTGATTTCTAATCTATCATACCATTGCCTACAGAAGCACTGTTGTATTTTTGGTGGGAGATTGAGAACATCTTTAGATTAGCTTTCATCAGTCCTTAAAACATCTTAAAAATACTATGCTACACTAGCACATTAGCATTGTGGTTTCCAGCACCTCTTGCAATAATTTTTGTAGATTTGTTTTTTTCAACATTTCTTCAGTATGTTTAAGTCTATGAGGAGAAACAGGAGTTCATACACCCTGTCCTCCCACTAAGAATATGAGCCAAATTTATAAACACAAAATCTGAATTCTATGCATTTTAAGAAGAAAAATACTACATTTGTGAAATTCAACTTTTACATTTACCAATGGACACTCAAAACAATGACACCATCAGTCTTTATTGGATTTACAAAAGTTTATTGGCATTGCAAAACCAAGGCTCTTAAGCTCTTATTGGCTACAGCTGAAGTAAAACCACTTAGTCCAGCAAAGGTGCTTGTAGGTTTTGTGAAAATCAAAGGTGTTAGCCTCAATGCTCTCTTTTTTTCTTATAGTGGATAGGAGAGTACTTGCAGAACAAGTATAACATTTCTTACACTTAAATTATATGCATCTATCTCATATATTCATGTTTTTACAATGTTGAGTGGTTTCAAGCTACCATTAGACAGACATGTAGTCCTCTCTGACAGCCCTCTCTACAGCTATGTAATATTACGAAAATAATTTCAAAAGCATGTTCATCAGCACTGCGCTCCAGAAATATATAGTGGCAGCGCCTAACACTTTCTTAGTAATACAGCCTGAAACTCTATTCTTCAATAGAAATAATTTTTCAATATTTATGGTAATAACCTATATCTTTTATGTGTTCTGTTCAGAAACATCTTGAAAATCATCTTTTTTTCTAACTTTTCTTTAGTCAAGAACTCACGAAAAGGAGGGGATTTTATTTTCCCTTGTTGTTTTCTCCTATTTATCACAGGAAAAGTGAGGGAAAGAAAATAGTGAAACTGTAGATGAAGTTGTGAAAGTGTGAAGTGTAGTGAAAACACTCATAGAATAAATATCCTGCTTTTCAAAACCTAAAAATATTGTTTCTATTTTTATTTTGTTGCTTTCTAAAGTAATTTTTCAAGCTAGCCACCACATATAATTGTAATTTACATCTTATTTTTGATGAAAAGCTGTTTTTTCTGTATTTCAGGATTTTATTCATTTTTTCAAGCTCAATAAATTAAAAAGCAATGAGGTCAATGATGAGGCAATAATGGTTTATTCGATCCAGAATTTAATAACTAGAGAGAGGATGAGAGGACACAGTCTTAAGCTATGCCAAAGGAGGCTTAGGTTGGACATTAGGCTGAATTTCTTCACAGGAAGGGTTGTTAAACATTGGAATGGGCCACCCAGAGAGGTGGTAGAGTCACCATCCCTGGAAGAGTTTAAGGAAAGGCTGGACACAGCACTCTGTGCCTTGATCTGGTTGACATGGTGGTGTTCAGTCATAGTTTGGACTCGACAATGGCAGAGGTCTTTCCTAACCTGAGTCCGTAACTCTGTGAACTACTGTGGGAAAAACCCAAAACACCTCTAATAGGAATTCTAAGACAGACCTGACTGCAGGGAATTGCAACCTTTCTCATATTATCAATTACAGGCTCTTCTAATGACCTTACCATGACCCATGCAGTGGAATGGTACATTCAGAGGGTGGGTTGTTAATCAGTGTTGAACCTTGCATTTGCTGCAATAGCTGCTGTGCAAACCCCAGCAAGAGATGTGCTCTATCAATGGGAGAAAAAAACCTCTATAAAACTGGCAGCAAGTGCTTTTTTCCACTGCCCCACAGAGATGGGGAGATCAGATCATGCCCCTGTGCATCCCTGCAGAAGATTTACTTCGGGTAGGGTCCGAGAATGGGCATTGCCTAAATGTTGGTAACCCTCTTGTTGCTGTTGGGTGTTGCAGCATTTCCCGTAGTACCAGACCAGAGCAAACTTCTCTGCTTCTATTTTAAGACGCACACTGCTACCCTCTAAGCCTTACTGGATCCAAGGTGGAAGGACAAGGTAAAAACCTTTATAGCTTTACAATGTGTCACACATGGCTGACGAATGAGACTTAGCATCCAACATCCCTCATGCGTTTGATCTACTGCAGGTACAGCCCAGATAACTGATCCATCATTTTCTGAGTCATAAGTGGTTGTTGGCTCATGCAGCTCGTGCTTGAATGAAGGTTTCCCAGTGAGTGGTGACACTTGCTGAGCTCATGTCTGGGGAGATGCTGAAGGCAACAGTCTGAGACTGACATTTAATAATGAGCTGCAAATCACAGGTGAGGGAAGACCACCCATTTAGGTGATCTGACACTGAAAATGCTCTGTTTACCATTGAAGGCTGAGGGTGCTCTTTTTTCCCATCTCAGTTTCAAAGAAAAAGGGTTATTTTCTGTTCCCACTGTAACAGGGGCTTTGTCCTGCTATATATAAGGTAAAAAGCAACTCTTTTTGTTTTCACTGTTCAGCAGTGTTGCTTCCATTGTCTTATGATGATATTCAATAATAGAGGCTACCAGGAGCTTTTTTGTATACAAGCTCTCCTTTGATTTATAGCACAAGAATATGTCCATAGGCAGCTGAGGGTAAGTCAATCTGTAAGCACAGCAATTCTGGGGGAAAGCATCATGAATAACTTGAGAAAGCTGGAATCTTTTTGATACTAACATAATCGACAACACCTCAGAAAGAGAAAATGGAAACATTTTGCACAACCTATTTTGGGAAATCTCTCCTTTGCCTCTCTCCATGCTCACACTAGGTTTATTTTTAAATCTGCAGGCACAGTAGTGCAATTTTCATCACTGTGATAGTCAGTGGCTGTGGAATGGCAATTTACATCACACTGGTATTTTGTCAGAAGCAAACGTAGGTCTCCTTTACAAGGAACTTGCTCAACTAGCAAGCTCATGTTTAATAACCTCTCTGCCTATATTAACTGATGTATTTAAGATTTAATGCAATTTCTGTTGCAGCACAACCTATGTAAAGTCATTAAATTTACAACCAGACTGGATACATAAATTACAGCAATCGTAGAGGCACTAATTTTCAACTGCAAACACCATGTTTAGAGAGCATCTTAAGGGCATTCTTTTAAAGCAAATAACAGAAACAACAAGGTACATGCAAAGATTCAACAGGAATTGTGCCTTCAGTGATGATTTTATTTCCTCTATTCTTTACAATTTCACTGTAAAATCCAATATAATAGACACATTTCTCTGTTACAGCCTTGAGAAGACAAAGGGATTCTGACCTCCCAGGTCATCCCTGTGTGGTCCAGACTAATAGATGGAGGCCATTACCATGGATACTTGATCCTTGGTGACTGGGGAAAGAGAACAGTCAACAGCCACGTTTAAAGCTAATTTTAAAGGAATGTGGGAAACCAAGGAAATCTGCTGCAAGTAAGGATTCACTATGGTTGAGCAGACCTGCTTTATGATAAGCAAGGAGAGGAGATAGCAAGAAAGCTTGCTGACCTATGCACCAGACTCCCCAGCTACAAGGAAAGTGCCCTGGCAGATGTTTGTTTGTTATGTCCCTCTTCAGCCAGATGCTGCCCTGCTAATGAGCATCAACACTGGCGGGTCGGTATCCAGCACATCAGCACAAGCAGGTGAAAGTCAGCCAGAGGAAAGCACTCAGTGCCAAGCTCCACTCAGGCACCACCACTGTAACAGGAACAGACCAAAACTGAATGAATCAGCCTGAAATAAATGTAAAACTACGTGGGAAATCAAATCCGTTTTTCAAAACAATTTTTCTCTGCCATGTTGCCTTCACCCACCAGCCACGATGACTTTGTTATTCTAGGATTAAGCCTTCACTGTTTATACTGCATTTATTTTTAAAAAACCCAACAAACTAAAAGAACAAAAACAAAACAAAAATCCAAACAAAAACAACTAAAAAAACCTATTTTCCCCCAACTGTTCTATAGGAATACATAAAACCTTTGTAGGAAACAATAGTGTGTTCCATCACCTCCCTCCCTTCTCCCTGTTGTAGGACAACACATAAGGGTGGTTTGTTCTCTTTATGTAGCAAAATATCATGTGAAACTCAACAGTTTAAAAGTGATCTGTAAGATCCTGCAACCATTGCTGTGTAAAAAAATTGCCTGTGTTCTAACAATACTGACCTTGTCTCACACAAGGTCACCAATATTTTTATCTGATAAGTGTGTATTTAAGAAGGTGGGGGCAGGGGGAAGGGACAAGAAGGCAATATTTTTAAAATGAGTACCTGTAAGGAGAGTAATGATGATGAAAAGTTACATCCGAGAAGGTTTGTTTGATGTGAGAGGGTGGTGCTCTGCTCCTGAGATAAAAGTAAGACGGTCAGCTGGGTAAAAACGCATGTGAAAAATATATGAAGGTCTTACATTAAATTAGTGAACTACACCAAAGTACAGAAACAGCACTTTCAAGACACTATCAAAGTCAGTGGGGAGCATTTGGATCAAGGCCAAAAGGATCCATATCTCTGTTGCCTTCAGCTTTCACCCTGCCATCAAAAGAGGACACCCTGTGGTTCACTTTCAAGGGAAACATGCGACAATGTTGTGCATTTTGTCTTACCTTTTTTCTTCCTTTACAGTAACATTAAAAATAATGTTTATTATAAAGAACAAAGCTGGAAGTCCTGAGTGACACTTTGAATAGGATTGTCAGTTGTAAATGGTGGACCAAATTCTTGTTCACTAATGATCATTTACTAATGCCCTAGCAATACAAAGGGGTTGACACCTTGGTTTAATGTACATTTGCAATCACTTTCATCCTCTTCTTCCAGTAGGGAGAAAATCCTTGGAATGAATGCCAGGAATCCTAATTTACTTTAGATGAGCTTCCAACAATGAGTGGTTCTTGGAATGAACATGCCATTAAAAAAAATCACAGTTATAATAAACCACATTAAAAAGCTCTGAGTCTCAACTTCCACATGTGCACACACAAAAAAAATCCCAAAAGCAGCCTTGAAAGTAAGGGAGATTAACTTGCAAAGTTAAGTTAAATACTAAAAGTTCAAACTAATATCAATGGTTTAAATAAAGACACTTTGGCAGTGCAGAGCAGAAATGTTCCTGAATTGTTGCTTCTTTTAGGGTTACATTTTGGTGGGGTTTGGTTTTGGATTTTTTGGGAGTTTTATTTTGTTTCTTTGTTTGTCTGGTTGTTTTGTAAATTAAGAAGTATGGATATAAAATATTTACCGTACCTTTGAGGTGAACACGAAACTTTGAGTTTTGGTAATAAATGGGTAATGATCCAAATCACTCAATTTTCATGAAAAAAAAGCCCAACCACTGAACATTTGAGTATATTTTAAAGCCAAAGATGATGTCTGCTGCAGTGTGCCTCTGCCACTTCCTCAGTGTAGAGCATCCACATAGCTTCCAATACAGAATAGAGCTCTGTCTTCCCAGCTTACCAATAATCCTAGGCCATGCCACCAATTATTTTCATTACTTGTGCAACAACAAGTCCTTATAACCAAGAAGCTATCAAAGATGTAACATGCACCACCATCGTGAGAGCACGTACAACATCACTTGCCTCCTTTTCCTGTTTCTGTGTGGTGTAGATGAAGTCTATAGTTAGAGTTTGCTATTTTGCGACATAGTGTCTGAAATTAATTAAAGGTTTGGCACTTTTCATGTGTTATGCAGATATATTTCCCCTGTTACTACATTCTTCACCACACATTAGGTGTTAGAATGCACAGCACATTGCAGGCGAGATGGATGTTGTTTCTACAAGAATAAAAACTGTGAAATGGAGATTTTTTTAATGATTTAGAACAAAGCATATTTTTGGATCATACAGCTAATCTATGAGACTCTCTTAAAAATAAAGAAGCAACATGTTATGCCTTCCTTTTCTACTTATGCTGTAATGATTTAAATTTCTCAAAGCATATGGTGAGAATCAGAATTATCCCTTCTCCACCTACTACTCACAATTTCTTGCCTACTGATTTCAGCACCTAATCTATGGTGCTAAAACCAATTAGTGATACATCAAAGGTTTTTGCAGTTGTAAGTTTTGGACCACTACAGAACATTAGCACATGAGCTTCTCATTACAGGCAAAGATATATATGATTTTGATCATGTGATAAAAGATACATTGAAAATATGTTTTCTTTGGCAGCCTTACAATCTCTTAATTGAGGAAAAAAAGCTAATTATGTAGTTCTTTACAAGGCTGGAATCTGCTGTAATAAGGATAGTACACAAAAAGCAAGTTGTAAATGAGAAAGTCTAATTTCACTTTTTTTCTGAAATTTTCTGCTTTCAAAAGTCATAGAAGGTTGGTTTTCACGAATCATGTGCTCTGGAGAATGATTTGAGGTTTCAAGGGTGTTTCTGGATTAATATTCTGACAAAATCTCAATCCCACAGATATGCTTATCTTTTGGCACAGAGCAGCCTCACCAAAGTCAATGAAACTACATCATGCCAGCTAAAATTAAGCATCAAAGCATAGATTAGTAAATGCCATGTTCTCCTGTTGGCTGGTTCCCAGCATGCCTCTCCTATTTGCATGAAGTATGTGGACCCAAAGCAAGTGATGAAATCGACAGTGAAGCAGCACATTGCTTTAAAGCTCAGACTGCTTGACAGGCTATTCATTTTCTCCTGCCATTCCCCATCCCTCCACAAAGTCCTCCAATAGTCAGATTTAAAAATAACAAATGGAACATTGCCATTTGATATTAGATCCCCAGGAACACTTATTTATAGTCCTCTTCTTCCCCAGAGAGGTATTATTCCATCCTTTGGAACCTGTGCCCAAGCCCAGCGCATATCAGCCTACGTTATGTTTGGCAGAGCATCAGAAGAGAAATAAAAACTGCTTGGAGCTAATGGGAAGATGAGATGGACTGGGCACAGTTAGTGTGAGCTGTGGCAGCCACACTCCAAAGTCAGCTGAGAGGGATGGGGAGGCTGACAGGTCTGACCTTTGCTTCCCTTCTTCGCTTTGAAGAAATTGGGTTTGTCTTAGGACATTAAAAAAAAAAAAAAAAAAAAAAAAAAAAAAAAAAAAAAGGANAAAAAAAAAAAAAAGATAAAAGCAGAGAGAAGGGGACAAGAGAGAGGAGGAAGGGGGAAAAAGAAGGAGAGAGGGAGGGCCAGAGGCAAGGGAGAGAAGGAGAGAGGAAGAGACAAAGAGACAACCTTCCTTCTGCCCATGAGATCCCTTAGTCTGAGACCAAGCTACTTAGATTGGCCACTGAGATAAAGATTTCAATTTCATAGTCACAGAATCACACTGGATTTTCCAGCATAAGTAAAAGCAATATCCAACATACAATGATTCAGAGAAGGAAATAGAAGCCCTTTTGCTACAACTGTAACACGTTGCTGCAAGAATTACAGAAATTTGTTGGAGAATTTTTCACTCTTGAGAAAAGTTTTCTAATCACTATTTGCAGGAGGTTACTCCCTATATTTTAGTTTCTTTGAGATGAAGGGTGCAGAGGTTCTTCTTAAAAGATCAACTTGGATTCTCTTTTTTTAAATTTCTCATTTCACTGATGAAAAGACAACACCAGGGGAAAAAAAGGATAAATTTTAAATGTACTGAAGCTTTTCCTTAACTTGTGTTCTGATAAGGTTAATTCCCTTTTCCAGGTTTTGAACTATATTAGTACTCTTGAAAGGAGCCTTTGGGGTGGTATCAGGTATTTCACAACTCCTTTTCCTAACTACATCTCCCACACATACACTGATTAGCAACACAGAATGCCTTTCACATTGCCTAATTCACACACTAGGGTTCTTCAGGTCTTGGTAATTTCCAGAAAAGACTCTCCCTGATGTAATGAGAGTCACCACACTTTGAACATCACTGGCATATCCTGGTGAAGACTGCAAGTGAGTCAATATTGGGATCTTTTTTCTGGATTGTTTCTTCTTATCTATTGAAACCCCACCACATGACTTCTGAAATATCTACACTAAAGCACAATTAAATAATCTAATCTTTTCCTCCATCTCTCCTCCCGAATGGCAGAGAATAAATCTAATTCAAAAATTATGGTTCAGAGGCAGACACACAGATTTTTATATTCCTCCTCCTTTTTCGAGACACCCACTTCCTCAAGATTTCATTTTCTCTCCATGCAATAAAAAAAATGAAATAACATAGGGTTTTTTTTTTTTATTTAATACCTTTTGTTCTTAGTGTGCCTATATGACATGACAGTGAATAACAGCACATGCCAAGAAAACAATTACATAGCACCTCTGTATTGATTTGTCTAATTGTATCTCTTTACTCAGAGCAAAGTTGTTTGCTTTGACATGGCTGGCAAACCAGTGTGTTTTCTGCACCTGTTTTAGCTTTCACTTCTGTGTGGTTAATTATGTCTCAGATGAGAGCAAGTGAAGGGTTTCCACAGAGCACCACGCACACATGGAGGTAACTTATTCAGATATGGAGGAAGGTGCCCTCTTGGAGTAGGTTCTACAAACTGAACTGAGCGGGAACTTGGCTGTAAACCCAGAGAGCCAAGTACAGCTGAGCACCCAAGGAGCAGCATGCTTGCTGGCTGGCTGTAGCTGAGGAAAAGATAAAAAAATACAGCATTTTTCTTCACCTAGGAGAACTGGAGACCCAAATCTCTTTCAACCCCAAAAGACTGCCCTAAACACCACGCTATAAAATATGTATTTTGGTTTTCTTCTGTTGAAGAAGGCTAGTTGCCATCACTAATGTATTAGGCAAGACCTTGTTGGCATCTTTAAATGTCCAGTGGGGCAAAGGAGCAGAATAACTGTATACCCAGTGTGGGCAGAGCATCCTGATCCATGAGGGAACTTTACGTAGCAGACAGGGATCCCCCTACCAGAGCACAGCAGGGTAGTCTCCCATCCAAAGGGAATCATGACTTCCAGCTCTGTTTAACAAAAAAATGCTTTCCAGTAGAGAATTTGCTATGTGGGGCTCATCTTTTGTCATTGGGATTGGGCACAGGTGGAGGGAGTGTGTGATGGATGAGCTGGGCAGTGCACCCAAGGCTGTGCCTCTTGGGCGGATGACTCTGGGCGGTACCCTCAAGCCAAGCAAAGAGCTTTTCACATCTAGGTTTTGGATTTACAACTCCAAGAAGACAAATAGGCAAAAAAAGCCACTCCTGAGAATCTGGCCTGTTGCTGTGAGCTGGAATTTTCAAAGCCACAGTGAAAGGCAGTGACAGATCAGGATGCTCAGGTATTTCCATTTTCCCCTCAGTCACTCTCCACTGCCCAGTAGGCAGTTCATGCTTCTGACTCATGGGATGTTGCTGCTATTTGCCCGGGGACCTTTTGGGATGAGATGACCCAACACAGCAGATAGTAGCTACACTACCTTGTTATTTAACTTCTTTATTTGGCAAATAGTTCAATGTTGCTGTCAGATTAATTCCTTGCCATGAAAACAACAAAAAACCAGGATCTTAGACTCCCAAAATCACTTGTAAATGGAAGTGTTTGTCTCTTTTCAAACCATCTGCCTCATATATTCAGTTTCTGTTTGCTCAGTCTTATAGGAGGAAAAGGAAGGAGAGAAATTCAATGACATGAACCACTCATGACCACTGCAATGAGGCAGTATTTAACCAAATCATAAAGCTGAACACAGCATAGCTGCATTGAAGTTCATTTTTAAGCTATAGCTTGCAAACTTGGAAAGTATCCAGACTAGCCTTATGTCCTCACATGAGAAATTGAAATAAAACTGTAACATACACCCATGGGCACACACACACACACATATATATATCCAAGTAGAAGGATATCCTTCACACAAAACATATTCTAAATATATCTTATTGATACTGGTTAAACATAAAACATTAAAATTTTGAAAGGACAGTGGTGTTATTTATTACATCACTTAATTTCTAACAGATTTCTAACACAGCAGTTTACTACTAATAGGATATACTTATGTATAGATTTCCTTCTCCTCTACAAGTTGCCTCTTTGCATTCGATTGGTTTTCATATGATAACAATTTTCTTTAGATGGATCTTATACATTACTTTTTCCTGGTTTAATGACAGAGACTTTGTAGGTAGATGTTGGATATTAATTAGTTTTCATTAAGTAAATGGGAAAAAAGACAAAATATATTTAAAATATAAGCATGGCAAATCTATAATCTTGGCAGTGGAAATTAAAGGTAAGTCTAAACTCAATGAAAAACTAAAAAACCCTGAAGTTTGGTTACAGTGAAAGGAGATTTACACTTGTACAAAAGCAGAAGAAATAAGCCAAGTTTGTTATTTCAGGAAACAACGCATTCAGCCCAGTTACAAGAACAGATCTGTTCATTTTCATACAGAGTATCACAGCACTTTTTTTTTAAACTGCAGCCTTCTTTCTGCTATGCCATACCAAGGCTTTTGTTTTGTTTGTCTTTTTAATCAGGTGCAGATGAGCCTATTTAAACTCAATCATGTCCACAGGAAAATCTAGAAACACCCCATGTTTTTCTCAGCTAGGGAGACTGTTTGACCTGGCAGTTGGAGATCCCACCTGGAATACCTGCTGGGTTTAATCTCCTCAGCCTCGTGTGCTCTCTGTGACGCTCTGGCTCAGCCAGAACCACGGGGCAGAGCCAGGCTTGCAGCAATGTCACCCGGAGAGTGAGGCCGTGAGGGCATCAAAGGGATGCTGCCCACTGCAGCCCCCCCGCTGGGACCTGAACTCACTTGTCCTCATTCTCCTCCCTCACAGATTAGACACCACTGTCATTCCCCTCTGTAGGAGGAGTTATTTCTGATTTTCCCTGGTGTAAGAGAGCCATCAGTCCCTATGCCTGCTGTGGCAAGGACAATTTATTATGATGGACATTTCAACGCTCTCATGCTTCGCAGAATTTTCCAGGGTACCTTTAAAATAGGATGCAGTTAGGCTTTCCACTAGCACATAGAAGCTTTACTTAATAAAGCTGAACAAATTAATTACAGCCAGGGGGAAAAAAAAGGAAAAAAAGTTTTATATATATTAACATCTTTCTCTGATCCCAAATTTTCCCAAATTTGCTGTTATTTAAAATTCTTCAATGAGTGGTTTCTGTAAACATAGCAGCCTGTGATTTGCTCAGGCAAGACCTGCTCTATTTTTTATTATTATTATTATTATTTTTGTTCACAATTTGCTATCTGTGAGGTGGGTCTGATCCTTGGAATCACATGGATGTCCTTCTGCTCGAGACTCCCTGACTTGCAGTAGGGTTTTCAGACCATCACAGAAAAGTGTTTTTGTAAAGAGATGTTCTCACATTTTTTGCACCAATTCCTTCAATGAATGTATTTTGAGAAAAAGTCACACCTTTGAACGGTTACAATAAGATACTAGGAGAAGGTTATAAGTGTTGCTAATTAGGGAAAAAAATATCCAGTGGAAAAAGGTTGCAATGATTTTACCAAAATTTACAGAATTCCTGCAGAAATCATAGAGGGTTGGGAGAACTCGAATGGCCCACTTCAGGTTATAAACCCCATCTTTTTTCCCTTTTCCTTTCCCAGCTTGCCAAGGAGGCTCCCCAGCATCCCGTATGGGTCATGTGGAGGCTGCAGGGCTCGTGAAAGCCATGGCTCAGCGAGGACCAGCGACGCCTGGAAGAGCAGCTTCCACCCTTGACAGCTGTGTGGCACTTTGGAGGGGAAAAGCCGTGCGGCTGCAGCCCGGCTTGGTGGGAAATGCTGAGCCTGGGGAGAGGGCACAGAGGATGTGCCGTGGCCGCCAGGCGAGAATAAACCAAGCGCTGAAGGGAAAGGTTGCTCTGGAAATCATTTCTCCCCCCAGCTGTAGCCGCAAGCAGCGTGCAATCAGGTATGAGGTTATTTACCTCGTTTGCCTGCTTCTCCCAGGCTCCTGCCGTGCTTGATCAGCCGCTCTGATGGAGACGGCTCCCGGCACCGGGCTCCGCTCGCTCCCACCGCTAGAGGGCTTGGGCTGGAGCCCGGAAAGTAGGGAAAAGCTGCAAAATTCCGCTCCTGGGTTTCGCCTACACACACACCAACAAAAAGTGAGACTTAAGAGGCACTACTAGGTTTTCTAGTCTGCGTTATAAGTTTGCCTGGATATTTTTCTCACTACAAGGGGGATATCAACCGCAGGAGACGAGCAGCGGAACTCTAGGGAGAGATCTCTGCATCTTCACGGAGACCTCTCAGACACCACCAATACCCACAGAGGTCTTACATCTGTGATTATCTTTGGGATTTGGGGATTTTAGAAGTGGAGATTTTGCGGGTTTATCATTCCTGCTGTTCTTTATAAGATTAAGAAGTCTTGATTAAGTTGACTCACTCCTGGAGAAAGAAAAAAATCTGATATAAAAATAAAGACAAACCATAATCAGAAACTAATTCTCCTACTGCACGTGCACAGAACCACAAAGTTCATCCTCCTCCTCAATTAAATTTGGTGTTAATATTATCAAACAGGTGTAACTGTGGTTTTATGTATCTTACATGCTAACCATTTAAACAAGGGTTTCAGTCCCATTTTTTTATAACCACAAGGTTTCTTTTCTTGAAGTATCTCTACACTCAAAATAGAAGTGACCATTATCAAAAGGACAAAAAAAGAGCAAAAACCATTTAAAACTGGTAATATATATGCTAAGGGACTATTTTCTTCACAGAGCAGTTAAGGAGCTAAGCTAATGCTGCTTACAGTATCACTCCAATTCAGAGAAAAACCCTGTATTGTAAGGATGAATTCCAGTAAAGGGTGAAAGTGCCAAAAGCAAGACTGGACAGTTAAGTGCTTAAATCAAAAAATGAAACCAGCAAAAACCTATTTGTGACTCCCTTTTTGACCACAGCTTCTCTCAGGTATTTATTGCTGTGTCCTTCATACTCAGTCTCCTCCAGTCCTTGCAGCTGCAATTTTATTATCTTTTATCCCAAGCCCAGTTGGGATCCAGAAACCACCCAAGCTGTTCATCCTAGGCTGTCTGCTCAAGGACTGGCAGCCTTTGTCTTCTCCCTTCATCCTAATTTTCTAGCACATTAATATGCCTTCATAACCACTTCCACCATGTGGAGGGGCAGCCACCAAGTCTCTCCCGATCTTAGACACATCTGCTCAGCTCATAAGTCCTCCTTGCCCTAGAGTCACAGTTCTCAGAGTCCTAGAAAACCTTTCATTCTTTAGCTCTTTATGCCTTTCTCAGAATCCCCATATCCATAGGTCTTGTGTACCTTTTCCTTCCAACTCCTTCAAAACAGGTAGTTAGAAACTTCTCCTCCCCNNNNAACTTCTCCTCCCCCCCCCCAACATCCACCTCCCCCAAGCCTAGAATTGTGTTTCTTTCTTCCTTTTCTACCTTGTCCTGCTGTGGGGACATCGTTTTGCTATCTAAATCCTGGGTACCAATGGAAGAGCCTTAGACTGTGAAAACACCCCCCTGCCCCCGTCCTGGCTCTAGGCGTTATGAGATGGGGGCTGAAAATGAAAAATTACTTGCAGATTTTTTTTAAATTTATTGAAGATGAACAGATTTTTAATAGAATGGCAAAGTGTAAAAGACTAACAAATATCTTGCAAAGGTAGCACAGAAGGTCTACTGCTTCTCAAAAGAAAATACAGAGGATTTTAATGAGGAAAAATGATCCTTGCTTTTGCCTTGTTTTTGGAGAGGCTAAACAATCTGGCCTATTATTTCTAATTAGACAAGCCAACTTAGTAAGAAACAATCCAATCAGTTTCTTCAGAAATGTAGACGTGCAAGGGATGTATATGTGTGCCTGTGCAATAATCTGCTCAGAGATGGGTATTTTTTGTACACTATTTCTGATGTTCAGGCTCTGCCTTGCCATCTCCCTTTCTGTCCTTACTCCTTCACTACACCATTTTTGATTTGTTTTCTTTCCCTCTTCCTCAGACAGGTTATTTCACGACCCTGCTGAAAGTCTGCCAGTCCTGTCAGGCATTCTCACATTCTCCTTTCAAACTGCTACTCTTCTTTCACCTTCCTGTCTAAAGCAGGTTTCTATGGCTCCTGCTTTTGCAGCCCCCTCTTCCCCTTCCTCAAAGGATACCAGCAACCACGATTTTCCCAGGGCACAGTAGAATTGCAGCAGTCCAGCAGAGTGAGGATGTGGGATTGTGAGCTCTTGAGGACAAGGGCTATACTTATGTTTCTCAGATATATTGAAATTACTTTGCCACCTACATAATGGTTAATAAAATGAGCAGTGGTGTCAATACACCTTCCCTTTGCTCCTTTTTCTGAAAGCTATTGTTGCTTATATTACATTGCTAACACAGAGTTTACAGCATCATTCCTGTCTTTATTGGATTGAGACTCATGACTTTTTCAACACCATTCATATAAATGTTGTTATAAAATCAGAAGAATAAAAACTCTTCAGTTCCACGAAGGGAGATACAGTGTGCAAAGCGCTTTTATTCCAGTCATATTGATTTCAATTACTTCTGTAACAAGACTGTTACCTGACATATAACACAGCCAAAATGAGAATTTAGAGTTCATCTTCAACATTTTGGCTTTCCTTTGCTTGTATAAATAACTATTTAGGTAAGTTTGCCAAGTTTTAACACACATAGATGATGACCTAATGCAGGACATACAGATTAGATGAGGTTTCTGAATAAGTTACATATAATTAAGCATTATCAGTATTCTTAAACTAAAACGACATATATCTTGTGTAGACACACATAAAGAAAATACTGTTTGTGGAAGTGAGAGATGTAGAGGTTGGACCCAGATTTCTTCCTTTTGGATACTTTGCATAGTTACTATTTACAGCTTGGAAAGAAGACTCGGAAAAATGTTTGTGATTAAGGGCATTTTATTTTCTGAGTTTTTGTACATCTTCCCTCCTCTCTTAGTTGTTTGTAATCCACTGATTTGATATACGTCCTAATTTTCCTCATAATTCTTAAGTATGAGAATTAACAAGTTAAAATGTGTTTCCCTGCCAGAAGAAAAACTGCTTGTCTCCTGAATTTCCTTCAGGTTATGAAATCTTCCCAAGGAAAACGCTATATACTTTTACATTTTGTTATAGGCAGGGCCCTGTACACTCTTACAAAACTGAGGAATTTAACAAGTTTTCTCCTTGTAGAAGGTTATCACCCTCTAAAAAATTAAAACTAAAAAATAGAGTTCCTGAAACTATAGCATAAACAATTAGGAAATTCCAGGTTTTGCACCCACTGATGATTAATTAATGTCAGACTTCACAAATGTCAGTAATGGCAGGTTTAGCAAGACATACGCAATTCATGTGCTTATTCCATTACAAGCTTCCCACACTTGATAACTGATGAAATGCCCCTTTCTCTGTTGCCAAAGCTTTCACCTTTCTACTTCCTCCAATAGCTCATGAGATGTTAACTTTATTAATAAAGACTGTTAAAATACAATGAAGGGTAAATTGAATGTGACATGAAAATTCCAAATATAGGAAATATTGTGCTATGCTATTATTCGTAACTTTTAAATAGTGGAAATCTGAATTCTCATTTATTTGCAACTGACTGAAAATGCAAGAGAAAATACAGATCTAAAGCTCAGCTTGTCGCAGAGCACACAACTATTTTCATCTATCAAGTAAAACATCTTCAGAAGCTTGTTGCTAGCATCAAAAGGGAAAGGAGCAATAAATAGTAGGAAATGGTCAAAAATTGAGATCAGCGGACAGAATAAGCAGACTTCAGTAAGGTTTGGGACACTTGTCCCCCATCAGATCCTCACAGTTTGGGCTTAATGAGGAGATAGTGAGGTGACAAATGGCAGAACATGTGACCCCAGAGAGTGATGATAAGTGGCATGAAGTCTAGTTGGAGGCCAGTGGCTAGCAGTGTATCCCTGGGATCCAGGCCCATTCAACACCTTCATTACTGATCTGGATGATGGGGCAGAGCATTCCCTCAGCAAGAGGGGCTGATGACACAAAACTGGGAGGAGTTGCTGATACACCAGGGCTGTGCCCTGGTCCAGAAGGACCTCAACAGGCTGGAGAAATGTGCTGTCAGAAACCTCTTGAAGCTCAAAGAGGGGAAGTGCAAAGTCCTACATCTGAGAGGAGCAGTCCCAGTCACTACCAGTTCATTCTGGGAGCCATCTGGCTGGAAAGCAGCTTGGCAGACAAGCTCTGGAAGCTCTGGTGGAACCAAAGCTGAACATGACCCAGCAATGTGCAAAGAAGACCAATGCATGGGCTGCATTAGAAGGAGTGTTACCAGCAGGGCGAGACAGCTGATTCTTCCCATCAGTTCAGCTCTGGTGAGGCCACATTTGGAGTCCTTGATCCAGTTCTGGTCTTCCCAGTACAAGAGAGACATGGACATACCTGAGAGTGTCCAGCAAAGGGCCACAAAGTTGATGAAGGACCATTTTTCCTGTGAGGAAAGGCTGAGAGAGCTGTGGCTGCTCAGCCTGGAGAAGAAAAGGCTCGAGGAGAAATAGCCAATGTGTACAAACAGCTGAAGGAAAGGTGCAGAGCAGATAGAGCCAGGCTCTTTCCAGTGGTGCCCAGAGACAGAACAGAAGGAACTAACTAAAACAAAGCATGTTCCCTCTTAATATCAGGAAACTTTTTTTCACTGGGAGGGTGACCGAGCACTGGCGCAAGTTGTCCGGGGAGGTTGTGGGTTCTACCTCCTTGGAGATACTCAAAAGCCATCTGTATAGAGCCCTGAGCAACTTGCTTTAGGTGGCCCTGCTTGAGCAGGGCTTTGGACTAGATGACCTCGAGAGAACCCCTTCAGCCCTAGCCTTTCTGTGATCCTTTGATTCTCTGAAAACTTCAAATTAATCTCCAAAAGCTGATTTAATACAATGATAAGGACATAAAACAGAGGATAAAAGTACCTGCTGCTGGTGCTGTCTCTAATACCTGTGGCTTAATAGCAGGGTTACTAATGTCTTAATATGAGCTGTTTATCTTGTACTTCTGCTATTACATTGGTTTTTGGATCTTCAGACAATTACTGTAAATCAGTGTAGTCTTTTGTTTGTCTTCTTTAAATCTCTATGATTTATAAAGACTATCTAGACAGTGTCTTTTCCTTGTCTGAGTGGCTTCAAAAGGGGAAAATATTGGTTTCAATTTTTTCTTACTCCAGATTTACGGAGTTAGTCTCTAGAGAGGTAACTGGAACAAGTGAGAGTGGCACTTGGAGGACTGAATATTTCTGACAAAGTTTCAGAAAAGCCAAACCAAAGATTAAAAAATACTCTATCAGCTTGAGAGCCAAACCAGCTGGCAGGCAATGTAGAAAAATGAAAATATTCCCATTCTTAATAATCGAAGTAGAAAATCCACTGAGGAAAACCCATGTTCCTTTTCATTTTTCCTTTCTACTTGGATCATCAGTTTTCATGATCTCTGGATGAGGCAACAGGCTGTCATGACAATTGTGAAGAGACAGAGCTTTAACACAAGATATTAAAAATCTAGAAGAGGACTGCAGTGTCAAAGCAGTCAGGCCTCAGTAAATCCCTTAAGCTGTGCTGGAACAGGCAAGCATACACAGGCAGCAGTGCATGAGGCTCACTGTGGTTCTGAAATTGCACTTCTGATCTTACAGGCTTATCAAGAAGTGCCCAACAATTCATCCTCTCACTTTCAAATGGATTTTTATCCTGCAGCTATGATGGATCCATGGGAGAACTTTGGAATGCCATCATTCTTTTTAAGAAAGAAGAAAATAGGTGTTCATAAATGGAAAATTTTAAGTTCATTTTTTCACTTAAAATTTATTATATGTGTAAAAAAATTTTAAAAATACTGTGTGGAAATTGTCTATCAGTCCTATGAGCTTTTACTAGAAAATTTTACATAGAAGTTTGTCCTTATAAATTTTAGATTACTAAGTTTTAAAAACATATTCTATTCTAGTCTAAAATTTTGGTCTACTGACTTTTACAAACATATATGCATGTAAGCCTGTGGAAATTAAGTGTCTAAACAGGGACTTTCACATCATCTATATAACTTGGCTTACTCATCTTTAAAATTCTTCAACAACAAAGATGTCTGTCAGAGAACTTCCTGAAAGCAGAGAATTTCCTGAAAAATTGTGAAAAGTGTAACTCACTTTTATTAAGGGCCATTCAGGTGGTTCCAATGTCACTTGGTGGTTTGACAGGACTTTGCAACACACAAATTCCCCTTCGAATGCCCCATGCTGGTATAGATTCCATGTGAAATGGCTCATGTGAGATCAAGACCCAGGGAGGAGAAGAACAGGGCAGAAGATGAGCAGTACAGACCTAAGAGACGGCTCTGCTGCTCTGTATCACTCGATATGTAAGAAGACTGTGATGACAATCAGTTTCCAAAAGAACGGCAATAATTGTGGCCTCACATCCTTTTGTCAGACCAGGAACTCCTCTGTGAGCAGATAGCAGACAGAAACCCCAGATTTCTAGCAATTCAGGTGCGCCAAACTAGGAAGCGGAATAATAGCATTTTGCTTTTCCCAGTATCCTACTGTCTTAGCCAGGTGCGAAGCCTTAGCCTTAGCCTGCCACAGACTCACTGCTGGGTTACTGGAAACACTCGTACACAAATTTAGAGAGCCACAGTCCCAGCTTTGGCTTGTGCTACCAACAACACAGTGCTTGCTTCCAAGATGAGGTTTGGGCATCATGGGGAAATTGGAAAAAATCTAAGAAGGCGCTTTCATAGTCCTAACCATGTTCTGCTTTATACTTTCATTAATTACCTACTCTTGGAGAGCACTCAGATTTATTGGCTCTAAGGTTGCTCTACTTTTTCTAAATGCATGAAGAAACTTCGTTTCTTCATGGGCTGTCCGGGGTGGAATGTTTAACCACCTTACACTCTACCCTATCATAAATCACGGTAATGGTTGTGGAAATAGTCCCTACAGGGTGCCTTGAGGTGTAGGTGACTCATGACTGAACACTACTTTAGAGTTTTACAGTTGTATTTTATTTTTCATGGAGTAAACAGTGCAACTGCAGGAGAAATACACTTTTCAAAAGTAGTGCAGTAACAAGGGCCAAATGCATGTGACATGCAAATAAAACAAAACAAGAAATTAAAAAGTTGGCTTGTAACTGCTGGGTACCTCTTGTTGTTATGGTGCTTCTAGAAACCTCCTCTTATCTGCTATTTGCTTTGTTTTCCCAGTGCCATTGATTGCTCAGGCTTTAGGAAACTGGATTTGTCACTCATAGTTGGGCTGTGGTGTACACAACGATGATGTGACGTGCTCTGCATTCTGAATGGGAACATGCTTCATTTATAATTCACTAAAAGGCATTATTTTAAGAATATTTTTCAAAATAAGATAATAAATTCAGGTTGTGCTGCTTGTTTTTATAATCTAATGATGGGCTTCTTACTTTTCAAAGTCCGCATTGTTTTGTGTCAAGAAATCAGTCTCTTAAATATTTGCAACATGATATGAAGCAATTAATTTAGTCTCTTAGACCTGCATTTCCTCTTTTAATCTTGGACTACTGTCAAAAACATGAGAGAGAGGACTTTCCATGAAAAAATCTATAATGAATAATTAGGCATTGCTCCATCTGAGGGGAACTTGGGCAGATGGGGGGTTACAAGAAAATTAATAAAATCCCATACGGGCACTGAACTTGTCATCCCTTTCTTAACATTGATACTGGTAAAGGCTGGCCCAGAAAAATTTATCCATTCATTCCATGTGACAAAAGCAAAAATACTGAAGTACAGTTACAACAAACCCAGAAATGAATCGAACTGACAAGAACTGCAAGTTTCACAGAAGGAAGCCCAAAAAGCCTTTACAGCTCAAACAATAGAAGATGCTGAATACCACAGGCATGTTGCTTTTTAAGTCACTTTTTTTCCATGTTGCTGGGTAAAAGAAACTGATGAAGTAGAGAAATAAGGAGGCAAAAGAACATGAAAAAATACCAAAGGTGTGAAGTGATCAAAGGTGTGAGAGAGACCAAAGGTGTGAAACAGAAATAGGAAAGATCTCCCAAAAGAAGAGAGGAAAGGATGCTCAACCATCAAGCATTGATTGAGATGCACTATTTCATTAAAGGCTATATGCAAGGTAGCTTTAATTGAAGAGAACATGGGAACAAGCAGAGAATAATTTAATTTGGGAACAATAAGTTGGTTGAAAATTAGGTTTCATTTCCCCTTAAATTATTCACAAATTATGATCAAATCCAGTTAGCATTTGGGAAATAATTTGAAAGGGGACAGTGGTGCAGGCTGACTGAGCTCGTGGTGTGTTTCCCCCTTTTCCTTGAGCAGCAGGGAGTCAGGACACACACTCAGGCCAGGGTGGAACGCCTTCTCCTGGTACATTTGAGCATTTGGGATAAAACCAGGGTGCCCCACATGTTAAGTTCATTAATCATCATTGGACAGCACTGATTTTGCTCTTGAAGATGCCTAAGCATTTATCTATCTGAGGTTATATTACTATTACAATTTCGATGTTTTGGATGTACCAGGAAATAAAAGTTACACTTGACATCAAAAGGTTCATTATGTCAAACAAAATTACATTTTTTCATGTATTTATGTTGCCATAATTACACTGTCACTAACCTGCTTCTCTCCAGATTTCTCACAGAAAAATCAATTATTCTCACAGCTTAATTTGCAAGAAATATGTCAGGATAAACTGCTTGAATCATTGTAAATTATTGTATTCATTCTGATCAGGGTTTTATTTATCCTCAACATTAAAAGAGGATATTAGCTCTGTAGCATTTCCATAAGCAGGCTGACAAGTTTGCATTTGTAGAAGTGCATTTCACATTCTCTGTGTCAGAGCTTCTTTTCATTTGCAGATAACTTTACAATACTTGAAAATTCTGAACTGAAATTTTGTAGCATGGGAATCTATTTCAAAACAATTTTTCAGATACACATACCTGTGTACACACGCAGTTGCTGTTTCAGCTGAATACTTCAGTTCTTTCAGAAAAAAAAAAAAGAAAAAAGTGGGAGTGTGACAGGAAAATACTTAATTTTTTTCCAGCATAAAGAATGTTGATAACTTTCCCTCCAAAAGAATACACCTTTACACTTTGGAGTTTGTGCTTAATACAGAACAAGGGGGTATCTTTCACGCTAAATATATAGCTTTTAACTTCTGCAAAGTCCTAGCTGAATATGACTTACTTTATAGAAAAACCCTTTTTCACATGTGTAGCAAAGAAACATTCTAAATTGTTTCTGCACTTAACTCCACAAAAATGTCTTGCTCTGGGCTAAGTAGGACACTTCCGAGCTCTGGATTGTGTTGGGGTGTGCTAGGTTTGGGGTAGGTACGTGGAATCAGTCCCCTTCTGCCCGAGTCTGTGGGTTGACATTATCCCGTTGTACTGCCTGATCACACTCTGCTTCTTCATTGCTTCATTTATTGCACAGGACAAGGGATTACTGGCGCTGTGAAGTGAAGGAAAATGCCAGCTGTAGGACCCTGCCTTTGCATGCTAAATCAAGGAGGTAAAGGAGGAACAGGGCAGGAGAGAGCTTGTGGAGAGAGGAGAGTTTCTTTGCGTATCGATTGCATCCTGCCCCTAAAGAACCAGCTCCTTGCATTGCCTCAGATATGATACTAAGGAAAGGTACTTCAATTTAAGAAGCTCATTATGTGAAGGAACCAGCTTGGGTTCCTGGTGTCTGATGTCCTGAAGCACATGGACAGATGTGTCAGCAGGGCCTGTGCTTTAAATGTCTAGTGAGGGTTTTGGTTGTTATCCTCCTGAAAGTTTGGAACGAGATGTCCAAGGGAAGTGGGTAGGTTTTATATTCATTGCCTTGGCTCCCAAGCAATAAAAGTGAGATAATACCTCACAGGAATTGTGAAAATTAGGCAATTAATTATTAATACATTACCAGATATATGGTTTAGTTACTGGGGCAATACAGTGACAAACGCCATTGAGAAGCATATAAGGAAAGGAGAAATTCTGTCTGTACACCCATGCACAAATAGTATTTGGTACATTAGATGTGAGGAGAAAGAGAAGGTTAAAGACTAGGGGAAAATAGCTTTTTTTTGAATAAATGATTCTGATCTGAGCATCACTGTTGCCAGCTACTAAAGGAAGCAGGGCATGTATGAAAAGATTTAAATGTGCTTCTGTCTTCAGAGTGCAGGGCTAAATGAAGATCAGGTAGGTTGATTTAATTTCAACATTTCCTAACTTACAGTGTTTGTTTTTTGAAATGTGATCAGTACCCCTAGGTCATGCTTCCTGTCTAAAACAAGTTAAACCTCATGTTAATCATAAAAAAATCCTCTCAGCAACACTGTGGGTATTGAGGTGAAGAGATCTAAATAGTTCTTAATTTTTTTCGTTGCATAAAACTCATAGTACTTCACTATGTGTGATAGTCTAATAGTTGCAATGCTTCCTACACACTTTCAATAGTCAACATTATTGAAATGCTATGCAAAACTGGCAACTCAGGAACTTAAGAGCAATTAAAATTACTGATAACCTAATCAGAAAGTTGGATAAAAATCACCACAATGCAATGGATTTATTTCAGAGAAATACCAGGATAATATTCAGAAATAGTCTTGATTTTATCTACATGAATTTCCATCTCTTCAGAATTATAAATAGGACTACGCAAAATACTTCTTAAATCTCTAATTGCTCTTATGCATTCTACTCCAATTATAATTTAATTTTAAGCACCTTGCTTGAAATCTTCTGAGATTTACAGTTACATCTGGTTGAAAAAGTGGAATTAAAAAAAATTCACAAAAATGCTGATAGCATTTCCTTACTTCCCTTTTGTGTCCAACTCAAATAAAACGAATGGCATCTAGAGGGTTGTTTATAGGGTTTCCTTTTTTTGCTTTCCTGTTTTTATCACTTTGCCAGTTTTCAAAACTTTTTCAATAATTAAAAAAAAATCACTGAGTAGCAGGATAAAGATTTACATTAGTTCCTTTATTTACAGGGCTGTTGGATTTTTACTTCAGAACTCAGACAGTTTTCAAGAGTTGCAGAGTGGCAAATGGTAACATGAAAGCCTTTCCTCTGTAAAAATTCTTACCAATGGATTTAATTTTTTGACAAAGGAAAAAAAAAGGACTAATATTCATGCCTTTAAAAATTTTAAAACATTTTTTAAAATATGTATTTTCTCAAAACTATTTATTCCACTCCCTTAAAATAATGGGGCTAAAGAGGCAGGGCTGTTTGACTGATTATGGTCCAGAATAAACTGGAATGCAGTATTTTCACCAGCTACATTTCCATTCCCAAGAATATTTTCCTTCTGTGATATTTCTTGAATTCTGACTTTAGTAAGTAAAATTATAAGGAAAAATGAACAATGAGATAGAAACAAGTATATTCAGTTTAGAGTACAAGGAACTATTTGACTGCCAGTGATTTGGTTAAAGGCTGATCATGGAGTTTCCACGAACTTCCACACTAACTTATTGTGCTATTTTTAATCTATTTTTTATTTGCAACAATATATTTAATTTTTAAAATATAATGGAAGATTAATTAAAAAAAGCAGATAAATGGAGATGAGGTAAGAGTAGCTGGGTTATGCACCCTACAGGAGAGAACAGGCTGACTGTAAAAGATAAATCATCTTGAGGACAAAGAATGTTCCTTGCTGGGAAGTCCCAGGAGCCTATATCCTGCACATTGGCACCAGACTCTTCCTTTCCAACATAAATTCTCGCAAGTTTTGTTTATAATCAAGACAAAGAGATAGGAATGGAAAGCATAAACACTAAATGAGCTGAAATTCCAGTATTATATTTGTTGTCTGTCCTTCGAGAACTTCACTCTTTGGAGAAATAGATGTTTGATGAAGAAAAGGGGACTGAGTCTCAACAAAACACTCACCTTGAGCAAGTGGGAGGATAAATGAAAGAACTCCTCACCTGGCAAGATATTTCTCGTGCTTAGTACATTTCCTAGGGAAAAAATCCCCACATCTGTTTGACAGATCCTCCTAGCAACAGCTTTTGTGCATGAGCATCTTATGTCTGTTTCTCCTTGAAAAACTGTTGCATAAAAGCCAACATTTTATTCAATTACTGACCCTCATGAAGAAGAAATTAAATCCTTGATGCACTAAAGAATGTGTTTAATGGAGGAAAAAAATATTTATTTTATATGTTTATTGGAGGTAGGAACAAAAGCATTATGCTGTAAAGACAGTTTGTGTGTTTATATCCACATTCAGGAGTTTCCACACGCTGAAAAACATGCCAGCTCGAAAATGTACATTTCACTTTTCGATGTAGATTTTTGCTTAATTTTTATTAAGTCAGCTGGGAACCTCAAACGTACCAAAAGCACAGAAAATAATTAAGCAAATAATCTTACTGTGTAAAAGTCATCCCAAAAAAAGTCTCGAATTCTCGACTGAATTGAAATTCAGTTCAATTCTTACACAGGCATTTGGTAGGACACTGGACAGAAAATTCCTTGTGGAAGTCTATAAATGCACTAAAATCACTCCCAATCCCCACGAGTCAGGATCAGGCTTCAGCTTCTAACTACAACAGTGAATAGAGAGCACGAGGTAATTCCAGCTGTGGAATTGAAACTAAACTGTGGGATCACTTCTGTGTTTAATAACCATTGGATGCTCTAAAATAGTATAGATTTTAACGAGACCATAAGGAGAAAACACTGAAATTTAAAGGTAGAAATAACACCAAAATATACATTATCTCTTTTTTTCTCAAAAACTGTTTTTCTTTTTGTGAGTACTTAACTAGAGTCCCTTTATCCTTCCCTTGCCTTAGCATCTCTGTACTCTCTCCTTCTTTCAGGATGATACTTCTATTAAGCAGCATGTCTCCATCATAAATAATTATAAACTAAAATCTTCTAAAAATACTTAATAAAATATGTATGTATTTTTTAATGTCCATCATAGACAAAATGCTAATTGTTTGCCAGCAAGTGGTCCTCAAAAAACACATCCCAAGAAGAGCTGCAAAAGCTTTCTGGGACAATGTGAAAGAGGAGGATAAATAAAGAGTGTGCGCCATGTCCAGGAAGATATACAGAGCTGTACAGCTGGATGAGCAGAGGAGAAATTTAGTAGTCTTGACTCCCAAGCTGGGAAATCCTGTGCACACAGGGAGGTACAGAAACATCTTTGAGTCATGCTACTTTTTAAACATGGGTGTTGTTTAGAGTGTAGAGGTAAAATGAAGATGAGTTGTCTCTTACTTCATTCTGAAACCCCAAGTGCAGTCATATAACCATTAATATCCCTGGAGGATGAGTCTCAAGTTTTCCTGCTTACCATAGAGAAGGAGCAAACAATGCAATTACCACACAGGTGGGTTCTCATGCATCATACAGGTGCTGTGCCTGTCGGCAGCCCCAGTGCCTTTAGCACAGTCAAACCTTTTTGAAGAAAAATGAACTTGAAGCCTTTGCCACATGTGGTGGCAGCGAGGATGCACACGGGTTCCAACAGAAACAGGAGCACTCAGAATTTTATGAAGCCTCAGCTATGTCAAGCGTCCAGCTCCATCTGATGTTAAAAATCTCTTACAGCTGGGCAAGTGCTGTCTAATGGAAAACACATCAAAAAAAAAAAAAGATACTGAAGTGCTTTCTTGAATCACCAGTTCTCCAACCTCTTCTTCTACTTGCCTGCTCAAGAAAGCTCTGCTAGTAGTTTAACATGGCAAAAAACGCACTCAGCCAATGCTCAAATCTTGCAGGTTGGTTTTTTGTTGATGGTGGCTTTTCCTACGTTAGTTTTCTCTTCCTATTAACTGGATCCAATGGGGAGGGAGTCAAATCTTGCTTCACTTGGAGTCACAACGAAAGACATCCTCTTCCAAGTATTGCCATGTTCTAATATTAAGGAATAAAGAAGTTTTCACCATGAATAGGTAGGGAAGGACAGATGCTCATCAAAACTGCCATGCACCTCCTTAAGGCTATCAGTTTCTCTTGGAAAGCACTCAGATATTATTGTGGCAAGTCTGCAAAAGACATATTTGAAAGTAGCCATATTTCTAAAAATGCACTAGTGTTGCTTTTCCCATGTATGTCGTCCATGCGGTGTGTTATTTTTCACAATTGTTTCAGGTTTATATCTATTTTACAACATTTATAACTAACATGTTTTAATTTAATAAATTCACAAATGCTGACCCATTTTCTGTGCTAAGTCTCTGGAAGAGGGATCTACTAGAGAGGTGGTGTATTGACCCCACTTCTATGGGGAATTAATTTTGGTTGTTTCCCACACATTCAAAAAATTTTATTAGTGATCTGCATTTACTTTTATTAAACCAGGACCAAATACTATAATAAAAATAATCTTTCTATAATTATAATTTTTCATGTTTTGGGTAAAATTCTCAGCAGAAATAACAAGTTCTTAAACTATTTGGCTCTTGCTAAAATTAGATTTAGGTGTGAATTTAAATTAGAATTAGATTTAGATGCTCTGGTGAAATGAACCTTATTCAAATGCAAATTGAACCTGAACCAGCAGAATAAATTGCCTTGTAGGTTTCTGTTTGCCTCTAATGATCCATGTTACACCATTTCCTGTTTCAATTTTAGCTCTTTTCACTTATGTAGGTACAGAAACACAAGAACAAAAATACTATGAAGAGGTTTGTTTAGTTACGGATTACTGGTAAAACATTAAATAAAGCAGAGGTATAGCAGATCCAGGATCTGGAAACTTGTAGATTCTGACACTTCTAAAGATTAGTTTAAGGGTACTGCTGCCTCTTTCACTTCTTTTAAAAAAATTATTGAATTACTTGGGGAAAAGATGTCAAGATGGCCACTGTTTATGTCCCTCGAAGTTCCATTATCCTTATTTTAGATGCATGCCTTGAGGCATAGTTTTTCACACTAAATTCTACAAGATGGTAAAGTGGCAATACGGAATTGCAAAAAAATTTACAAATAAGAGAGTAGTCAAGTCCAGGTTTAGGATTAATCTTGTTGGTCCTAGCTAGGAGATAGGAGGATTCATTTTCTTCAGACCTGAACATACAGAAACCAAGTAGGAGGTTAGAGAGGCAAAATTCAAACTCGTACCCTAGGATTTCATTTTGATTTATATATTCTCTACTCCTTTCTAAGAATATCTTTCAATGAGGGAAATTTTTTAACTATTGTTTACTCTTTCTACAGAAGATTAAGGGTTGTGTTGAAATATCTATGATTTTGTCTTTAGATTCGCTTTAATTGAGAAACAGTTAAGAACAGTACTCACTATAGATGTATAATTATTATGAGAAACATATCTTTTTTTGCAAAAATTTAGGCTGTAAAAACTAGTAATTCTTTTCTCTCCATGTTATCTAAATGCTAATGACCTTTTCCTCCTTTCACTGCATTAAATATTGAGTTAAGAGGAATAGAATTCTAGACAAACAAGAAAGAAATAGAGAAAGAAAGAAAGAAAGAAAGAAAGAAAGAAAGAAAGAAAGAAAGAAAGAAAGAAAGAAAGAAAGAAAGAAAGAAAGAAAGAAAGAAAAAGAAAGAGAAGGAGAGAGAGACAGAGAAAGGAGAAAGAAAGAGAAAGGAGAAAGAAAGAAAAAGAGAAGAAGAAAAAGAAAAGAAAAAGGAAAGAGAAAAAGAAAAAGAAAAAAAGAGAAAGAGCCTTAGCTTGTCTACAGAAGATCATCAGACATGTGATAGACTCATGGGAAGGATTTACTAGTTCTGATTCAGTTTCTAAATGTGGTCCATACTAAATGAGACTTGTATCTAGAAGAGATCTATAATCTTCTAAGATTATAGATCTGAAGATAAATCAAAAAAATATAGACATCAATCAAGGTTACTTGTCAGTACAATGGGTCTCTTTGCCAATATCCCTTTCTGAGGTGGGGCAGGTAAGATGCTCATGGAGACACAGCACACAGAGAAATATATACACACAATGAGTGAAGGAAAAGAAAATGGAGTAGGATTGTGGTTATTTTTTTTCTTCTTCTTCTTTTTTTTTTTTCTGTTTGCAAAGACAGCAAGCATGAAGGCATCTGTGCCTGTCTAAATTCAGCCAAAACCATCTGCCAACAAGTTGCAGCTAAAGGGTAGAAAATCTAATTGTGACTCAGAGGAGTTAGAAGGGAATGTGGGAGAGAGGGCCCAGGCACTAAGCTGTGGAGATGTGTAACAGTTGGCTGAAAAGGGATGGGAAGCAGTTAAATGAATGGGGACCATCTATTCTTACCACACTTACACTACATGAACCCGATAATTAAATGAACAGTTATAGCGTAATGTACCGCAACACAGAGTGAGGTTTTTCAGATTCCTGCACATGCTGTGCTCTTCCTCCCATTTATACTGTCCTCCTCCTCAGCTCCAAACCAGCATAATTAAGAAACTCACTGCACAGTAAATTTGTAGTTCTGTACAGTTATAGTTACCTGAAATCAATGCTGGCTCAAAGTTACGGTGGCATCATAAACTATTTGATTGCCTTAATGGAGTTGTTTATCATTGCAATTATTTATTATTTATCACATCACCTCCAGTTATTCCTTGCTATTGATCATATCATCCTGTGCAATTTAATTTTCATTTGTGTTGTCTGGATTAGAAACATGAGGGAAAAATGCAGATTAGTACATTTTTCTCTTCAACAGAGACTGTTGTGGGAGACAGAGCAACAAACAAGATAAAAGAGCATAATGGTTAAAGCCTGCTTAAACCAAAAAGTATGGCCATTATCTGAGCTATCACAAGACAACTTCTGCTCATTTTTCCAATTGCCTGAAATAAATTGGTCTTTCCACGATAAAGTTTATAATTTTTACTGTAGTCATTAATGGGAACACTATTAAACACAAGGACAGCTATCAAGAAGATGCAAAAAACCCAACAACTCAGCCTGGGCTGTTTTCTACAGTGGAGCATTTTAGAACACTTCAGAATTATTGTATGTATATATATATATGTATATATATGTATATATATGTAGTGAGAATGTGTATAATTAAATATAGTATGTTGAATGCTCAACTAGGATTCAAGAAATCAGGAATTCTGTTTCAGCAAAGACAGTCCTTAAATACAGGGAATTCCACAGGCTGCAGAAGTCTTGTGGTTGTCACTTGGTCTCAGATTTTTCCTCTGAGATCTGTTTTTCCCCATTTCCTTTTCAAGAGCCACCATCCTGGAAAGTTCCCTGTTCCCAGAGTTATGGCAGACACGCAACAGAGGGGGCTGATGACATGATGCAAACTTTGGTGCCAGCGCAGGGCTTGCAGCTTCTGCATTGAGCTGACTAACTGATAAATTACATGTAATTTATCTCTTCCACTCTAAAAAGGTCTGGTCTAGAAGGAAAATCACCTTGGCTGCTTGTGCCTCTGGTTCCCTGTCTCCTCCCTATATTGACGGCTCAGAATTCAAGCTGTATGGAGGTGATCGTCTGCAGTGTGCCTGGTACAGTGGGAAGTGAAGGGCTACCGCAACATAATGATAGAGTGATGATGATAAACTTCACTGTAAGGGAATTTTTTTGGCGTGTATCTGAAATCATTCAGCAAGAAAAGAGAAGGCTGACTTTTAAACTGAGAACAAAATCTCCTAGATGGTCCCTTTCAGTCTTTTGCGTCGATCTAATTATAGGAAAGCTATCATTCTACCAGAAGCTTTAAATATCAGAAATGACTAACACTTCATAAGGTTACTGTGTTGGAACAGAACTTTGCAAATCTTTTGCAGAAGTAGGTTATATAAAGCTAAAAAGTTCAAATAGGAACTTAGATTTGAAAACAACTAAGAAATAAATACAGAGAAGCATACTTATAATAAATTTAACATGGATTCTTTCTGAAGAAGACTTAGAGGAATATCGTGTTATTCTATATTCTCTTGAACCATACTCTTGTTTCAACTGGTGTTTTTTTCACAGAAGCTGCAGTTTCTCAGGAATGAAATTCCAACACACTTCAAATATAGACGTGCCTAGACCCACTGATATATTTCATGAGAGGTTCTTGCCTCATTAGATGCTGTACGTGAAAGTTTCACTACGGAGTCAAAAATCCTAATGAAAATCTGCGGTATTAATTTTATTTTCTGTTCTATTTTCATTGACTTATCCTGTATGAGGGCAGGTATAAATGCACCTGAAATGTTCCAAAAGCCATTTCAGTTTCACATGCCTCTTTAGAAACTGTGGACAACCAGCTTTAAACCAGTGAAAAGATCTTTGCAAATACTTAAGGGTTTCTAAACATAATAACCCTCTTTAAATGTTATGTTATTCCTTTTATACTTGCTGATCAAAAACATTTAGAGGCAAAGCAAATACTGCTTTCATGTAAATTAAAAATCTCAAACCACAATTTTTTCACAGATAAATCCATCAAATGAAAGTAAAAATAATTTAAGCACAACAAAATATACTGATGCATTGTAATATGCTATTGAACTTTACAAATTTGAGTGATTCATTTGTCTACTTACAGAAATGATATGTCAGTCATCTAGCCTGTTTTCCTTCTTGTGTCCACCTTGAAAGATGTTCTCTGATGCCAGGCTTTCACCCTACTACTCCTTTAAAGAAATCAGATTTGTGCGTGAACAAATTTATATTATTCTATGACTTTTTATTGTCACAGCTTATTTGAAATTATTATAGATATATAGATCATATTTTTGAAATTTAGTAATAATGTTTACTACTAATAAAATATTCTCTATAATTCCAAGGCAAAATAGCATTGATACTCCCTATTCTATGTGATAATATTGAAGATTTAAGTAGCAAATACTGCATAAACTTGAGTAATATCTGATTTTTCAGCCACACTAGGCAGCAGAAGAATATTTATTTTGGTGACAAGGAGCTGAAGGAGATTTTAGGCAGAAGGGACCAAAAATAAATACATTGAAAACACTATTGAGACATTCTGCTTTTACTATATAATATTTCAGGACCTAATTTTCCAATGATTTACATTCACTACATAGATAACTTACCAGCTGGCTGATCAGGAAAAAGGCTAAGCTCCTCAAGTAACAAGAACTGTAAAACATATGCTCTAATTGCAGATTCATGTTTAAAAATTATTGACTTCAGCGTGGGCTGAAGAGTCTTCATGAACCCATGCCTGAAGTAAGAACCCAAATTATGTTCTCTGAAGAATTCAACCTGAGTAGCCCTAGAAGACCTGGGCTCCTTTGGCATTATATGTGTTTTGAATGCCACTGCCACAAATCTGCCGCTCTTCCAGAGAAAGCATTTTCATTTATTTGTTGGATTTCTTGACAGTGTGTAAAATCTCCCCTTCCACATTTAAATTGACAAGGTGTCTACCACAGCCTGCAGAATCCTTCCTGGCCTGATTGTCCACCCCGAAATTGAGTGTCTGAGTAGTGTGAGCTCTGGAATTTCCTTCCCACTACAAAAGCTTTTCATAAGTACCAAGTATCCACTCTAAAGCATGAGATAACTGCTAACAGCTGTGGTAGTTCACTGGCTTTTGCCTGGCCTCCTAGATTTCAACACAGCTTTTTTTTGCAAATATTACTTCATAGATTTTTCTCTTCAGTTTTGCAAGCAAACAGGTGCTTAGTGCTAGCTCCATGAAGGGTTCGGGAAACCTTGCACGTGTCTCCCATATCAAATATAAGCTACTTGATTTTACCTTCAAGAACAGTGAGGAAGATTAGTCATATTATTTAGGATCCTGGCCAGCATCTGTTAGCAAGAATTTGTCTCCTGCATCTGATCAGTCACTGCTTTAATGATGTTGGCCTTCTATTTTTCCAAAAGGCAGCATTGTGCCTCTGCCCAAGCCCTTGGAATTCTAAGCAGTCCTACAACACCATAAAGATTTCCTGATAATTCTCTGAAAACCTGTGTCTCTGAAATGCCAGAGCAGACAAAGCTTTGCTGGCTGGCCTCCTTGTTGACTAATCTTCCCTCTTCATGCTCTCTGATCTTTCTGTCCTCCTGTCTTTATCCATCACTCCAAAGAGACCACTCCATTGACTCTCACTCCAGTTTAAAGATGTACCACTCAACAAGCAGCGGACTAAAAGGAGAAGGAATACCAACATTTTCTCTTTGTGTGACAGCATTTTGAAAGACCTACTGACCTCCACTTTTGTTTGAAAAGAAAGAGCAAAGGCAGCACAATCCAGAAGATGTTTCAAGACCATGAACCTTGAGATGAAGGAGATATTTTTCCTGAGATCCTCATGAAGACATCTTTGTCCTGCAGTAAAACAATAACTAAGGTGCAATCCTGACCTCAGTGCATCCTAGTGGCTAACTTCAAGAGGTCTAACACAGAATGTTGGCTGACGTTAACTGGACTATTGTTTTCAGCAACCAGGAAATTAACATACAAGTGAAATTAAAATGGAACTTCAGGAAATCCAACACCTTGAGAAAATATCAAATGGTTATGGGCAGTTAAAAATAGACAAACAAACAAACAAAAAAGAAAAAGAAACAGAGAGGGCAATGTAGAAACTATACATTTTTTTCATTTTAATTGGTTATAAGTTAACTGCTTTATTTTATCATTTCTAATGCATTCTTATTTTCTTCCTGAAATTTTCATTTTCACTTTAAAATGGCTTAAGCTTTAAAGTGCAAAAAAGGCATGAAAACATATTTAAGTAGATACTGACAGTTTATGTCTTTTATTTAGTCTCAAAGTGAGAAATTGAAGTTTTGGTACAATAGAGACTTTTATTGAAACTCCCCAGACTTTCTGCTCTGATCTAATCTATTTCCCAGTTCAACTTACCAAGACAAAATATCCATTTCTGATCCAACTTTAAGGTTAGTCCAAGTCTGAGGCATCTATCTCTTCCTAACCATTCTAGTGAGCTTTTGCAGCTAATATTTTACCTCGGATCTCACCCTTTCCATGTGCTGAGAACAGCTATAATTTAGGGTAGACTTTATGAGCATAGCCCGACTTTTGGAAAAGTTTAGCAGTACACTTTAATCACCAGGATTGGGATAAGTAGATGGATTTTAACAAGGCATAAGATTTATGAGGGGATAAATATAGATTCTCAGGAAGAAAATATAAAAGTATGAAAGGCTATTAAACTTACGATGAAAGATCTAGGAGCAAGAGACATGGTAAGTGATTCATCCTACAGCTAAGTAGCACACTTTTTGTCTAGCACTGATTATGTCGGTATCTCTTGGGATGCAGAACCTGCACAAAAAAGAAAAAAAAAGAGGGCTTTTGCATTTTCAAAAGATACTTCTCCATAATACTTGAGAACTACCTTGGAAACATTTATAGATACTTTAATTGATGGAAAAAATTTTAATGCCTAAGACCCCATAAACATTTTAGAAAGCAAATCAAGAGATGGAAACCAGTTTCAAAGGACAGCCTCTCAAGAGCCAGGAAAACAGGTGTATTACTGTACAAGTTATTTTATCAGGCTTAAGAGAAAGGAGAGATAAGTAAAAACTTGAAGTATAGACAAGTGGAATCACTTTGGTCTATCTGGTTTACCACCAATTTTTTTTCAGGATGCTGAAGGTGAAGTATATTTTAGAAGGCTACTTACTCAGAAGTGGAATGCTTTGTGCCTGGAAATGAGAGTACTGCCACAGAAAGGATAGGGTGGAATATCAAATGTTCCATCAGATCAAAAAACCATTTATACCCTCAACTACTGTTGAAAAATATAGTTCCCTTACATAGGCAAATGACAGAAACCAGTAGTGTGGGAAAAAAGCTCTAAAAGAAAGATATTGTGCATTTCCTGTCTACTTCAAACATCCCTTCATGACAAATGCAGTGACAGTCCTTACGACAAGTAAAGATTTGATGGATTTTTTCATTACCATTGCCTTATCCTGTGAAGAGTCCTTACAAGAAACTTTGAAATCCTACTGAGAAGCTTAGTGGAGTGTCAGAGAACCTGAGCCACCCTGCTGTGCACAGCTTCTCAGTGGCTCAGGGGCACTGGAGTGATGCCACTATCCACCGGAATTTAAGAAGCTGAGAGTCAGATGAGAATAGTGTGAGTCACACCAATAATAAGTAAAATAATTTTTTTATGAATGAAAATGCAGCAAAGAACGAGTGTCCTCAACATGGCATGAAAGTATTCTGTCGAAAAAAGAGGTCTTTCCTAGTTCTCCATAATGCAGAAGGAAGAAGAATATAAATTAATTTCCCTTTAACTAACACACACAAACAAACACATCCATATATATGGCTATTCTCTCCTGAGCAAATTTTTTCCCTAACATTTTCATATGACATATATGCTTTATATCTACATATTACTACATACAGCAAAGGATCTACCATTGCTCTTTCAGTCACTTACAATCTGCCTAGGCAACTCACCTGAACTGTGAGACTTTATATAACCTCTTTTCTTGGGAGTCCTTTGAAAGAAAGCTGTGAGGTGAATTGATTCTGTATTGTCAGCATTAGCGTGCACTTGGCCTCAGAAAACCTGTCCAGCTGGGTGATGGAATATGTCAATCAACATGACACATGTCAAACCAATCCTGGAAAAATAAAAGCTGCTAATAACCATTAACTGGGTGGTTGCCAGCAACAGAAGAATGCATTGCATTGCACCATCTGCTCCCTGCACTCATACGAGGCGTGTTTAGGAAAAAGCGAAATAGAGAGTGGACAGCACAAATTAGAACTAGATCCTGTTCCTCACCTAGGCTTGGCCTCTAACCCCGTTCACCAGAGGGAAGTCTCTGCCTAAAAAAATCATGCATAACAACTAAAAAGGCCAGACAGATTCATAGTACTATTTACTGTTTGGTTGACATAGAGAACAATTATTACATTACTTGTTCGTAGTGTAAAGGCCTATTCCAGGCACTGTCATTAAGTTTCTTCGTGATCAGAAAGAAAAATTTCTCCTGGATGTACATGATAGAGTTTTCATTGCAGTATTCTGCAGTAAAAATTTAAGTGAGGATATTAATCACATTATTAGGTATCACATATTATATTATGTATAACATAACATCATGTTATAGTCTATGTTATGTGTAACACAAAAAAGCCAAATCGTGAATGTATGATTGCTATAAATAGCAGACTTGCAATTAGAAAAAAACTTAGAACAACAAAAAACCACAACCAACAATAATTGAAAAAAGTCTAAAATGCCAATGTGAAAAATCTTCCATGTGATGAAAGAAAGCCCTACCCACCGAGTAGGCAGAATTACAATACCTAGAAAGAAGCCTCTCTTATATCTCACACAACCATTCAGGTCTTACTCCTTCTCCTTGAAACAACACTAGAGAGCAAAAGTAAAGGACAAATTCGCCCTCCTCTCCATTTCTGTTTTGTTCCTTGCTTTTTATTTCTTAGAAAAGAGTGCACATTCTTAAAAACAGAAAGACATTCACATCAAGAAAAGGGCAATAAGCCGGGGAATAGAATTGACAGTGCCTTTTGTAAGACACGTAGCTGTAAGATCTCACTGGCGAGTTGAGAAAAAGCAAAGGTAACCTTGGAAATCAATGAGGTTGAAAAGCAGTAGGATTCTGAGCATCCCAAAGTTTAAAACAGCAATCTCCTGAGTTACACCCATGAGGTCCTGCCCTGCAATATAAAACTTGTAGATACTACCTGTGCTCTCTGAATCAATAAAGATTGATGGAGAAAGAGATATTGCTTTCTGCAAAGGAAAAATTTGAAGTAAATTAAAGGAGACAAAAGATGCTGCATTAAATTGTACTTTATTATTTTATGAAAATACTCATAGCCTTGAAAGCTGGTCCCTCTCCGTGCACATATTTAGTGACTTTTCAGAAAATATATGGAGTTATTTGTGCAACCAAATGACAATGCCATATGGTTATACTAAAAACTTGTAAGAACGAGAAATATATTTGGTTAAGACTAAAGCTATACATATAACAGAATCTATACCTGGAATCTATCCATTAGCTTGTAGGTTTATTTCTTTTCAGACAAGGAACCCTGTTGTTTCTATTAGAGGTCTTCTTTGTCTGGACTTAAAATAAGTTGGGTAGACCTGCTTTGTTCCTGAGAAGCACATCCTAAAAGGTAGACCTGAATCTGACAATTATATTTATGTAAAACAATGATGTTGCAGTGAAGCAACATTACTGTGGTAGGGATGCTTTGAGTCTGTACCCACAGCTCAAGTCAGGTGCTGAAGGAGTAGACATGTCTAGATTCCTATGACAACTGACTTGTCAAAGACATCATAAAAGATTAGAAGTCCTCAAGTTTTGAGATGTTTTATAATCCACGTGACTGCAAAAGGCATTAAAAAGTAAACAAACCAAAAAAAAACCCAACCAAAAAAAACCCCAAAAAAACCAAAACCACACAAAAAAATCCAAAAAAACCCCAAAACCCCCCAAAAAACCTACCACAACATAAACCTCAAAAATTCTGTGATGGAGAGGTTTTTCAGGGGATGAGAACTTATGCCTTACTAGAAGCATTAACTCAATATTTAGGAAGTCTAGCTGAAACTGAAGAAAAACAAAATATTGAGAGTTGTAATATTCCTGATTGTGCTAGTTTTTATGTTTTCATATGTGCTATCATCCATGATTCTCTTCAGATGGAATGCAACAGCAAACGTTTAAAGTCCCCATTGGGAGATGTAAAGTAATTTTAAAATAAGAAAACAGAATTTAATATAAGCTCTTGATGCTTACTGCTTAGGGTCTTTGAAAATTATAAGCACATTAAACTGTTGGTCTAGTGTTATTAAACTAATATTTCATTTTTATTTTACAGTCCATGCTTTAGAAAAGCTTTATGAACTCTCAACAGTCTTCCAAAGGCTGGTTCTTAGCGGGGTAGATCATACTGCCTCGTTGTTGCAAAAAAATTGACAACTTTTGGTAAACTATTGCTGACAGCAGGTTTGTGTATATTATTAGGAAACTCAAACAGAAGGAGATACTGAGTTTTATGTCTTTCTCGAAACGTTTCTTCACTGCTGTCACCAATGGGCTTTCAGTTACACAACTAATTAGTTGTACTAAACCCTTCTGCTGTAAGAATTACTTCACTTCTCTCCTTGTTTGTCATCCACCTGTTACAGCTTGTGTTTTCAAACTGTGACTGCTCTGGGACACAGCCTGGCACATACTGGATGTTTGTGCAGCATCTAAAACAATGAGTCCCCAACCCGGCTGAGGATTACCTGTGCCAATATTTATTTGAATAATTGCAAATCCTAGGCCTGTGAGAGTTCTCTAAAAAAAACCCCAAAAAACAAGAAAAAGACAAATGCACTGGAGCAGAAGACATAAATATTTTCCTCTGTTTCATTGATGGGATCTCTTTAGTCAAATGGTGCATAAATTAGCATAGGCAGCACAGTTTATAAGACAGATGCTCTTGCAAGAAATCAGAGCATCATCTTAGAATGTGAAATTTCATTCCTGGGGAAATCCCAAAGATTTTTTAACTACTTGTGCTTCAAATAGTCAAAAAATTATATTCCAAATATTTTTCTTCAGGTGGGACTTGAAAATGATGTGTTATTTCGGAAAGTGCTTTTAATTACCTAAAATAGCAGCATAAACATATTATTTTATTTAAATTTAAGTGTTATTACACAGAAAAGTTGAATTATCATATTTTCACAAAATCAAGCAGATATAAACACAGAGTTCCTTGTTTTTCAAGCTAGAAATAAACAGTACTGCCATTAAATGTTTTGATATTTACAAACTTTCTGATCAAGTAACATCAAAATCTGAAGATGGGGGAAGAAACAAGATAAGTCTCTCCTGATTTAAAGACTCAGTGAAAATTATCTAGGTGGCTCAAGGGGGATGTAAATTGCATAAAATATTTGAGCTTTAAGAGCTATGACTATTAAATTTCTACCTTTGTTTTAGCAGAAAATCTATCTGTTGCTCTGAAAAGGTACTGGAAAGGTACTAGGAAGATGGGAAAGACTGCATAAAACCCCATTACCTGCATCTGGTGCAGATATGTCTATTAGGTTTTGATTCCCAGACGCATGTATTTATGTATAGATTTGTGTTAAGCCACAGCTCCCCAAGCTGTAGATTTTGTAATTATATGGTATTTATTCAAGGACACTCTTGTATTGTGAGAGCTGAAGTTTTTTAAGGAATACTTTAACTTGCATGAACTTTGACTACCAAAGCTGAAAACTAAGAAGTGCAAGTTCCTTACCTTCTGTTTTCAAACTGCTCTTCACATTCTTGTCCCACATCAATAACATCCCTGCAGCATGAGGACGTATATATGTATAAAGTCAACATGGGCTGCAGGGCTCCTGTCAAAAAGAAATTCTCAGAGGCTTACTGCAGCTTGGTCAAGTGCCTCTGAAATACATCTGAAATTATTCTTGTTAGTAAGGACTACACTTGAAGATATAAGTGCAAAAAGATAATGGAATTCACCAGCTAACATGCCCACAGGTGTGCTAAGTCACTTCTCCTTTACAGACAAGGCTGGATCCTTCAGTCAGTAGCTGTGCCTGCTAGCTCCCTGCATCAAAGGGCTGCACTGTGAAGGGAACTCGGACTGCACTCAAAGATTACTGCTCTTCCTCCTATATATATATATTTATATATACCCATTCTAGGTGCAACCTAGGATATTATATCACACCTCCCAGGCTGTTTGGCTAAATTTATGCTTCCTCTCTTGTGAAGAAACTCTTCAAAAGGGGTGCAAGTGCATAGGTACTGCAGGAAGGAATATTGTCCCACCCTTCCTATTTCTGCTTAGGAATAGAGAACAAACTACCCATACTCTTATCAGGTGAGCTCTGGGAAAATAAACACACGTTTTTTCATAATTCTGATGTCTTTATTTGTGCAACACAGTTATTCAAAGTTGATACTATCTTTTGCACTTGTAGTTCCAATTCTGAGATAGCTTAAGTCTTAAATTACTTCAGTGAATTGGCATCCCGTTTACCATGGGGTTTGTTTTGATATACTAAGAGGGTCGGAGAGGAGCAGGTCAGAAAGGAGAGGGTCGGAGAGGGTCAGAAAGGAGAGGAGAGGGTCAGAGAGGGTCGGAGAGGGTTGGAGAGGGTCAGAGAGGGTCAGAGAGGGTCGGAGAGGAGAGAGGAGAGGAGAGGAGAGGGTCGGAGAGGGTCGGGTCAGAGAGGGTCGGAGAGGTTCGGAGAGGTTCGGTTCGGAGAGG
>VZRV01002259.1:69960-291980 GCA_013398115.1 Falcunculus frontatus | reverse complement strand
GGAGGAGGGGGGAGGAGAGGGTGGGAGAGGGTCGGAGAGGAGAGGAGAGGAGAGGAGAGGAGAGGAGAGGAGAGGAGAAGGTTCATCATTGTGTATAGTTGTTACCCTAATGGTTCTCACAAGAACCAGCTTTTACCAATAATGTTCAAAGCTAGAAATTTAGGTCACATCATGGTGATGACTAAGAAAGCATTAAACCTCTACTGTAATCCTTGCCCCAGATTATTTCAGAGCTAGTAGAGTACAATAAAATAGAATCAATCAACCAAACAACCAAAAAACAGCCCAAACCTGAGTAGACAAATGGTAAAAGACCTGCTGTAACAGGAAGTCTGGAAATGTCAAAGACTGCAGGAGAAAATCTAAGTCGCCTTTCACAGTAAATCTGAAAATGTAAGATGTTGGTGAAAAGATAGGCAGACAGAAAATCTGAGCTACTAATCTGGGGTGAACCTGAGGGAAAAACAGATAAACTACAGGAAGATGTTAAGGATTAACACTTAAGAAAGCTGTCATAGCTTGCAGAGTAAATTAAGTTACTCAATTAAAAATTAAGTTTGCAGAATATGAACCAGTCCTCTGAGGTAGACATATAAGCCAGCAATGAAAACAAAAAGGCATTAGAAGTAAAAAGAGTGAGAAGCCAATGAGAAGCCGAGTCAGAGTCTCCCAGCTACAGATGGAGCTAAATGCAGTGTGGCAAACATCATGATCTAAGAGGGTATCAAGTGTTGTTAAGAGAGGCACACTGACTACTGGACCAAATTTGCTGGAGTTTGCAAACCATGGCACCGCACTTGAAGCATGAGCAGAGGATGACCAGAGCAGCGGATATTTTGTAGCCAAAACCTAAGGATTATAAACCGGAAAACCGATGGGATATGAACACTGATTCCACAAGCAAAGTGGAAGTATAGCCCTGGGGGAAAAACTTCATGCGTGAAGGATAAAAGGTTAGAACTCAGTATATTTAAGTAGTAAACACAGAGAAGAAAACACTGTATAGAGGGGAATTTACCCAACCTTGAATTATGAGTGAACTTTCAGAAGTCTGAGGTATTAAATAACTGGAAAATAAGGCAAAATCATGCAGGACACAGGATTATGCTTATCTGAAGATCAAGTACATGTGGAAAAAGAAAGATCTTTAGCCTATGGCTGAAGTTGAAATAGGAGACAGCTAGCCTCACTGGGAGCCGTAGAGCAAGTGAAAAAATGGCCAGCTTAGCCATATTGACAGTATATATGGGACTTCACCTATGCATAGAACTAACATCAGTACTAAATAAATCTGGGAAAAGGAAACATTTATATTACCTATCAAGGGATAAATCCTTAGAAGAATGGCACAAAGCCCAGCTTGTAGGCTTTGCCAGACCTGCAATGGGCCAGTGTGACTGCCTCTGCATTGTTGTCCTGGACACAGGAGCACAGAGGAGTTTGGTGGCACCAGGATGACTCCAGACCCAGTCCTCTGGGCCACACAGCTTGGCAGCAAGGAAGAGCTTAGGAAGTTCCGTTGTTTTCCAGTTAAGGTAATTAGAGCTCATCCAGTATTGTCTGTGTTTCTTCTTTCAAACAGTTTCCTAGTCAGTTTCCATGAATAATGGGCAACTCTGTGGGAAAGTATTTTTTTATTTAGGAAAGGTTTTCCTCGGTATATCTTACCCTTAAGCCAAAGAATAAAGAAAAAGCATCAAAGTTATTCTATACTTGCATAGTAAACATAAACTTGGCACATGTGCTATACAATAGGTTTGCTAACTGTGCGACCATCTGATTTATTGGGGTTGAAGTCAGACAACAAGGTAGGTTTGACATATTTTGTCACAAAAAATGCAAGATTGTCTAGACCAAGATGCTATTTTTGGCTCAAAACCAGCATTTGCCTGCAGATCCTTGAGTTGCAGCAGAATAGTCTGGTACTACATCAATGCATGCTCGTGTCTAAGCATGTGTCAGCGGTGTGCTGGCGTACCAGGCTTTTCTGACAAAATTGCAGCCAATTGACAAAGGAAAATGATTACTCACCTTTATCTGGTACTCATTAGATCACGTCTTGAATACTACTCCCAGTTTTGATTCCCAGTACAAGCTGTTGGTTAACTGGAGTGAGTTGAGTGAAGGCCAACAGAATGGTCAGGGCTGCAACATTTGCCCTGTGAGCAAAAGCTGCAAGAGAGAGGTTCTTCAGCCTACAGAGAAGATGGCTTTGGGAACACCTTGCAGCAGTCTGTCCTTACCTACAGGGAAGTTAGCAAGAATGCAAATTCCTGTTATGTAGGGACAAGGTAGGTGAATGAGAAACAACAGTCCCAGACTAAAAGAGGAGAAGTTCCAACTGGAACAAATTTTCCAAGGCTCTCTGTGAGGACAGCCAAGCACTGGAACAGGCTGCCCAGGAAGTTGTGGAGGTTTTAAAGACCTGACTCAACAAATCCCTGAGCGACCTAGTCTAAATGCTGAATTCATTATTCACTCTGAGCAGGATGTTAGAGCAGATGCCTGTCTGAGATGCCTTCCAATCTGAAAGATCCTATGGAAGGCCATTTTCCAAATTCTCTCATGATTAGCATTGGATTATGCAAACCACTGAATATTTCCCATTTTCTTAAGGAAGGTCTAAGTGCAGAAAAAAATCCATGAGAAGTATTACAAATTATAATGTGGGAAAATGCAACAATTCCGACTGAAAAATGCTAATTGTGAATGGAATTGGTAACAAGATGTCTTGATTGCTAGCAGGAACACTTAAGACTACGACTTTTAAAAAACCTCTAGCTCTTTTCACAGTTAGATCACATTTTTTTTAGGAGAGAGTGTTGGTTAAGATTCAAATAGGAATGGTCCAGGTCTTAAAATTTTGGCCTTCAGTTCACATAGTCCATATTTTCGTTTTTAAATGGCTGTATCTGATGAGCCCATTATGCATTTTTCTGAATTCTCAAATGCTTAATAATAAATGATGGAGGAAGCTGCAGGTCAGATTAATTAGTCTTTTTGACTCTGTGTGTGTGCATTAACATTACTGAATGGTCTGTTACTGCTTAATTAAGCCCACAACATAATTCTTTGCATTGATTAGGTACCATGCAGGTGCCCCAAGTTCAGCTGTTCAAAGTTATGGCAGACATCTAAGTCAGACGGACTTAAATCAGAGGACCAAAGTTAAATGCCTAATTTCCTTATATAATCCATGAATAAAAGTGGATACTTCCATGAAAGGCAATCAGAACATCATTAACTCATCTATATTAATTTGTATAGCCCATTATCTTCTTCCCAGCTGACATTTGTCATAACCCATTTCAGAGGATAGCCAATGTTACTGCTACTACATGGTAGCAAATGCCCCAATTAAAACAGGCCAGGATTTTTCCAATTAAATAGAATAGGCATGAGAGGTTTTGCTGGAAAAGTGCCATACACTTGGTGAAATTCATCAGGCTAAATACTTTTTTTTATTCCCCCTGAAACACAGCAGGAAGCCTTTCTACATAGAGCATTGGTTGGTACACAACAACACTACTGAAGAGACAAAAGTCACGACTGTAGGCAACGTGATTATGTGGTCTCCCTTACTGGAGGACAGACCTCTGCTAGAAGGTTATGTACCCATAGCTTCCATTTCACCCGGGAGCCAATTCGTGTGGATAGATTGTGTACATTTTCCGCAAACACTGGAAGTGGGTTTCATCTCAAGTAGCTTTAGACACTTAAAATGTGTATGGGATATATCAGAACTGCTCTGTTAGATTCCCTTTATTGTCAGCAGGGAGAAGCAGGTACCAAGAAAAATGATTCATCTGACCTGCCTTAGAAATCTGATGAAGGATGAGATGACTCATACTTCAGCAAATTGTATTACCTTCCATTGATAGGAAAAGAAGTTCAGACAAGTAGCCTGACTGCAAGTAAATCCCACACAAGGAAACAACACTGATCCATAAATCTGGGACCAACAGAAGTCTTGTAATAAAAGGGACAAACAGCCTCATTCCTACAGAAAAGCCGTGTTTGCAGAGTACCTGCTTCAGACATTATTAAAACAAATCCAGATAAAGCATTAAAGTGCTATGATCAAAACTACAAGCCATACATTTGAAAATCAAACTTTTTTATATACTGAAGGTCTTTTTACATTGATAAAGCCATGGAAGATGAGAATGATATAGTTTATTTTTCAGAATCTTAATGTATCTGAACCATATTATATTAGCTTTATGTATCTGAACATTTATTTGGCCACCAACCAGTACAGTTTCTTCTAAGTAGCATCACTATTAGCATGCAAAAATATAATTTTCAGCAAGTAGAAAAAAAGAAGGAAAACTTCTTTTGAACTTCTCTTGCTTCTCTCTGGGAGGGTAAAGTTTCTCCAGTTCTGAAATCTATAGGGTACCACTCCAAGCAACAGAGTTCACAGTCAGCCCATCAGAAAGACTTGTGGTGGGCTGACTGTGAACTCTTTGTTGCTTAGTGTGGTACCCTATAGATTTCCTAGAGCCTTCCTTGAGGAATTTTGTAATTTGGTGAAAATCTGCCTAAATCTACCTCCTTTTGTCTTTTGTTTTTCCAAATTTTAAAAACTCTTTTTTTTCTCTGATGACTGTAGAAGAAAGTTGAAGAACTTGACTAGGAGAAAGGGCTCAGCCAATAATCAAAAGAAGCACAGATAGAAGTTCCAGAGCTGCCCTGGTGGCCAGGCAGTCTCCCAACTCCAAAGCTCAGCATCACGCCTTGCCTAAGCCCTATGTCCTCCCCCTGTAGTGCTCAGCTCTGCTGCAATTCCAGCTGCCCAGAGTGACTCTCTGAGTCATTGCAGTTTCAGCACCACATAATCCTGAAAGAAGGGATGTGAAATGAGTAAGTTGAGACTGCAGAGGGAAGTGCACACACTCCAAATGAGAAGGGAAGTCAAAATGGTAGGGACATGGTAAGTGTGGTCACTGAGCAAAAACATGACATCCAGAAAGTTGAGGAAGGAAAAAATTGCCGTGGGTACCTCTACAGTGTGGGTGTACAGTGAGGGAGCACAACTTTCACATGGAGAGGTCATGACCTTCCTCACCACAGAGAAGAGTAACCAGAGGACAAGCTTTCATCAAAAGGGAGATGAAAACTTCTCACAGGCGATGATGATGATGATGATGGTGATGATGATGGTGGACATTCAGCAAACTGCAGGCTCATTTAGAAAAACTTCAAGAAGTTTCTCAATAATTTATTCTGGATCTTCTTAATAAAGAGAAGTGAAGCTTATTTTTGAACACTGTAATCACAGAAAAATGATGAAGAGTCCCCTTCTTTCTCAAGAATCAAGTAAAGGAGAAAAATATGCCATACTTCTTTCTCACAATTTAGCACATGGGTGCCAAAATAACAATGCAAGTATCTCCAAAGGTAATTACCCTTTTTGACCTGAGTGGCTGATCACCGTATTGAGGCTGTGGTCACACATCCTGATCTGACTGCAGCAGAGCCAAGTGAAGACACTGCCAGCCCTGGCTTGTTCCCAGCTGTTTGCCTGCACTGCTTTGCTGGGAGCCACTGGCTTGTGGACCTGCTGGCATAACTATCCAGTCAAGCGCTCTCCACTTAAAATAAAGCAAGTCAGATGAGCTGATACATCATAAATATAAGGTCTTCTCTAGGCTGAACTGCTGCAACTCACTAGGTCCCAAGGTGATTGGTCACCTAAGCAGTCACACCAGCACTGCCGGGAGTCTCGAACCTCAGCTATCTCTGGCCAAGGACTGTTTCTTCATGGAGAATGGAGACCAACTCTTCCCCCCTCATGCTGCTGAATTCTAACATCTCTGTGCCTTTTCCCTGACAACTCTCTCCCTAAAAACTCTCTCTTTAGGTCGTACTAAAAATCTTTCTCTGAGTTTTCTGCTGCCTTGGCCATCAGCTTCTCTGATGTTTTCTGCTGCCTCCAGCCTGCCCCCTCCCTGGTAGCTTGTCCCACAATGCCCAATCTCCCGCTTGTTCAGATCCCTGCAGCTGCTGTGCATTTTGACTCATAGTTCCCAGTGATTTGGTTGTCTGCTCAGTAAAGGAGCTTAAATCCTTTTTGGCAGGGTAGTAAAGTGCATGGGTTCTTCAGGAAAACAGTGAATCAGCTGGTCCTTGCTCTGCATTGAAACTAGGCACACAGAATTGCAGTAAGATAGAAATTTCAGTAACTCACCAGTCCAGGAGGTATGGTGGGCTGGCTTTTGGAAAGGGACACAGAAATGTGCATAGGGCATTCCTGTCTTTAAGGAGTCTTACCCATTCTCCTCTGTGGAGTCATCCCCCAGTCATTAATAGGTGATCTGAAGGAAAACAGACTATTTTTGCTCTCTGGTCTGAGCTGTACTTTCCTTGTGTCTGAAGTAAAGCCTTATGGCTTACAGGCCAAGCCTTGCTGGCATCCTTCATCCTGAGGCTGCTGTTGTGGGACCAGCCTCAGCAGGGTACCCTCAGCTCCCAGCACTACAGTGTGTACCTTTAATGTAAGTCTCTGGCTCATGATTTAACTTTCAAATGAGATACACAGTAAAATTTGAAGTGGCAGAGAGATATATTTCCTCACAGAGGTGCATGCTGTTAAATATTACAGCTGATTTCTCCCCAGAATGTTCCTACACTACTGTGTTGCTAGATATATTTTGGTTGGTATGATTTAACCAAGAAAACACATCGTGAATGTACACATGTATATATGCAGCAGAAATAATGAATAATTCTCTTTTCTTCCCATTTTCTGACATACATCTCCTGACCTCAGTCCCTGTCTGGTGAAAGAGGCTCCACAGTTGTATTGCATTTGTGCGGAAAGGTTTTGATAGTGGGGGGCTACAAGGGTAGCTTCTGTGAGAAGTTGCTGGAAGCTTTGCCATTTCTGGGGAAGAATTTGATTGGTAATAAACCAAAATAATTTCCCCCAGCTGAGTCTGTTTCACCCATGATGGTAACCACTGAGTAATCTCTCCGTGTCTTTATCTTTGCCCACGACCCTTTTGCTGTATTTTTGCCCCTCTGTCCAGCTGAGGGGGGAGTGATAAAGCAGCTATGGTGGGCACCTGGTGTCCAGCCAGGGTCAAGCCACCACAACAACTATCTCATGCAGGGTCACAGGCAGGAACCACTGTCCCTGTCATGACTGAATCTTCTGCCATAAGAATTCTCGCCCAGTTTCTCAAGTTCATACAGAGACTGAGCTGTTACCTGAACTTTCGTGTTTTCCCAGAACTGAATGAAATTTCTCAGATTTCTGCAGTGCAGTTATCGTTGTTCTTTGTCATTGTGTAATCCCTCTTTCTTGAATGCAGCCCTATAAAGCTGTTCTCCTCTAGTTCTCATTTGTTTTCATAAAGCCTATTTTCTTGAAAAGCTTCTTTGTATTGACAGCATATAACATGTTCTCCCTGAGATCTCTTTCTTCTGACCTGAAAACTTAATGCTCATTTTTTAATATTGCAAGCTGTATCAATAGAACATCCTTCCTTGCTTTCCTCGGGAAATTTTGTAAATATTTGTCTTTGATCTTTCTATGATTGCTATAAAATCAGGTGCAGAAAATCTTCAAATAACATACAGTTGTTCAGTGGTTTGAAACAGAGGTAAATTAGAACTATATTTTTAAATATAAAAATTGTGTGAATTTTAATGAACTTTACTTCCTTGTTTACATTTTTATTACAATAATCAAATCATGAAAAATTTTACTGAGCAGAGGTAAATAGCTAAAGTTTTTATCAGTCAGGTGTAAAAATATAAAGTCAATATAATCACTTTCTTCCTGTTCTTCTCGCTTGAAAACACAGAGGGATTAAACATGTGGAAAATATAACAAACAGCATTGAACGTATGGCTGAGAAGGAGCCAGCACGAGTTGTTCTTTTTGTGCCTTAAAAGCTTTTATTCGTTCAACTTTTGCTATCCCAAGTCTGCTATAAGAAGAATTTGTTCCTCCAGGAACTGCCCTAAATCATGGGAATTGTGTGGCCATATCGGTAAGACTGCAAGAGTTTCTTCTAAAGAGACTCTATTCCTATTGGGAAAAAAATATTGGTGTTCTTCAATCTGAAAGAGAGAGCTGGAGGAAAGGGGCAGCTGGCTCTAGACTAAACTAAACTGATTGTTGTGAGTGGGTGCTTACCTGAGCAACATCTCCCATACTGGGCTCAGATCTAGCAATTCAATTCTGACGGAAATCTGCAAAAATACTACCATGCCTGATGAAGTCTGGCATCAACATGCTCAGTCCTTCAGCACGCACATTGTCCTCAGGTAGATACCGATGGGACAGAGGGGTCTCTGTAGCCCATACCCCAATGTGTTGCTGGTGTTAGTATTTCTAGTGTTTGTCTGTCTAAAGAAGCCTTGTTAAGAATCAGCATTAGACCGTACAGAGCACTTGACCACTGGCCAAGCCTACTGTTTGTTTCTTTCCTGCTAAATGAAATCCTCCTCCCACCTTCCACTCACCCTCAGCTTGGAATGGTATCATCATTACAAGCTTCACATTAATTAATTCACTTTTGTAACACACCTAGTTTTCCTTCCAGTACTCACCTCTAGTGAAATGTTTCTGACGTGGGTCTTCTCTGGCCTTAACCTGACAGCAAGAAATCCAGATAAGTGCACAATAACTTGGCATGCTTTAGATCAGCCTTCAACCTCTAAATTCAACTAGATATCCCTATCTACTGTGTGAATCTCTTCTGGGGACATTAATCTTGTGAACACAACCACGATGCATAAATGTTAAGAACATCTGCACTGACACAGTCTTGTATTTGTGTAGCTCGCCCTCTAAAGTGCTCACAGTGCCTGCTCTGCTGCTGATGTACATGCCAGTCTACCAGGGCAGGATGGCTCCATGCTTGAAAAATCCCCGGCTGCTCTCTTCCAGGAACAAGTATGTCGGATGTACGTGTATCTTTTCCTAATTCTACCTGACTGCTGGCTTGAAACTGCCTTTGGTAAGTATCAGGCAGAATACAAGCAAGAGACACAGAGCTTCCAAGTCCTTTTAAACTTTCAGCAACCTGCAAGGTATCTCCTCAAATCACTATTGGATGTGTGCTGAATAGGGCAAATAAGCATCACCACACACTGAGCACCTGAACCTCTACTCTATGTAAAGTATACATAACTTTATATAAGAATAAGAAACATACCATTTAATACAAGATCTATACGTGATTTATGTGATCTCTGGCAGGTACCCTTCCCACCAGGATTCAAGTTGTTGTTACAGATCTTGACGTGGAAATGCAATGTAATATAACGCTAGTAACAAGATCTTGACAAGATAAAAAAAATATATATATAAGTTTGTATGTTTATTATATAACTTACTGCTGTAAATTGTTAGTAAAAGCTCTTAAAAGTATTTTGTTTTGCATTACATCATTTGCAATACTAAGGTACTTTTACTTGTTTGTACCAAACAGACAGGAGCCTGAGCTACCTTTGCTGGCAGAGTTGAGGTGCAGCAAAGACAATTGGTCAGACATTAGTCAGTTCATGCTCATTGCCTCCTCCTAGGCAGAAACTGCAAAAGCTGGGAGCAGGTGGATGACCATTTTTCCCTCCATGGCTGCAGAGTGCTGTGTGTGATAGATGAGGTTTTTACTAATTTTTTATGAACTCAACATGGCAGTCCTAGTTCAGCAGCATTTAATGTACTTTTCTCCTATTCTTTATGGTATGACATACCCATTACATTCTTGAAAAGGTATAGGACAATGGCAACATACATCTTCTGAAACTTACCAGGTCTAGTTATGGGTTTTGTTATGTCACACTTTTGTGTCATGATATTTAATTATTTTCTGAACTCCTAATGTCATGTGATAAAAATTAAAAATAAAAAATCAAGTCCTTCTGATTGAAATGAAAATTTACTTTGAAGGCTCAAAACCTTGGAGATGGATTATAACAGATATTGTTTTATTATTGCAAAGATTCACTATTTTTAAGACAACCACCGAGCTCTTGACAGGCCACACGTGAACAATTTTGGAGGGCTTAGGTTTGACAGAATTGTAATTCCTCTTTATACAATGACCTAGGGTACTGGCATCCAAAAAATTCTCTTACAACCTCAGGAAAGAGGATTGTCCTGTAGAAGTGATAACCCTAGCAGAAAGAATTACCATTTTTTCTGATGCTTTTGTCTTCCTGACAAGCTCATCAGTCTCATCTCAAGAGCAGCACTAAAGCTTCCTTCTAATGCTTCCTTTAGGCTTTCACCCCACTTGGCTGGAATTGGAATTGCCTTTCACATACTTGCGTGCAGGAGACTTTTAGTTCAAGGCCAAACCACAGATTTCTATCTACAAATAATAGATACTAATGGCAAAATAGTTCTTTATGAACAAATGTAATGTTGACAACAAACAAAATGTAAGTTTTATATGACTGATTAAATTTAGGAAAATAAATCAAATCCGGGTCTTCATGCAGAAAGGATGACCAACATACAATCCCTCATGCATGATGCCATTCCATTGCACTGCTTCCCTATCAGAGCAATATTTAGGATCCAAGATTAGATCATTTTTTACTTAAAAACACAATGTTTAGAAAGATACACATGACAAAATTTTACTTCTCAGCAAGGACTTTTAATATTCAGAGACTCTAATCTTGATTCTTTCAGTACAACTGAATGTATTATTTACATTGAAAATGATAACAAAAATTCTAGAGAACAAAAACCTGATTTGGAAATTGCCAAGGTAAATTATGGTATGTCTTTAATCCAAGGACTCATATCCTCCCTTCTGCTCCCAAGAGAATATTAAAAATATAAAATCTGTCTTTCAGTGTGATGTAATATAGTGAGATGCAGTGTTTCCTCTATTTAGGGGAACCAGTAGCTGGAAAATGACCTGAGTCCTCACTATAATTCAGTTGGCAGCTGTGTGCAGGGCTTCATGGGACTAAGATTTGTTTGGGCTAGTGATACAGGAGGGATTCAGAGAGTGAGTTCATACACAGCATGAATCCACATGCCAGAACCCTTTTGGAAGGGAGAAACCAAAACAATAAAGCTCACCCATTAGCAGTGTAGTGTGACTAACAGCAGCAGTCCTCAGGTAAACAACATTTGCACAATGGAAAAGGAACCAGCTAATAACAACTGCTTTAACTATGCACAGTCACTTTGTTTAGTCTTTCTTGATCTCCCAACAGTGCTGGGAGGAAGGGACCTGTATAATGAACTGGCTTAGTATTTGGTACGTAGGTTAAAAAGAGACTGCTGAGAGATACAGGATGGTTTGGTTGGTTGGTTGACACACCGTCATGTTTCAGCCGTGTTCTGGCCCAAACCTGGGGTGCTTTGATAAAGCAGAGACTTCCGGTTTTGATCATATATACCTTAATATCATGGGACAACAGGTCTTATAATAATTCTGCATGACTGTGGAGAATTCATGCCTTTTAAAAAAGTTGGACAGTCTTTCTCAATAAAAACCAAACAAATCATGTGTAATGTATCTGTTGAAAGAAAGGTTATTAGTAATAAAAATAAAATTACTGGGGCCATGTGAGCAAATATGGGAACAAATGCACACCCATATGGAAATTCAGCACTAGAGCTGAAAGCTTATGAAAACACCTGCATCTAAATTTTGACCTTAGACTTTTCTCCTTGTTATATTTCCCTAGGCTTAGCCAAAATCTGCAAATAAACAATCCAAGCAAACTGCAGGACTTCTCCAGGAATTCACTGTGTCCATCTGTTTGTGAGGCAGTCACAGGCAGAATCAAGTAAACAATAAATACATGAAGATAGAAATAACAAAACTTCACTGGAGAAAAAAAAAGCATTGCTTCTCATGCCAGGACTGTGGTGTGTATTCTAAAACTGGCAGTAATTTTTACATTTATTCTGGTATAAGGAAAAAAGGCACCAACTCAGCAGGCTTTCTGTGATCTCTTTACAGACACTTTATCATTTATTGTTTATTTGCTCTATACTTCTTCCATAGAGCAGAATTTATGAAAGTGTTCTTTATGCTATTATAATTTCCTCCTCATTTGAATGTTTGCAATGAAAAGGGTCCCATGGAATTTAAAAGAAGATTCTTAATTTGGTCTGAAATGTTACTAGTTATTACTAATAAAAGAAACATTTATGAGGAGATACTGGAAGAGTTTAGGGGGACTTTTTAGGGTTAGCATTAAAAGAGAAGAAAATGCTACGATTATGCACTAAGTCTCTACAGCGTAGATGTATGATTATTTCAGAACCAATGAGGACGGTACAAGGAAAAATTTAAACTGCAGCAAAGGGGAAAAACTTGTTTATCTATTTGTTCACATTATTAATTTAACCGCAGCCAGAGTATCATTGCTGTTTTCTCTACGCCACCACTTTTATCCTGCTGTTCCAACCATTCTCAGGAAGAGCTCTCTTTCTGCAGTTCATCTGCTGCCAAGTTGCTTCTTTTTCCCCATGAATGCCGAGAGACATTCTTCATTTTCCAAGCAGCTCCAGCTATTCATGTAATTCAAAGGAAGCTTAGAAGTATAGCAAGAATGAAACATTTTATAGTGCACAAGTGTAAAGCAGCTAAGGTAGAAGGCAATACAACTCAATATTTTGATAGTACTGAGAATGGGAAGTGCTACTGGAAAGGGATGGTGAAAATTGCTTTTGGACAGATGAATTTTTTGATGGGAGAAGGAAGCCTGGAGATGTAAGTAATGGTCAGGATTAAGGAAGTCAAAGGGCATTCTCAGGCTTTCAGGGAGATTTTGTGGGAAAGGGCTTAGAAGTTTTCCTCTGTAAGATGTTTTTGGTGGAGATATCTTCCTCTCCACATCCCCTCAGTCCTTCAATATCACCTGTAGAGACTTCTCTTTCCTGGCACTGCAGAGACTCCACATTTCCAGTCTTCCTTGAAGGTTCCCCAGCCATCCTATCCTCTCAAGCTTTCTTTCCTCCGTTTCTTCACTTCTCCCACCATCCATGCCTCTTCAGGAAGGCTTCCTTTCCTCTGAGAAATCTGTTTACTGTATCATACACCCAGCCAAAACATTCAGACCAGGATAAAACTGGCCATCTTCAAATGTGAGATTACTGGGACACAATTATTCAGCGTTGCAGTTGCATGTCATTCTAAGTACTGCAACGTTTTCCCAGCAGTAGCTACTGTCCTGCACATCCTGATCCTAGACTCAGCTTTAGCAACAGAGGGCTCTGGATAAACAACATGAGGACTGACTGTTCAAATTAAGAAAATATACTCTAGAGGAAACTAGCCTAAAGTATACAATTAGTTGCTTCAAAATTGCATTCAAAGAGCAGATGACAAATTTGTATCATTACATAACTAGAAGGGTGCGTTGAACTGATCTCTAAAGGGTCTGTTCTGAGCATAATCCCATGTCATAGTCATGTCTGTCTTGAAAGAGAGAATAGAAAACTTTTTTACTACATTTTCAAGCAATCCAGCCCAAGTGAGGAGTGGTTAGAAGCTTTTGAAAGAATTAAAATGATAGAGTAATTTTCTAAAATAAATAGCAGCTCAACAGCCTTATGTAGGAATGGTTGACTGCATGGATATTGTCATGTACTATACAAGAGTAAAAAAGCAATTAAAATGAGCAAATTAAGTGTAAGAGACTATTTAGATTTGATTTTTTTCTTTATATCACTAAGGACTTAAAGTGAAGCAAAATAAATTTAGGAAAATATTTCCCAATGGCAACTGTATGAGATGTTGTGATATCTTCTTGGGGAGAGCAGAATCTCTCCATCACTGGAAGTATTTAGCCATTGTTTCCCCTTGTTGGCCAAGGAAAGAACAAGATAACATCTCAACATCCCTTCCAGCCCTAACGTCCACCATAACATGATCAAGGCATTAGCTAAAAGCACAGCTTGCTGCCACTTGCAAAATGTATCTCTATTTCATAATGCAGTACAGCTCAGGAGCAGCAGTTTTTAATTTAAATGGTAGTGTTTCAATTTCATATTCTTATCCGAAATTCAAAGTCAAGACTGAGATCATGCAGTCTGGAGGAACTTTATCTTCCACATAATCCAGCATAATATCAATGGTTTATTTATCTGAATGACAGTACAATGTCCTTAACCAAAATCCCTCAAACCCTTTCAATAGATAAATTTTTTTTAATAATCAGAAAATGCATTCTCTTTTAAGCTTGTAGTTTCCATGAACAAATTTCAGGCATGGTTTACCAGTCAGTGTGGTCCAGGGACCATTCCCAATGGGCTTTGTACAGCCCTTTGGATTGGAGTTTGAGATGTTTTTTGAGACATGAGCCATTCCACGCCAGCAGACCTCAGTGTCCAGTAAATTAAACTTGCCTGTTATTATTCCTTGTATAAATGTCACCTCTGTCTTGGCATAGTTATAGACTTGGGCTTTGGCTGATGGCTGTAAGTGTAAACATAAAAAAATCAACACTCAAAACCAAAATATACAATGCAAAAAAATAGTCCCATGTTGAGTTTCACTACAACAGAAAATAAAATAATGTCCAAATAATATGTCTCATCATTTCTCCTACTGCAGTTCAAAATAAAGTCTTCACAGGTTTTTTGTTTTTAAAATCCCCTAAATCCCACTCTAACGAAGTGCATCTACTCTCAAGAAGAGGTTATGAACAGACACCCACAAGCAAACTTCCTAGATTTGCCTTCGGACTAGAATCCATGGACTTTGGCCATCCGTATATACCAGCTTTAAAGAACATTATCCAGCATCTTACTTAACAACTATTTTTAGAAAGACACATCAACAAGGGCCTCCACTGAAAGTATAAACAATAGCTATGGGGAAATGCATTTCGATATCCAGGTGCATGAAGGAAATGTCCATCCTCACAAGCTGGCTAAATATACCATAGTCTTTAGGAATACTATACACAGCAGCTGGTGGAGCCCAGACGCATCTGAGGATCGGTTGCAATAAGCCAGAGCAATTATCCACAACATGAGAGAGCATTCTTGAAAAGCTTAGGATGTGAAAGGTATCTCCCTCAAGGGAACAACCTACAGATTGAAAGCTGCATTCCACATAATGTTACTGTTCTCCACTTCATAATACAAGAAAAAGAAACAGAAAAAATAAAATAAGAGGGCTATTTCATGACATTGAAAGGTAGTGAAGAGCTGTTTAATGGCATTGAAAGGTAATAGGTTCAAAACTGGGCAGTGGAAATGGTCTCTCATAGCTTGCAATTGCCTAATCGGACAGGAGCTACCATGGCAAGCCTACCCAGATTCAGGAGGGAAGGTGACATTCAAATAACTTTAACAGTTCTTGTTATTATACCCTATTAACTACAAAAAAGGCATTAAACCACCTGCCTTGAGGTTTACATATATCCATTTCTTGTCAGGCTCAAGTTAAAACTTAATACTGCAGTGCAGATTACCCCGTGTCTAGGTAATGCCTGCTACTTTAATTTTCTTCTGAAACAGTCATTCATAGCCTCCATCATGATGTTGAACCAAACTGATGTTTCTCCAATCCAGAATGGACAAGCTTGATTTCTTGTCAGGAAACAGATTGATAAGTCCTGTCACAAATGAAGCAGTCCATACATACTAATGGAACAAAGAATTTTGTGACATGGGAAGAAAATCTTCTAAATATGCTGTATATCTGTACTTCAGGTATACATAATTAATTATTATGTTAGACACTGCAGTATAAATTCTGGCTTGCACCCTGATATATTTAATATGTGTCTAATTAAATAAGCTGTCTACCTATAATCAATTTTGAAATATAAGCAAACCTTCAAAGTATGTAACAAAAGCCTGTGCCTCCCTAGGACATCCATCATGAGTTTTGTTGGCTGTAGACAAGACTATCCATGGAAATGCCAATATCATATTAACCTTCCATACTCTGCTTTGATTACCATTACCAAGCATCTTGCAAACACTCAGCCCAAAATGTCACTCCGTAGCTTTGGGGAAGAATGAAACCGTCTTGTGATTCCTCCTCTCTCAGCGTATGAAAAGGTCCCAATTGCCAACAGAACGAAGAGAAAGGATTATGTCACCATTACCTAAAAGTGAAATATTTATTCCAAGGATTTTGTTTTGACAAAAATTTGTGGTTGAAACGCTTGGAAAACAAAAAGTCATGGCTCACTTGCACATGACAAAACAAAATGTTATGACTGGCTGCCTTCTCAGTGAGCCCCAAAAGGTTCCATTGGACTAGATGTGCATGGAGTGGAAGAGACAGCAGAAAAGGCGGGGGGGATGTCTCTTAAGTTGAAGATCAAAGCTTCATTCACTAATATATTGGAAATGTCTCCACAGGTGCCCTATATCAATGGAAAGAGGTTGACAGGAATTTACCTTGGGAGGCTTTTTTCTTACGTTTACACCCAAGCCACACAATGGCATGATGCAGATTACCATGAGGTGGGGGTCTAGTCTCCTGATCAAGAAACAGGAAAACACGATAAACTCACTTCTCATCCCGTGAGCACAGTCAGAACTTGACCTAACATGCAAGGGACAATGTCTTCCAGGTTGGATGGAAGTCTGGCAGACCTGCTTCTCTTGGAAACCTGAAATGCTAATCGGCTAGACTAACAGTTAAACTTTGGCTTCAGCTCCTCTGCCTGCACCCTGGCTCCTCTGGCCTTCTGCTCCATCATGTTACCTTATAGATATATATAAGAGATTCCAGTGTAGAATTAACCTGCTCCCTAAACCCCAGTCTCTTTGGTTACCTTTCTTGGAAAGTATTGTTGACATGAAACTCTTCCCTGATTTCTTCATGGGCTTTCTCACTAAAGAACCAGTTGAGTCACACCAAACTGGAGCCTACAAGCAAGTTAGCATGGAAAAGACAATCAGTGAAATAGAACCTTAGATGAATGCAGAAATAAGGTAGCTTGCTGAAGCCACAGATGTGGGGATTTACTTCACCAATGTTTTCTTTACTATGTCTTGCATGCAGATTAGCCACGAGGCCTGCAGTAAGCTTGCATTTCCCACTTCTGAAACTTAAATTTTTGTATGCAATTCCTATTAGCCTGATTGTGCCTTAATAAAACTGAGAGAGGTCAGAGCAAATTTGGGTTGATTATCCTGTTGTTCCAAAATTGCTTTCAGTGAGTCCTCAGCAGATCCCAGTACCTTGTTAGGACATTTAGGATCTTCTATAAACTTCAGTTTATCCTAAGGGAGGGTGACATAGTATAAAATGAGAATGAAAAGGAGAAAAGAAGCCCAGCACAGTGGTAAAGCAGAGTCTTGGAGGAACCACAAACATTATTCTACATTGTGATTTTTCCTCTTTTATTTTTAAACTCTCCCTCCCTTCCCGCCTTTTGCCCTCCACAAAACAGGATGTAGTAAAAGACGGTTCAGATAAGACTGTTGTTTAAGAATATGTATCCTTTGGATAGAAGGGAAAGAAGAATATGCAGAAAACCTAAATTATTTATACCTTTGTAAAATTGGCTGCGAGTGTACTGGCACTTTTTTTAAAAATTATAATCTCCTTTACAACACAATTCCTCTAACTGAAATAGAGGTCAAAATAGTTTTGTATCAGATGGGATCCTAAAAATAAATATAATTTTTAGATATTTTGTAAATATTCAGAAACTGAAAAAATTCATTCAAATATAATGCACAGCATTTAAATAAAAAATCCTAAAAACTGCTTGTGCTATCATAAAATAAGCTCAGTTTGCATACCTGAGAGTACCAAAGAGCATAATCCATCAAAGTAGAATAATCCCGTTGTGTTATAAATACATATCAAGGCAGTATAATACGTATGTAATGTCACAGTTTTATATTAAAACATAAATGTTAGCACCAGGATAGATTTTGCTTTCAAGATACAGATCTGTATTGCATTGCCCCCGGGTGAGCTCATTACATGCCAGGTCGACTCTGGTTTGGTTTGCGATGGATTTCAGCAAGCAGCTTTCTAGCTGTATGAGGGTAATGATGTGTGCAGCTTGCTCTGGCATGAAATCTTTCAATAGTAGAAACTTCCTGGGTTGATAAAGACTGTAGCCCTCCCCAGGAAAACTGCGTGCTTGCTCAGCCTGCATGGCTTCCACTAGTAGAAAAATTTTCACAAAGCATAAAATTCCAGATGCTGTGATGTGAATTGCAGTTTGGAGCAGGAATAAAGTGTATTGACTCAAACTGAATCAAGTTAGGGATCCAAACTGAATCTCCTCTTTAGAATTTGAATTTTAAAAAGTTTTATCTTGGTATAAGTCAAGTATACTATTGTATTTGCAACTGTGTGACACATAGTAACATAGACAAATAAGGAATGTGAAATAGTAATATCTACTTTAAATAGATTTGGGTTATGAGGTATTAAAGCTGACTTTCACCCCCTTTAGGGGAGATAAAAATGCAGCAATATCACAAAATTATTTGTTAACCGTCCCAAGCATCTGACAATGTGCATGTGTTAAAACGATTACGATCCCTTAATATTCTTTACCTTCTAGACCAAAGAACCTAGCTGGAAGATGAATGGTCTGATTTTTTCCTACATGAAATGTCCCTTCTTGGTTTACGTAGATTTGGGCTTATGTCAGCTTGGCGTGTAGATTCCTCTGCTACAGGTTGTCAGAGTAGAAGGAAGGACAGGAAAAAAATATGTGATAGGAGAAGCGTTAAACTTTGCTCCATCTGAAATAAGTGGGAGACTGAAAATCCTGACCCAAAGTGAAATGTAATACACATAGCAAGGAAATAAGAATTCTTATACTTTTAAAAAAATTTGGCCTTTCCCACATTTGTAATCGTTTCATGATTGAGGGGTAAGGAAAAGAGCAAAAGGAAAGGCAATGGGAGGCAGAAAAAGAAAGAAGGATTAGGGGAAGAGAAGGCTGTCCTTCTGTGGCCAGTAGTTCTTTCAGCTGTCATTTCTGACAAGGCTGTAGGACAGAGCCTGTTCTGGTAAAGGCCAAGGAAACCAACCAGGATGATGAAGAGAGGAGACCTTGCTGCATGCACCTCCGTGAGCGTGCCTTGTGTCCTGGGATGTTTACCTCTGCCTTGGGGGAGGCCAGAGCTCTCCCTTCACAATGCGGCTCTGAAAAAGGTGGGGGAAAGTGGTCTGAGCATGGACTTGGAGCAAGAGGTCTGCACCTTCACCAAGGTCTGCCTCAGCAAACTTCAACATGCCAGGAAGAGCTAAGCTTGCTTGGCTGCAGCTGGAAGCTGAAAGTCTGTAAAAGGGGTGGTGATGACAAGTTACAGTGCATCTTCCCCTATAAATTTAATCCTCTGTAATGGACACTGCTGGAAAACTCTCATTTATAGCTTCTTGGGCAACAGTAGCTGAAAACAGATAAGGAGCAAAAGGTGTTAACAGTTCTGAAAAGGAGTAGGCTGGGAAAACAAGTGCCCAGCAGGTAGGAAAACAAATCTGTATTGATGCTCAATAGTCATCTGCTGAGAATGAATGCAGCATTCTAGAATTAGCAAAATAATCAAACAATGTTGAAGGGTAACAGAGGGACATCCAAGTCTGTGTGATTCACTTCCTACCAAATCAATCCTTTTGGTTTAAATTTAAGCATTTTCCCAGCCATCGCAGTTTCAGAGTATTTCAGAGTTGGAGGTTTTTTTGGCTCTTATGTAACCAGCACATGCACTGTAGAAATACATTGTGATGTTTTTCTTTGTTTTTAATGGTAAAATTCATAAGTTTTCAAAAATTCTTTTAGAATCAAGATTTTTTTAAGGTAACATCACTGCTCTGTCACTCTTAAAAGGGGAAGGGGAATGTTTTCTGTCATTGACACTGATATTTTGAAGTCCAAAGGGAAAATAAAGAATACGGTAAGATAAAGCACAATGTGGAGAAAGCCTGCTGCTACTTTCCAAATCAAGTGGGAAACACATCAACAATCTTAATTGCCTTTAAACACTGCTGTCCAGCTTTGCTTATTGTCTCTATGAAGAGTTATTCATATTTCTGGTCTGAAGATTTTTTTCCACCATTTGGCTCTCATTACGTGATTCTTTTTTAGACAAAATAAAAGGCTGTTATTAAAAGTTTATTCTACAAGGTAAATACTAGAAGGCTAATCAGGTAAGCCTGCAACCTGCTATTCAATGTATTAATTGAGTTTCCTTAGGTTTTCTAACTAGCCTGTCTTTTCTGGACATCAAATGATTCCTAAAGACTGTCCCAAAGCCCACTGAACTTCTGAAAAAACCACAGAGGCTCTAACAAGCCAGTACTCCAGAGGCAGCTGAGTATTTTCTACAGAGTTAAATAATCTTTTCCATTCTAACTGGGTAGTCTCTACTTCTGTGTCCAAATATTACATTCATCTTCTGGAATACCACTTTGCCCTGCCAGAACATGATCTCTACCTAATTGACAAACTAATTTTTGGAATTACTTCTTTACCAGTGAAAGACCACAATGTCATAAAAATTACGTTCTTTCTTTATTCCAAAGATTTCACATTTGTCTCCATTAAAAGTAGAGAAGGTAGATCCTCAGAACTTCTTCTTGTTCTGGCTATTATTTTGTTATATTTTTCCATTTTCCATTTTTTTTAATATTAATTTAAATATAAAATATCAGCTGCCCTTAATAGAAATGTATAAGCTGTGCCACACTAAGTCATATTGCAGTGATATCACATATACTGTAATGACATAATTATTGTAGGATACTATTTATAGGAAATGTCTCAATGTATCAAATTATTTAATTACCAGAAAACAAGACACTTTTATTTTTACTAATAAATAAATATTTAAACCTATCATTTTCAGTGGAAATAAACCCTATTTTAACCTGTCCTGTGGACTGCTAAGGCTTTAACACTGGAAGCTGAGTAATGGCATGAGTTAACAGAAATTTTATGATTCCTTAACCCTTGTTCTTGTTTTTCTAGACTGAGAATATAAGCCTGGATGGATGACAAAATTGCTGTACCTGCATACTGCTTAAGCTGAAAATTTCAAAGAATAGCCGTTGCAAACACAGGACGTCATTTACCCAGCAGTTTTGCTGTCTCTGTTAGTGGAGGGTGAGATGTTCATAGCACAGTAGAATAAGTACAGAGGCTCTGGTGGATTTATGCCAACTTCATATTGCATCCTTCACTTTAGTCTTACTCATGGGCAAAGCTAGGAAATTGTCTTTGTATAGGGAAGTAAAATGTGGCTTGCTCTGAAGAGCTAGAATTCTACCTGCTGGCAATTTTATCAGGATATTAGAAAACTCAAACCACACTGTTGGATAGGAGATAGTGTACTATTATGCTATGCATCTTTGCTAAGAACTGTCTGAGAGCAAGCAGAAAATATGCCATCTGAGCCAGTGCACCTGTTTTCAGGTTTATTACATTTAGCACAGGGGAAACCGAGAGAAAATTCATAATAAAACCAGCTCAAGCTTTATCTTTTAATGGGCTTTGCTGAAACTAGGGCTAAACACATCTCCTGAGTCTTTTCTCATGGGTAGTGAAAGCTCAGGCCAGATGACACTGAGGAGAATAAAGGGCTATGAAAACTCATATTAAGATACCAAAGGCAAAGCCAATGCAAAACATTTAGTTAATTAATTATGGCATTATAAACTTGAAAAGAGCCTTACAGTTTGGCACTCTAATAGAGCTGATGAGCAGGTTATACCTACTCTGCACAATATTCCTAGAATAGAACAAGAATTTTTGAGTATGTTGTTAATTTTCTTTAAAAATAGCTTTTTTCTTTTCACCTGAGCTAAAGCAAAATCCTTTATTTAAATGAAAGATTGTTTAGTTTTGCTTTCATGACCTCAATTCATTTTCCTCTACTTTCAAAGTTGAAATGACTGAATCACTGAATCATCTAATGAATTAATCCAGAAATATGATGACAATTGTTTTTTCTTAACAAATAATGGGTTTATAGTTGCAATTTTGATGAAGATTTCTGTAAATCAAATATTAAACAGTAATATTTTAAAAATATTTATAAAAATATTTATTTATAAAGCAAATTCTGAAACAAATTCACATTTTCTAATAATCATTTCCATGAGTTGTGAATCCATATTTTTCAAGAGGACATAGGAATTCAAAGATTTCAGGGAGTGCTTGGGTTAGAGAACAAGATAAGAAAAAATGTTTGAAATTTCTGTGCTTTTGTCAGTTCATTGGTTCAGCTCTAGAATACAGCCATATAACAGCAAGCAGCTTTTTTCCAATTCATATAGTAAGTTTTCCTTATTTTCAGAATTGGCAAAGCTTTCAAGAGAAGGTCATCTCTCACCCACTTGGAGATAAAATTCAAGATTTCAAGTGAGATTACCCATGGACCAAATACCAAAAGAGGAATCTGAGGAAGGCTGAAGCTAAAAAACATTACAGCACTGAGCAAAAACTAGGAGTGGATTAGAAGGGGGAGAGGGGCAAGCTGCCGCTGAGCTGTGCAAAGGCAGAGGTGGAAGAGAGCACTCTTACTCAGCTTAGTAGATGCTCAATATCCTACAGATACTCCTATAGACCTCACCTAAGCTAAGGACATTTTTTCTTTGTTAGGACTATGCTTGTATGATGCAATACCTTGCAGCTGGAATCAGGGGATCCACTTGCTGGATGACAGCAAGTGAGCAGGGGAGCATTATCATGCCAGAGGAGAATGAAACAGTTGTGCATCTGTGACATGAAAACATGGTGATGGACTTGACATAAAAATAAAACAGACCTCTTAATACAGGAGTCCCTTGGCACACATGCTTGTTTCAGGCCTGGAAGAAACTAAAAGACAGCTCACCTCACTCTAGCAAATTGGCACTCGTGCTTGTTTCTCTCTGCTCCACCTCCCTCTCCATCAGCCTTTTGGTTGATTTTGACACATATAGAAAAGAAAATTGTGCAAAATTCAAATCACTTTTAAAGAAAATAAAAGTCATCCAGTGCATATCTAAAGTACAATCATCTGTTCTTCCAGTCTGACACCCAGTTTCTGTTTTCAGTAATGCTCAATATTCAGAGTTCTATTTATTTATGTACATGATATAAGACAGAACCTTGTTTTGTTTATGTCTTTCCCGCTATTTTTAGCCTAATGATAGCTGGAATTAACTGGATTTGCTGTTCTTTGAAATACTCACACGTACCAAAATCTCTCACAGAAATATATATAAAATTAAACGCTGACAGTTCCATTGCCCTTAGCCTCTTAGTCATTCTGCATATGAATAATAACTTGTCTTTGTCCACCCTTCCAAAAAACAAAGAATTGTAAAGGAACAGTGCATTTACATCAGCTCCTTCTTCTAAAGTATATTCTTACTGAGAAACTCCATATGGTGAAAAACAAAACAAGCACAATGAAAACCAGGGTTATGCAATATCTATTAAAAATCAGATGAGTCACCACAGAGAAAGTTGTCAGGCCTGAAAGAAGCTAAAAACCAACTAGCTTCACTAGAGCAAACTCTGGAGATCTGAACGAATGTTTGTTATTTTGGAAAGCTATTCCTGATCATGGGCTTGGCATTTGCCAAATCAACATTATAAAGACAGATAAAATTTCACTTGAATATACTTTTTTCAGTATTTTTATGGAGACGATTCCATATGCAGAACTCCATTTAAATGCTGAAACAGTAAGAACGTAAGGAGAAATGTGTATTTATATATTAAATATAGCATTCACTGGGAAAGGCAAGACGAACAGGATTACTGTCTTCAGGATCAGTCTTGTGGGATATGTTAATTGCAAAGCCAATTACTAGTAAACTAAAGGATTTTTTCTGCTGGAGTTACTATAAATGAGCAGTTGCTATACGAAGACTGATTATACTGAAGCTGGGCCATGTGTCTAAAATCGGATTGAAAACATTCGTATAATTTTACAGACAGGTTTTTTTTTCTCAAGAAAGGATCATCTCTTTCTGAAATTTAGAGTGGTTTATCTCTGGTTTAACCTTAAGAAGCCTCTGAGGTGGAAACCTTAAGTACCTCCTTTCGGGGGTACAAGGCATTGTTCATCTTGTCTTCTCCCATCATCATTGGCTTCTCCCAAGGCCAGGGGAGGAAAAGAAAGCAGGGCAGGGAGAAGCAAGAGGGAAAACAACACTTTGTGTTGGTTAAACTGCAGGGTGAAGGAGAGATACCATCTCGAGCCTCCCCTGCTCAACTAAAGGAATTGTTTCAGATACAGAATACTGAGTTTCTGAGAACTGTGCAAATAGTAAAAAATTGTACATAGTGCACAAATTGCACACAGCACTTCTTTTGGGCTTCTGCTAACTTTCTTGGACTTTGATAGGACGCAGCAAAATACACGTTTGACTCAGAGCTTATCTACACAGGAAAATGAAGAGCAGTGCTGAGTATCCACATGAAGAGCTGACCTGGAAAAGCCATTGTGGTTCCTGTCAATTTCCCCAGGCAAATAAAATCCTTTGACTGTTAATATTGATTTTGAACAGCAGCCAGTGAGAGTGCAATCAGAACAATACAGTTAAATGACAAATTATGCTTTCTGCCCCTCCCCCTTAGAAGCAAAATCAAAATGTCAAATACAAGTCAAAACAGTGCATAGGTATCTGTACAGCTGCAATTTGCTGCATCAGGAGGACAAATATAACTGCTCCAGCAATGGTCAGAAGCAGTTTATTCGTGATATTCCAGATCCAGCACTCTTTCTCAGGTCTTGATCAATCCTGGAAGTACAATACCAAATAAAAAGTTGTCATGCCCTGTTATCCTTTGAACAAGACAGTAAAACTGAGCCTGCTATTAAAAAGCCTTAAATTATAAAATATCTCCTTGAAAACATACTTACTGTAACTGATGGTCACCAAGGACTTTGTCAGTCCTTAAATTGCATGATTTTCTTTTCTTCTGTCACTCATCATTACCCTTTGTCACCTTATTTGTTCCAGCCAATTTAATTCATTGATGTTGGTTGCAAAGGCTATAAAACTCTATGTGATTCTTGGTGAGTTTGAGTCAGACTCATACATAAGTAAGTGTAGACCAACAGACTGTCAGAGATGCAAAGCTACTCCGTCCTTTTGAAGCTGTTAGACATGGATTGGAAAAGAAAGCTGCCAGAAGACTTTAAAAAAGAACCTAAGTATGGCCTCTTACCCCTCGAAATGCAAGAAAGCATTCTTATGACTTTGATTTCTATTAAAAATTAATTAAAAGAATGTGATAAAAAATAAAAGTTAATTCAAAAGAGTATAAACTTTTCATTCATTGAATATCCCCAAGATGAGAGCAGATCAGAACTTCTGTGAAGAGCTTGTTATTATTTTAGTACCTCAGTTATAGAACTCACTAAACACCTGACATATCTACAGTAGCCCCATTACAAGCCTGAAAACTGCCAAAACTACTCAGTTTTCAAGATTTCCCTAGGTATGTGAACCTCAGCCAAGGAGCATTGCTTAGCTGAAGTTTGCCAAATTTTCAAGCAGACCGAGAACTGATTTCAAGTGAGCGCTCAACCAAACGTCTTTGTACTTGAACCTCAGAGTCTCAAAGCAAAGTCATTAAAATGCTCATAAAGTTCCACAAAGTAGAACTGCAGCTCTCCATCTCCTAGACTGCCTTTGGGCAGGAGTAGGAGGCACCAACACCCCTCATCTCCTGCAGACAGAGAATCTGTTGCTTCATTTCTGAGTGGAATCTGAGAGCTCAAGGCAAAGCACCAGGAAGCACAAATGCTTCTTTCACATCGAGTGAGAGTAAGTGTCTGTATCAATTCCCCAGTCAAATCACACATATGAGTCTTTCAGGGTTGCATTGTTAGACTCATAGAGATAATTCTGTTATGGTGAGACTGATGGATCATTTATTCCAAGTAACTTTATTATAATGTACTGATTAATCAATCTTAAAAACAGACAGTGGAAAGAACTGCTAAGCATGTGTATTGGGATATCTTCATCTGCTATGAATAAATATTTAGACCCAGAAGTAGTCAAAGGAGGAATAAGGAAGGGACATATGAAAAAGTACTTTCTGAGAAATAAGTCAAAGGTCAAACTATTTCTTGATAAGTCTAACTCTGATAAGACACTGTCAAGTGATTCATTCAGCCAAAAGAGAAGCAATCTACACTATGTCAAAGCTCTAAATTTCCCCTAAATTTTGCAAAGTCTCCAGCTTAACGTGACTGAGTGAAATGTAGTACAGTAACAAGACAAAGAATCACGACAGGAGTCTAGCAGGTTCTGACTATGAAGGGCAGATTAAATTTGAATAGTTACCTTGGTATGAATTGCACCCCAAAGGTCTACACTGACCACAGCCCTGTCTCTGACAGGGGGCAGTAGATAAGGTACAATGCCTAAAGGGCATCAGAAGAGAATAAGCAGAGCATCATATGCCCCTAAATTACTCTTCTAGTTTCAAGGAGTTATATCTTCAAAAGGACTACTCTTCCCTTCATTTGCTCACTTATTTCACTAATCTTGCTGTTTAGTTTAAAACTCCATGGAGGAGATACTGGTTTTTTGAGGCAGGAAACACATTCAAAAAAGTCTGAGAAAACACAGGAGTGACAACAAACACCAGTTAAGGAGGTTGAAGCTGTTTATCCTGCAAGCCAAAGAGAAAAGGGAAACCAGCACATGTCAAAAAATGGACTTTGCATCCTTGCCTTTTAAGCTCTTCTCTTAACTTCTGGGATTTTTTCCTCACCTTTGTGTCACCCTGAGGGACCAGAAGCATGCCCAGCATTGTCCAAAGTTCAAAAAAGAGCCCTAATATCTTGCATCTGCTTAGGAACCAGTCAACCACTACATTTCATTCATCTTGATTATAGCAGCGGGTTATTGCAAGGCTGGAAAGAGATGCTTGAGGATTTAAGCTTGTTTAATTCTACAAAAGACTGAAGGAAGATGTGCGAACAGTCGCAAAACATGTAATGAGGTACTACAGAGAAATAATGCACGTTTTTCCTTAGTGTTGTGTAGGAATAGAAACACTGAGTCTTGTTTTCAGCATTTCCCAGCGGCAGTGAAACCTCTGGAGTACAATATCCTGGGAAGCTGTGGAGTCCATATCATCCAGCATCTTTAAGAATCTGTATAATGGACCTATTACATAAATAACCCAGGTACAGCTGATGCTGAGTTAGGACATGGGTTTGGACTAGATGACTTCTTTAAGTCTGGTGATTTCTGTGATTCAGTGGTCTTCTGTCATGGTAGTCACACCTTAGCCTTTAGTTTTGTCCAACACCTTTCTGAAATATGATTTTAAAAATAAGTTGCTCTTGTGTGGTATCACAAGGAAGCCAGAATATTTCCTCTGTCTCATCCTTCTACAGCTTCAGACTCTGCTACTTCGATATGTAAATTGTTCTTGTTCTATCTATAAATGTGAGAAGAAGAATCAAACTATAGTCCAAAACAAATTGCAGACTCTTTTACTTCTGCGTGTTTCTTCTTCTATGTATGAGGCCTGGGGCACTTGTTTCTGTCTCCTTTTCTCTCATGTTCTGAACTCTGGGTCTCTGGAACAGACCATACATTTTCCACCACTGGGTTTCCTTCTCTCCCATCCCCTTGAAAGGTTTTCAGTATCATGAATTATTTATTAATTATTCACCATTAAAAGCCATTTACATTGCATTCACAAACGTGACCAGCAAAAAAGAGCAAAACCATGCCATTTAAATAGTTATTTATTTAGATAATAACTAACTTATACTGCCTCTTTCCAGTCAGGTATTCAAATAAGAACAAGCTATAATAATAATCACTCTCAAACCATTGGTGAAGGAATTCCTCTCTAACGATGCAGAAGTCGGACGTGCTGATGGTCTTAAAAGCCTGCAGTCACTTCTGTCTCACTCATGTGTTCTGTTTTGCGGTTGGACAGAGGCCAGCTATAAATATCTTGGTTCACACATGAAAGACAACTTCCAGGCTCCCTATCTGTAGGACCATTACTTATGATTTATGAGTATTTGTGGAACTACTGTCATTCCATAAGACTACAAGTCTGAAAAGCTGCATGAATCAGTATAACAATGAAAGACAATCCTGAAATTGGAAAATTAATGATTTCCTGTTTCCTACTGATTAGGCTGAGGATTGAAAAGTGTCAGTCTTCTGATGAAAAACAAGAAGCACTATTACATACAATTTACACACTGCAGTTGTTTTTCTTAGACCACCCAAGCATTAACAATTTGCTTAAATTAATAAAAAAGCACAAATAACATCAAAAGTTCCATCAAAAAATAAAGATAGTTCATTAATTGCAGATGAGCCTGAGAATGGACTGGACAATCAATGGCTGTTATTCACAGTGATTCCAATGCCTGCAACATGTAACTTGAGTTAAAGCATCAAGGTTTGTGTTACCAAAAATAAAAAAGATATTGTGATGCTGGAGCAACATTTGAGATATCAACAATTTGTATATCAAATCACTATACATAATTTTCATCATACTGGTTTATTTGGCTGCCTGACCTGTATCATCTTCACTCAGAGAAGTGAATGATTACTGAAAAAGGAATACTGAGGCATACTGTTGACATCAGAAGGCTAATTAATGGTAACCCATTCATTGCTTTGATTTGCCTATGGGAGCAGAAGAATTCTTGCTGTTCAGCAGTGCAAAGACCGTAATTCCACACTATGAGCTAGCAAAAAACAACAAAAAAAAAGCCAAATTGAAAATCATTATTATTGTGCAAAGGGCCCTATGCCACAATAACTTCTTTCTTCTCATTGGAGATGCAGACAGTGCAGTGACACAGCATCATGTTCACTGGCGTGGTGGCTGGGGTATCTCTGCAGGGATCCTTGTTCATCCCATCTGTGAGCGGATGTATGGCTGTGGATCCAAAGGCTGCACAGAGTGGATTCTGTAAATATCTCTTCTTGAGCACCAAAGTCAGATTTATTTACAGCTGCAACACTTTACAATACTGCTGACTTGACATGGTCTAGGATAGGGAGAGGGTAAGTCCAGAGGGTGATCCAGCATCACAAATTCTTTGTTCTGGGGCTTTCATGAAAGCAATCAGTTTGGCATTATGTCTCTTTGAGACACTTGAGTCAAATGTCAAGTTACTGGTACCTCTGTGTAAACATGTGTTTTAAGATAAGGACAGGGTGCTGTTCAAATGCCAGTTTCACCTGAACTTACATAAATAAAAATCATACCAAACATTTGCATGGGAAATATCTGGTCTCACAGACTCCTTTAGAGAGACAAATATTTTTGGATTGGTCAGGAATTTACAAATATGTTATCTAAGTATTTTTGCAATTTCCTGGGCTGCTGTGATTTAAATACAAACATGCAAGTCAGAATGAAGTCAGAGGAAACTTGGTGTTGACTTCAGCCCAGCATGAACTGCCTAAAGCTGACTTTTAATAGCTAAATGCTATCCACTGCAAAATACTGCTATGTTAAACAAAAACTAGCAGCGTGCCACTAATGTCTACCACATAAATGAGCTGGCCACATGGCCTGGAGGATGGTGGCCTTGACTGGAATAACACATTGACAATATCATCATACAAGTGTAATGTCACATACATTTGCAGTCAAGCAGAGAAAAGATGCATGGACAGAGGAGTGTGCATTCCTGCTTCCAAAAGCACAGGTGAACAGCAAATTTAAGCTCTGCTGTGCACAAACACTGTAAACAAAGTTAAATAATAGCTGCTTCCACCTAAATGTTGCGCTAGTTTCAATCCATACATCAGAGAGGTATTTTAATTTCAAATTAATTTTCAGCATTATTAAGATGAATATATATCTATGTATATATATAGATATATACACACATACATTTTCTACAGTTTAAAACCTCAGTGTTCTCATCACGGGGATTTAAAATTTATTTTTTGAACAGTGATTCATTTCACTATAAAAATAACAATTGCCAGAAATAACATATTTTATCTAAGTCTCTTGGTATAGCAGCTTCCTATATAGGAAACTAAAGGTTAGTTTTAGCTAGTATAATCATTATGTTCCAGTCTTCTAGATAGTAACTAGAGCACTATCTGTCTTATATAATGGAATATTTCTGACAGCTCCAGGAGAGATAATGGTACTAGTAGTCAGATAACATCAGAGTCATTTAACCAACATTATTTCATTCATCTTCCACCCCATCACTACAAATAGAGTGAGAAAATGTCTATGCTATATAAAGATTTCTAAAACAAGAAAATTTGCTTACTGTATCTCAATTACTTGTGCAAAAATAAATCCCCTTGATTTATCATTCCAGCAATTTACCATGAGTGACACATCAAAATCTTTAAATTCCTTTTAAAATTTGGCATCTATTCTAGGCTACGGACGGAAAAATGCCTGGGGACCCTGAAAGTTCAAAGTCCTTTTATTAACTAAAATCATGATTTAATATGTCTTGATTGAAAGGCGAGTGTCCAGCTGAAGATATCAAAAGATCATTTTTATGGAGAAAACAAATCTATAGCACTGAATTACATTAGCAGCAAATGTGTTTCAGAACTGAATTTGATGGGGATTTTCTTTGGGTTTTTTTTTTAGGTTTTGGCTTTTTTTTTTTAAGTGAAGTACTTTGCAAGTCTAATGTAGAAGATGGCACTGTACAGTATGGGCAGCACCATCATGCTTTTCAGTGCCAAGCTGCAAGGTTAGAACTACAGAAATGTTCCAGTATGATTTAAAAGGAATGTATTACCACTGATGTACAACCCTTTAAATCCATGACACTGAATATGTTGGCACTACATTTACACTACAATTGCATTCCTTATCCAGACAGGATTCTCCACGTTTCTGTTCTTGAGAGAAGAGACATGTAGGAAAATAAAAAATTTATGTTGCTAAAGATAGTTTTTTCCTAGCTAGAACCACTGGAGAGATCTCACATAGTTTGGCTTCTTATTTTAAAAATGCTCAAGTTAATTACTCGCCTGCTATAGATAATTTTCTCATGAGCATATAAAAAATGTGCTGCTGAGAAGTGTAATGACAGCTCTGCAACAACAAAATTTAGGGCTGAATTTGTGCACTGAATTATGATTAGAGTTGCTACTACTAGCTTTCATGAGACTTAACATGCATCTACACCTTATAAATATATTTCGCTGAGCCTAAGCCATGTAATGGGGTGCAGACAGCAAGGTAGATGCATACTTCAAGCAAAAGCATTGAGGTTCCTGCAGACAACAGGAGCAACATATAACACATGGCTTTTCCTTCCTTGTCACAACTATTTCCTAGTGTTTACAAACCAGAGACTTGTTTTTGTTTGGTATTTGAATGTTCTCCACAATTCAGAAGCCAAAACTTGTCTCTTTCTTTTCAGCACCTGATCTTCGACTTTAAACACAGTTACAGAAATGTTAAATACTTTGAGATAGTTCCAGCTTTCCAAAACGTCAGCTGAGCAAGAACTCCGTAAGAGTTACAAAGAAGCTCGTGGCATCTCCTCTGCTAGTCTCTTAGAGTCTCACTATTTTGGGACTCACTCGGATAGGTAGGGGTGTAGAGCTTTATTCCACTCATATCAATACATTATTTGAAGCATGGGTAAGACACTGATCATTCCCTGTTCTTTCCAGCTCAAAATTGAGAGCATTTTTTGTTTTGTTTTGAGCCCATGCACTGAAGAATTCATCACTGAAGCATTTTACAAATAAAAATTATTTTCCAAGCTCTTAGGATCTAGGTAAGTGCTTATTTTACAGTCAGCGGAAGTGATTCAAACATTAAAACTTTGAGCTAATAACTATCCAAATTCATGAACTCTAAATTCATATCAGTTAGTGACTTGGAGCCTGTGTGATTAATCCAAGATTATGCAGTCTTTCAATGATAATATATGGATGAGAGAAGAAAAATTTTTTGCCCAGGTAAAGTGTTACTCATTCACCAAAATGTCATGTGCTTGTCAGCAAATTAATGTCAGGAATAAATGCAAAAATGAAGGCAGGCTTATATACTGGCTACATCCTAGAAAGTAAAGATGCATCACCTTGACTTGTCATATTAAAATTCCAATATAGGAGAAAGGTCCATTTTTAATATTATAATGAAAATGAGTGATAGGACAAAACAGGTTTCTAAACTTACTCGTAAAACAAACATGCATCCAGAAAGATGCATTATAAGAAATTCAAAGGTTTCTCTAGTATAGAATGCTTTCTGGTACATAGCTTGGAGAGGCAATCTTCACAATGCAACTATCCCAGAAGCAGCAATAACTTTAATTAAATAAAGGGTGTTTAAAACTAATTAATTGTCAAACCCAGAGAAACTTGAAAGTACGTGCTGAGGGCCGCCAAACTCCAAATACAGGGATGCAGACTACATAAAATATGAGCAAATAATGGTTTACCATTGCAAGGTTTACTGAAAGTTGGAACGGAAAAATTCAACTGCTCCCAGGAGTCAGGATGTATGTAAGCTCTAAGGATATAAAGTTCATCTACTACTGCTGATGAAATGTTTTTTAAGATTTAATTGCAATTAATAATTGTTGTCAGAGTGGTAAACATGAACTATTTAATTAGCTTGTCTCTTTCCAATTACTTACTTAAATGCACTGTGGTTTACACAGTGATTAAAAAGACACTAGCAAGTATTCAACAAAAGTAAACCAATAAAATCCAATTTGTAATGAGGTTTACTCTGTCTCAGCGCAAGACTTAGAACTTCCATCACATCATCAACTTTTTTCTACATTTTACCAATTAATCGAAGCTCATTTCTGTCCCTGAGCTGGCTGGTATAACTCCTTCACTAGGCAGATGAAAGATGTTATCTGCATTTTATTGTATTCCTGAGCCCTCCACGTTTATACCTGCCAGTGTTGGATTTGATGCCTGCACTAACCTCTTTGCTTGCCCAACCTTGCTGGGAATCATCACAGTGCAATGCCCTTTTCCTGAAACTTTCCCACCTCCACATCCAGCTTAGTCTGAGCCAGTACTGGTCTTTTCTCCAGAAGTCAGTATGCATCTTTAGGCAATAATAAAGGCTTCTTTAAAAACAACACTTTTTTTGGAAGAACTAAAAATTAGAGGAAAAGGAGGTAAAGAGTTTGTGCACATCCTGCTGTTTTTGAAGATGACCTAAGTAAACCTGCTTCTGATACTTGAGGCAGTTTCTCTGTACCTGTTTGATATATCACAAGCAAAGTATATTTCTGTGAAAAAATCCTTTTTATGTCTTGCCAGAGGTTTTGTTTGCGATCTTGTTCTAGTTTTGTCTTTACTCTCCCCTGTGTCTTGGCTTTCACACTTTTTGGACAAAAAACAGTCCCTCAGACTGCAAAAATCATCACACCTCTAAAGCTCTGTCATTACTATAAAATAATTCTTACATGTTTGCTGGTTCATTTTAAACCTTCATTTGTTCTTGTTTTTGGTTTTGCTAGACAGCCATTTCCTGAGCTCAGTCACCGTGTTCACATATGAACTTCCTGACAATCGGGCTTGTTTCCTCAAATTGCTCTGCTGCTCCTCCAGACCCACCACAGGTATTTTAATCAGTACATTTTTTTTTTCTGTATATATTTAGAGGTATATCTCTAGTACATTTGGCCCAGAGATCCAAACTTTTGCATCAAACCACAAAAAATAATTTATCAAACTCTTCCAGGACTCTGGAGGGCCAGATACCAAAAGACTGCCAAAAGACTGATAGATCCTTTTCCAAAACGACTGTCTACAGTAGGAAGACCATATTATGTGTTATAGCCACAATTCAAAGTAAAGCAACACTTAATTCTTAAAAAAGTTGTAGTAGCAAAAGTAAGGTCAACAGCCCCTACTAGAAAAAAATTTTAGTAGGAAAGGTAAGGTCTATTCTAGATTAATGACTCTTCCTGTTTCAGCAGCCAAAGCCCCTAACAATTCAATTTTTTCCACATGCTTTGGCTCATTAGCAGGTAAATGCAACAGATTTATCTCGTTTCTTTCACAATCCTAAATAATAAGATTTGACAATGTGATAACAAAATCTTTTATTCAGCACTCATATGGAAAGAAGAAATTAGGGAAACCTCTTTTGGGGCACTATGAAAGGAATAAAAAAAAAAGTAGAGAAGCTTGATTGCTTTGTTAAAGCCCTGCAGGACCCATCATGTGGAATTTTGATCACATTTAAACTATCAAAAATTTGGAAACACTGACAACATTAAAATAGCCCCATAAACATCTACTGTTTCAGAGATTTCCTTAACCATGGGGATCCAGGCTGCTCTGAGGTGCCCCCACTCTGCAAAGACTCAAAGATTTGTGACCATGCAGGCAAGAAACTGACACTGCCCAGACCAAAGGACTGCAGAACAAGCATGACTCTGGAGCATGATTAAACACTAATCTGTGTGGAAGAAGCGTTTATTGATCCCAAAGAATTACTTGCCCATTAGTCAACAGCTATGTCACATAAATGAAATAACAAGTCTCTAAAGCAAGGAATGGACTTTATCCTAACCACAGAGTTATACTGGTATGCTTCCTTTTCTTCCTTTCTAGTTTCTATTTAAGTCTTTTATGTACCCTGAGAGAGCTCAAGAAATGGGGAAAAGAATGCTAATGTAACCTAGACTTGAGACCTAAGCTGTAGCATTTTAGAGATGTGTTATAATGTGGGATCATATCTTGTCTGTAGTTCATCTTCTTCTTAAACATTGGGCTTGTGAATAGGACACCTGTTTTAATAAAACTCATTCTGATTCCCTCAAAAAATGCAATTGAATTGGTTTGTCTATTTTATTTAAAAACACTTTCTTGTTAAAGCTCTAATAGCTTAATTTGTAACTGGGGCATGAATTTGACAGTAATAAATAATTAGAGCTATAGCAAACCACTACACTTCCAATCTTCTGCTGCTTAAAAACTTGAGAAGAGTGTCAGAATCAGCAGTTAATGAGGGAAAAATATAGTCTCACTGGCATTTCTCTCTTACTGAATCACAGAATCATAGAACATCCTGGTTGGAAGGGGACCTCAAGGATCATCTGGTCCAACCTTTCTTGACAAAAGCACAATCTAGACAATGGCCCAGCACCCGGTCCTGCTCAATCTTGAAAACATTCAACATTGAGGAATCCATCGCTTCCCTGGGGGTATTATTCCAATGGCTGATTGTTCTTATTCTGAAAAAATTTCCTTTTGTGTCTAATCAGAATGTCCCCAGGCATAACTTGTACCCATTTCCTCTCATATTTTCCATGTGACTCCTTGTAAAAAGGGAGTCTCCATCTTCTTTTTAGCCATCCTTTAAATACTGGAACATGGTGGTAAGGTCTGCCATAAGCCTTCTTTTCTCTAGGCTGAACAAACACAGTTCTCTCAGCCTTTCCTCACATGGCAGGCAGGCTTCCCAGTCCTTTGGTCATCTTTGTGGCCTTTCTCTTTGCCCTCTCAAGCTGGTCTGCATCTTTTTTTGTATAGCAGGAACCAAAATTGAATACAGGATTCCAGGTATGGCCTGACAAGAGCTGAGTAAAATGGGATAATGCCTACTTTCTCTCAGCTGGAGATGCCCTTGTTGATATAACCCAGCATCCTTTTGGCTTTCTTTGCCACAGCAACACTCGTACTGCGTTTGCCGTCCACCAGGACCTCCAGGTCCTTTTTCATAGAGCTGCTCCCCAGACAAGTAGATCCCAGCCTACGCTGCACACATGGATTATGTTTTTCCGAGTGCAAGACCTTACATTTGTCCTTGTTGAACTTCCTAAGGTTCTTATTCATGCACTCTTCCAGTCTATCCAAGTCTTGCTCCAGAGTGGCTCTCCCTTCTGAAACACCCATTTCCCTAATCAGTTTGGTGGCAAACTTCATCAGAATACACTTGATCCCATCATCCAGATCAGTTATGAAGATATTGAATGGAATTGGGCCCAGTATCAATCCCTGGGGGACCACACTTTTGACAGGATGCCAGTTTCAAAAGGAGCTCTTTGCCATTCCCCTCTGGGTGCCACCTGTCAGCCAGCTCCCCACCCACTGCACAGACCACAAGTCTGGACCATCACACATAGGTACTGCAGGAGAAGGCCGTGGGAATGCGTATCAAAAACCTTGAAAAAATCCAGGCAATGTCCACTGCTCGCCCCACATTAACCAAGCAGATTACTTTGTCATAGAAGCTAATCAGGTTTGTCAAGCACGATTTGCCCTTTGTGAATCCGTGCTGGATTTTTCCACTCACATGCTTTATCTGACTTATGATGAGACAAAATAACAGTGTAAAACCCTAGGGGGATAATAAAACTGTAGGCATTTTACTAGGAATCTTAGAAATCCTCTATCATTTCCAGTTTAAGCTACCAAAATCAACAGCCTTTATCAGAAAGCTAAGAAGCTCAAATCCTTTCCTGATGTGGTTTTTTTCCTAGTATGCCCTTGAAAAAAAATCAAAACTGCTAGTATTTGTCACTTTGAAAAACCAACAATTAGTATAAAATTATTTAGGTGCTAACATTTGAGAACTTAATCATATGCTAGATACTCCTTCTCCTTCAAGGAAAACCTACAGGTTGCAGATGTCTGTAAGCCCATTCATGCACAGTCTCTTCTGAGGAAACTGCAACAGGAATTACACCTAACCAATGAGAAAACAGATGTAATGACCCAAAGAGACAAAATTATTTACTTATTCCTTCCAAGTAACCAGGCAAGGTCTGTGTGTATTTCTCCCCAGTTTCCTAAAGCCTTCACTCAGAAAACAATTTTAAATAATTAATAAAACCAACTAAATTCATGGGCTATTCATAGATGAATACAACACACAGCAAAATAAATTTAATCTATCTCCTTGTAGTAATTATTCATTCTGCTTTTGTAAAACCTTTCTCGAATCAAGAAAATCCAGTGGTCTTTCAGTATCTTAATTCAGATATGCATTATTGTAACAACAAAACTTTGCCCTCAGGACATAGTCGAAGCCAGGCAGGTTTTAAAAAAATAGACTAAACCTAGTACCAAACTGGCATTTGTGCTGTCATATGTGTGCATTTGGACATACATGAATTCTAATGACATCTCATTTGTAGTATTTCTGAAAAGCATCAAAAATAGGTTAATTTGTACAATCAGGCTGCAGCAGAAAAAAAGGCAATGCCAGAGCAGAAACAGACAAAAATACAAAATATTATTAATATTATAATATTATGAATAGCATATTCATATGGCTGCTAATAGGTACATATATTCAAGGCTTGAACTGTGTTGCACTTTGATTTGAACTATCTATTTCCAGCTGGATAAACATATTATTGTAAATGCAGACTGGTTTCCAAGTTACACTGCTGCTCAGTCTCAAAGGCAGCTTGGAAAAAAATGGATTGCAAAGCAGAGTTTAAATGCAGAGCATGATCCAGCTCCCTGCCTGAAATGAACACAGAAATATCGCCCCAATCGGTGTATTATAATTATGCAACTAAGGGCACTAAAGGGAAGTGATCTTGCAATAAGCATTTGAGGACTCTATAGAAGAAGAATAAAAAATTGATCCAGGACTTGATCTCTCCTGGTCACAATATACAGTCGGTTTTAAGTAGAGGCCAGAGATGCTGGGAGACAAGAGGACATACCCTTTTTCCAGAATGACTTATAGTTTTAGTTACAGCACATGAGAAAAATTCATTCACAACTTCACATTAACTTTGCATGAAACATAAGTTAAGAAGAAATGGCTATGGAAAAGGTGAAAATACTTTGAGGATTATAATAGGCTTCTATTACTGAGAGAATTACTGTTATTAAGAGAAGCTGAGATGTAAGTGGTGCAGGTTGCAGTAGCTCAGCAGCAGCCATGAAGCTCCAAGCCCAGCACTTGTAACGAGACTGTTAATCGAAAATTTAATACCTTATTTAGCAGTCTGAAAAACACTGAGAGCATCAGGAGAGTCACTGTGATAAGGCAGGCTTATGATATTTAAATATAGATACTCTACTTGTGTAATGCAGTTGGAAGAGTTGATGGAACTACAGGGATCCACAAGAGCAGAGGAGTTGCCTTCTAAGGGCACACCCTCTCACATCTTCCTCCCAGTTTGCAGGTAACTGGGGAAAACCCTATGATTTACAAATTTAAGCCTCTGAAGTTAGGAGGACTGGAGAAGTAGTCTTAAAGAAAAAATTCTGACTTGTTTGTGGATTGCAAAATACAATTATTACTCTAATTTTCTCTCTTTCAATTACTTCTAAAGATATTTCAGAAATTTTCAGCTCTGATCCAATTCAGTGTTTTAAGTCTTTAGACCAGTGGTTCTTTTCTTTACTGGTTTTGGGTTTTAGAGAGGCACTCCAAGGACATGAGGTCTACTGTTCAGAGAGAGTGTTCTGATGCTGGGCTGTACACTGTGTGTAGCAAACTACAGTACAATCCTTACCAGACACACTTTGTTAAGCAGTTTCAGATCATCTTCCTTCAGAAATTTTTCAACGGTATGAACAAGTCAAGCAGAAAGATTGAGGCAGGGTGTCTGGGAAGAAAAAGTCCGGGACATCTTTATTTCCTGAGTTTGAAAATTACCTTCTGCCTCCTACACCCCTGATCCAACAACAGCTCTTAAAATGAGTTGGATTTGTTTCCACACAAGCAATCGTAACCCTGTTATACTGAAATGTGAGGAGGTTTTATATACCAGTACTAATCTTGTAATATAATGCTGCAAAAATGAGTTATTGCCAGTGAAGCTGGGATGACACTGTCAGATATCAGAAATGCTCCTCAGTTTACTCATCTGAAAGGTTTAAATTAAGGCTGAATCCATAGGATTAGTGGCCCACCTTCAACAGAGAAGGAGAGGCTGCCCTGACCATAAGGAAGGTACATAAGATGTACGCTTTAAGATGTACCTGCTGGCTCACAGCTTTTCATCCCCAGTCGCTAGATGGTTATTTATTTTCAGTACAAGAGGATGCTCATAAGAAATACCTAGCTGAAGTCTAGCCAAACTATGAAGAGCTCTTTTATCTTTGAAAAGTGCAAGACTATGTAAATAAGAGAATCTGCTGTCCCTGTTTTTGTAGAAGAGTGAGTAAAGATGACTTCATTGGCACAGTACGTGAACAGAGCAGTCAGCTTTTCAGTAATACAAAGTGACAGTCAAGAGAGCGCACAAGTATTTTATACATTTATTTTTGGAATAATATATAATCACACTTTTCCAGTATTCTGGCTAGGAAAGCAAAGTTATTCATTAAATATATATGTTCTGCAAACCAAATTTCATTGGCAGTGGTTTTTTAGCTGGCTGAAGAAACACAAAAATGCCTGTTGCCACTCCCTCTTTCTAGTCAGAGCTTGCTTTTTCTGCTTTCATAATAATAATATTAATAATACCTAACATTCACAAATGAACTATACATACTGTCATATTTAACAATTACATATCTACAGGGGTTCTTAAGATCTACCCATCACTTGTTTGAGGTATGAGATAATCTCACAATTGAAGCCACCAAAGGGCTTAGAAATCATAATTGAAGTAGACAAGTCAGAACCTGTTTGAGGCTTTATACACACTTTGCCTTCTGAGGACTTTGGCCTGACATGCCTGTGTCCCACTGCCCAGCTCAGACTACTGAAATTCATCCCCTTTTCCTGGGAAGCAGGCTGAACTCAGCACAATGTTCGTATTGAACAGCCAATGGTGGCAACCCAGCAGCTGAACATCTCTCTTTCTAATACAGAGAGAGCAACAGCAGATCCCAGAACTCCTCTTCTTCATAGCCTTAGGCAATTTCTGGGGTGCCCTGGTTGGAAGCAGCTGCCAGATGAGTTAGTTTTCTAGGCTGGGTGATGCTCAGCTATGGTTTGCCTCCCATTCAGTCCTACAGCACTCCACAAGGCAGGCTGGCCCCTCTCTCCCCTACTGCAGAAGGCTGCAAAAGCCTCCAGCTGCCACTGCTTAAGTATTAGAGCTTTACAATTGAATTTGGGAAGCGACCCCATGTACAACCTGCTTTACAAACTTGCCCAGCATCTCTGTTTTAATGAACAGAGGCTGAAGCACAGCCTCCAGTCTTCAGATAGCTGCCTATCCATAGGCCCTCTGAACATTCAGACTTTTTATGTAAGAGAATTCATGGACACGGGCGTTTATTGGGGAAGCTATCTTATTTTCTCTGTGTAGATCTTTAAAAATATCACCTGAACCAAACTGCAAGCAAATACAACCAGCTACAAAACTCAGCTACCTCTTCCCTCAGGCCTCCTCTGTAGTTACTATTTCCCATAATGCCTCCTCTGGTACATAAAAAAAAGCCCAAACAGAATGAAAAGAGGGAGGGATAATCATTGCCTAAATCCATAGTAGCAAATAGTCACAGCAAGGACTGCTTGGCCCAATGAACTTGCCATTCATTCCCTCTGAAATATCACTGAACTCGGGCTGAGAATCCTGTTTCTATTTTTAAGAAATGCAGCTTGTGAGTGGGAGTCAGAAGAATCAGATACAAATAAGAAAACATACGGGACAGCATGTTATGCTGGTAACAGAAGAACAAAAACAGTTGGGTTGAGAGGCTGTCTTGGCTTAACTCCTGACTCTCAAAACCCACTATTTCCATAGTTTGACCACACTGATGTGGGCAGTCTTTACCCTGCCACCCACACCAGTTCTAGGTGTTATTTTTTTCTCTAAATTTGGAAATGAAGCTCTTTTGATCAGAGACAGACAAGACTCTATTTGTAACCTGTGAACCCTCTCACATTGTAGCACAGACATAGGTCTAACTATTGCAGCTGGGTCCTTCATTGCAATCATACTGAATCCCAGATCTAAATTTGGTGGACCCAGTTCAGCTTCGGATAGACAGGATTTCAATGCACTTTTCAGTAGCAGTTATTCACTCAGCACAGGTTGAGTAAGGCATAGATAATACAGTGGGTGCAATTGTGCCCTCCCAATTTCTCTCCATCTGTCACCAGTCACATTGCTGAATCTGCAAACACGTCTGTCCATCACAGTCCAGAGCCCTGGTGAGATCCCTCAGCCACCAATCTAGCTTCAGCCCTGGAAGCAGCACAGCATCATTAACCCGCCATTATAACCAGGTTAATAAGCAGAGATCTAGAGACACTGTCTTTTCTTGCTATAAACCTTATGACTGCACTGTGTAGCATTAGGCCTTGTGATAGACACACTTAAATCCCAGGAGCAAGCTTAGGGCTGTTAAAGTGATGCTAAGTTGCTCTGCATCACTGATAAGTCCCACATCTCAACAAGCATAACAATAAAACAAAATACTTTAAGAATATCGCTGGTTTCAGTGCATCTTTTCTTTTGTTTCAGTATTATAATTAAATTAAACCCAGTACAATTGCACGCTTGTTTCAGTCTCACAGATGCACTGATGCTGGTGAAAGCAAAGAAGATGCCTACTAAAACACAAACATGCACACACACACACACCTACACGCAGCCTTGGTGGAGTGCCAAAGTGCTTGACTGTGACAAATAGCAACAGATCAGTCACATAAATAACAGGTAAAGCTACAGCTCTGTCAGCTACTGGGAGACATTGTTCCTGTCCCTTTGACTGGGATGTGGAAGACTCTTTCACTTGGAAGGGATGTACAGTGACTATCTAGTCCAGCTGTCTGACCAGTACAGGGCTGGACAAGAGCTAAAGCATGTGGTTGGGGGCATTGTACTAATGCCTTTTAACTACTGACAGGCTTGGGGCATCAACCACTTCTGCAGGAAGACTTTTACAGTGTTTGATGACCCTCTCAGTAAAGAAATGCTCCTAATGTCTAGTTTAATCTTTCCCTGCACAGCTTTGGGCCATTCCAACTACTCTGTTCACTACCTCCCTTTCCACTTCCACTCCTCAGGAAGCTGTAGAGAGCTATAAGGTCTCCCCTCAGCCTCCTCTCCAAGCTACGCAAGCCAAGTTCCTCAGCTGCAGGATGTGCCTTTCAGGTCTTACACCAGTTTTGTTGCCTTCCTCTGGTTGCATTCAAGAACCTCCCCAACCTTCTTAAACTGTGGGGCCCAGAATTGCTCGCAGCTCTCAAGGTGAGGCCTCACCAGCACCTAATACAGCAGGATAATCACCTCTTTGACCAACTGGTGATGCTGGGTTGGATGCATCCTGGGACGGGGTTTGCCCTCTGGGCTGCCAGGGCACACACACTGCTGGCTCACACTGAGCCTGATGCCAACCAACACCTCCAGCTCCCTCTCTGTGGGGAGCTGTGTGCTTTCCAGCCACTCCTTTCCCAATTTGTACTTGTGTCCAGTGTTGCTCTGGCCTAAGTGCAGAATCCAGTACTCAGACTTAATTTCATGCCAGCACTGCAAGACTCCAGATGCAAACCATGAACTCCTAGCTTCTTCCAGACATTTCCTAGAAAATGACGCATGACTTTACATGGTAACCGTTGGTTTGAGGTTAAGGATGCTCACATGCAAGTGGCAAGCTTCGAGAGATAGTGACACACCTGGGGTCTTCAAGGGGCTGAGCTGGAGGCAGCTCAATCCAGCTCTGCAGAGATGGGTCTTAAATCTACCTCCAACATGTTCTGCTCCCTGACACGCCCCATCCTGCAGACATTCTAACCAAACCCAGACTGCCAGGCAGCCCTCCTCCTCTATTGTTTTCCTGGTTTAGATTTCATTTTCTTTTTATCCCTTCACTAAAGGGAGAGAAAACATACCTTTAAAAACAAAATCTGGAACTGAACATCTTCAGTGGACCTGGAAATATTTCCCTATAATTTTACTTTTCAAAAAGTAAAAGAGCTATACTATATGGTTCAGTTATAGTTACAACAGAGAAAGGAGTCATCCTTCCTGGTGATAGAAGACAAGGTTAAAAATGCATCTTGCAGCCTCCTGATGAGACACAAGGGAAATGTTCAGCTGGACAGGGCAGTGTACTTTTAAATAGATAGCCTTCTTAGATAGGCTATCTAAGAGATGTTGCACACTGCACTCAACTGAAAAAAAAAAAAGCAGTTTTCCCCCTTTTTTCTGAGCAGTAAAATGCTAGAATTCCAAGGGACTTAACTTGTTCTTGGTAGGGCTCAAAAACCACACAGGCAATAATCAAAAGGGAAGTTTAGTAGCAATGATATCATCCATATTAGAAATTATTAATCACTAGTCCCAAGCAAAAAGTAATGAAGAGATGGCATCATGCATTCATGGCATGTCTAAGCACCATCCCACTCTTCATGCACGTCCACGAAGCCTGAGATGAATCTACTATTTGCCTTTAAATAGAACTTTAAATTATCTTTTACCAGATAGAGAAATGTCATTCTGAATCTGTGGTATTGAGTCGGAGCAATGATCTTCTATACAAGCCATAAGAGTACATGCCAGGCACATTGGATGTGTTCCATGCATTGCACATCAGCATCCTAGCCTAGAGATCTCTGGGTTCTGGCACTGCACAGACAGGTAAGGAGTTCCTTCTAAATCAAGCAGTATACTTTTTTCTTTGTTTATTTCCATATCTACTGCAGCATCTGCCTTAGGCTTCTATAATAAGATTATAACTAGAAATGTATTGTAGCAAAGACCTCAAAATCTCTCTCTCAGCCCACCCTGAAACTGAGACAACTTCATCAAACATCAGGGCTCTCCGTGCACGGAACAGCAGGAGCGGAGAGCAATCAATCAAACACACAGGAGCATAAGCAGTACAGTGATTACCATAACTGAATCTAAGAAGACAAATGAAAACCATCTTTCTGTACTAGTCATGCAACAATTTGTGTTTGATTATTAGAATTGATGCAACCAAGGAGAAAACCACTTTTTGTATCCTGGCATCTCCACCTTCTGGAAGACCTTAATTTCTCCCAGGCCTGGTGAATTCTAGTCGAGCATTTATTGTGCTTTCTTTAGCTTGTTTCTTGTACTTTCTCACCTTTTAAAGAGGTGGAAAGCCTTAAGTGGTTTGATTTGAATAAGCTTGTCGGTATAAAAAATAACCAAAAAATAGATACTGATACTGCAATATCTGCTTGCATCCAGGATTTATTCTTATATACCCCTGGACTTTTCTTAAGGCAGAAAGAATAATTGTCCAGGATATAAGACCACTTACTATATGAAAGAGCTCTTTCATATTGGGATGACCTTTTTCTCACAGTACATAAACTCACTCCAAAGGAAGAAGTTGCACCTCTAATAATATCCAGCTAGTATCTCTGCCAAATACTGGGGGAAAAAAAACCGACTCCATAAATAAAAACTTAAAGACTATGGTTCCTAGTGCCATTTTGAAAATTTTTCATGGGTCTTTCTTGAAGAACAGAGATGCAATAGCAGCTATGTGGAAAATGCTTACTTTGCCAACTCGGGTCAATGCGGTTTTGATTAAATGCTAACACATGACTGAATTCAATCTGCAATTGACAAGAAGTTTAGATATAGTTAGAATTTTGGAAAAAGATTCAGAAATAACAAGGATTTTTGTCAAAATCTATTTTTTAATTTGCTATATTTTCCTTTTCTAATCAACCACAAGGTTGAGTTTCAGGGGTTAGCCAACAGAAATCAATCAATTGCTGTAGAATCAAGTTCTACTGAGATGCAGGCAAATGCTTCACTTCTCCAGCTCACATTGTCTCTATGACTCTAATAAAATCAATAAATAAGTCTGCAAGGGATGATGAATTAAGATGTACATAGACCCCCCCGAGATCTTAGCTAGATTTTGCCACAATAAACATGAACATTACTTTTCTGCCTCTGCTTCATCCAAAGCCATTCTTCACATACAGTAAATGTGTCCACACAGAAAGTAATGAGGTCTAGGAGATATACTGTAAATTCAAGATCTTTCTTTCTTGGTAGAGACTTTACTGTGTAGTTAGACTGTAGAATTAATTTCCATATTTTGGGTAATTTTAAGAAGCTTATCTTCAAGATTCCAGCTTCCCAATGCATAGGGAAGCTTTTATTGCCATACATAATAGTCTCTCAAAGGACTCGAAAATCAAAAGGAAGAAAACCTACACTCACTGTTTAAAGACGGAACACTCTTTAAACTGTTGAACATCATTCCTGTTCTAAAGAATTTTAGTTTTATGATCACAGGAAATATTGAATAAGCAGCATGGTTTTACACAAGCCAATGTGCATATAGAAGCTTCTAAATAGGAAACAGTCCTGTTCTGAGTGGGAAAATGATGAATTGTTCAAAAATAAATTTTAAGTTTTTTTCATTTCTTGAGGAACAGATACTTATTTGTGCAGGGGAGCAAGTTCATAATTAAATAGTATAAATTATCACAGGCAAGTGTTCAAGTATATATTCACCCTGACTTGCTCACTAGTACAAGTGAAGCCTATTTATCTATAGGATACCACTGAATAACAAGGCAGTTGAACAACAAGAAAACTACTTTTTTGTATTAAATATTTAATAAAATGTAATTCTTATGATGCCTGAAAGTGTGTGCATTTATGTTTAGTCTTCGCAGAGATTACACTAAACTCTGAGAAAAGGGGAAACATGAAAAAAACCAGCCACACAGGCAAAAACATTGAAAAACAGAAGCAACTGACAGACATCCTATTCAAAAGCAATAATTAAATAGCCTTCATTTTTTGTTATTGCAGTATTTATCAGCTCCAATAAACCATTATCAACCTATGAAATTTAATCAGCTTTCCTAAATTCTAGCTGGTTTTGAGCAGAGCAGAGTTAAGAGCTTCTGCAGAGCTGAGCAGGGAGTAATAGAGGGCAGCCAATGCAACACAGTGCACAAAGACTGAGATGAGTCTGCTGAGTCCTGGAGTCCCTGCAGAAGAGGTGTTTGGGTGACAGGCTGTGTTTGTGGCATTGCAAAATTTGTATCACATGCAATTAATCTGAATGTGGAAAATGAAGACAAAAGTTTTTAGTTATCAAGCAGAAAAGGAAGGATGGAAACAAAGAAAAAAATCTACACAGATAAAAAGAAATTATATGCTGATACAAAGGAAAAAACATAACAATGACTTATTAACATATTAATTAAATTTTAGCAATTTTGGTCATTACTTCTATGTCCACTCAAACAGGCCAAAAAAAAACCAAACTCACAAAAAAAAGCTGAAAAGTAACAAAAAACTAATGTGCTAGACTAGACACAGACCAGAAGCATTTCACCCACTAGGAAAACTTCATTTTGGAATAACAAAATGCAGTAGAATTTATATACACTGACAATGTCTCTTCATGCACACAAACACGTATGTACACACACACACTCAGCAACTATGAACACACTGAGCAGCACCTGCAGATCACATGAAGCACATCTGTATCCCAAATTGTTCTACTCACGTGCAAAATTAACATGTACACCCTATATGTGTTTCCCCTTAACATATGTGTGCCTTTGCTCTAAATGGCAAGTTTATATATTTGCTGGAAAAAAAATGCATTGCTATTTCAGTTTTGCAAGAGCAGCTTCAGTAGTGCCAGCAATAGTCCTCAGTTGAGCCAGGCAGGTGATAGTCTGTTCTTTAGTTTCAGCTGTATGAAATCTCCCCACCATTTATTGTCATTTAAAATTTCTGCTAATTATGCTATTAAATATGTAAAAAATGAATTCAAATAATTGTATTCAATCCTTTTTCCTTAATTGCTGTGCAAGTCATTTAACAGCATAATTAATGTGTATCCAATGGCAGCCCAATCCCATAGATGTTAGTAATGTTTTCCATATGAGTAATTCCAGCTATTACAATGGCATACCTAAGTAGTACTTTCAGGTCTGACCCCTAAATTCATTATTCCCAAGTTCAGATAGTCCAAATTGACCAGATACCTTCTGCTTCAAAAGAAGTATTTTTTTTTTCTGACTGTAGTCCCACCTCCCTCAGAAGCAGAAGTATCAGGTGTTCAAATCACGTATATCAGCATTGAGATCTCTTCCATTTCACGTTCCTAAATTAACTCCAATTCAGAAAAAAAAATGAATAGCCTCATCTAGTTTATTCATTTTGTTTTCTGCGATTGGACACTGAAGACCTCAGTACCCACACCAAAGCTTCAGTGAAAAAAAATTTACCCTAATTTTGATTTGAGATAAATGCTAGGCTGAGACCATTTCACTCTATATTCATTCATACTTCCATCTTCAATTAATTATTAGCCACAAGATCACTTATCTGGATTTATATTACAAGGAATTTCAAACACACTTCCTGAGGCAAGTAGCATAAGGCACAGACAGGAGAAGAGGCCAATGTGATATTAAAGGATACTGAATGGGCAGGCATAGGTCATGAAATCGAGTTCATATACTTTATGAGGGATACAGTTCAGCCTGAAGCCTGCTTTTCATTTAATCTCAGAATTTCAGACCTTTCGTTACAGCTGCAACATTTATTTGTTTTCTTGTTTCTGGCAAGAGAGAGAATCACTAACTAAGATTAAAGAAGATGAACAAAATATTAAAGAACAAACTGCTGAAGGGTGCAACATAGCGCACTTATTGTCTGAAGAAAGAAGCCAAGATTTGAGTTTATCAAGCCAATACCACAAACACTTTCATGGGCACAGATTTTGCAGGCAGGCCGAGGGGCTGAAGCTCTCACACTGGTTAGGGAGCATTTTCAAGTATCTTGATGGGCTGCAGAAGGGAAGGAAAAGGGCAGACACAGACCCTGAACTGCTCCTGTTTTCCCCATTCACTGCCACGGCAGGAGCTATTTTCTGCTGCTAGGCAAGGATCTTGTTTTCCTACACATTCTTATGCTTTCTGTTGAATAAGCAGCTTGCTACTACCGCCACACACATATTTAGAGAGACTGGGAAATGGGCGTCTTCAGTTTTTAATACTGCTCGGTTTCCCAATGCTTTTTTCAATTTTTTTTTTTCCTTAAAACTACTCTGGCAACATTATTAGATTTGAGGGTCAAAGCATTTTTCAAAAGGACACCAAGTACTGCAGAAGATTTATGTGGAGTTTTAGTAACAACAGCAGAACAAAATTAAGCAGCCAACCTTTGTACAGACCAGCAAGCAGCCTCTGCCCTCGCAGCAGGCGGGGACTGAGCACGGCTTCTCTCTGGCATTCATCAGGGCACTCCAGACGTCCTGCTTGGTTCCTGCTGCCTGCCATGATTCCCAGGGGATCACTGCCGCAGGGCTTCTGATGCATTGCCCATCTCAGCCTTTGCGGGCACAGACCAGAGCCCCAGAGACTCCCTTCACGAAGCTGTGAGCCAGGGGATGCGTGCAGCCAGAGTGCCCTGGGGCAGGGAAACCCTGGCTGCTCCCCACTCAGCCTGCAGCCACTGTAGCTTTGCACCACTTCTGCCGCACAGCTCCCATTTTCTTGGGGAATCCAAGTGCAAATTTTCTATAGTATGTCCTGGACTTCATTGCTTTCCCCCTCATTTGCAGCAGGTTTAGAAACACCAAAGCCCTGCAATATTGCTGCCCAAATGAGTTTTAGAATACATATCTAGAAGAGACATGATCTGAAAAACACCTAATAACAGTTTTCTGTGAAACTCAACTAATTTCAAACCATATGCTGGTATTAGACGCTAGGGGCAACATTACACGAGTGCACTGCGGCATGCTCACCCTGGGAGCCAGCACAGGGACTCCATCTCAAGTGAGGATCAATTCCAAACCCCAGACCAGCTTTGCAATTATCACAAATTACCATCACTGAAGCTAAAGAGCTCAGTCACCAGGCTGTGTAGCCACAGAAAAGCTTTTCCAGCTCCTGAGGAAGCCTGAGGATCTACTACAGGGCTCTGCTCTGAGATACAGAGAGGAAAACCCCATGACAACCCAGGTATCCCCGTCACATTTGAGCAACCTGATTGTGACTCCTAGGTCATTAATGTGCCTTTAAAACTCTCACTCTCATTTCACATGAATGACTACTTATCCACAGTGGCATATTATAGCCCGCATTAAAAAAAATATTTTTGAAGCGTCACTAGATATTTTTAATGTGTCCTCGACACTTTAGGAAAGGGCTGTACTGAATAGACTTTCTATTTTGATATTTTATGCTATGGTTAACATCAGAAGGATGGCATATTTTTGATGAATTTTCTCCAAAGGATTACCTCCCAGTAAGAATTCTTCTGTGAAAGAGCTCAAATTGTGGGTGTGAATGAAAATGAAGGCTCTAAGCTACCACTCATGCTCCGTTATATAACATTTTCTTGACTCTAATTTACCCTGTTTGCAAAGTTGCTATGTTTGGTATCTCATACAGCCTACACTCAGTTCCTCAGGCTCGATTCAGAACATCCACTACACGTAGCAATTAGTGTCATTTTATTATTATTATTATGAATGGCACAAAATCTAGTTTGCAGCAGGAAGCAAAGTAATTTCAGGGAGAAAGAACAGGGATGGGAGACAGGAAGCATCAACTTACTAGTATTTTTGAAGCCAGCCAGAGTTGCTGGTTTTTGCACTACCAGCACACGAATCCTCTAATGCCTGTCCTTTCTACTAAAACACAACTTCTGAAAATGTTAGAAACAGCATTAAAACTAAGTGTTAGAAGACAGCATTGAAAGAGAGTCCAAAGTAAACCTCACCACCTTCCTGTAGAGGTGACCAAATAATTTTGCATATGGCTGCTTCATGGACATATTTTAGCTGTTGTATACTTGTACAGCTACCATCGAGCCCTAAGGACTGCAAATATCCCTAGGCAGAATAGGTCTGTAAGGTTTTCCTCTGTATTTGCCCTCAGAGATGATGCTGAGCAGCAGAGTAGGGCATTAATTACTGCAATCTGCTGACAGTTTATTTTAAGGAACAGTGATATCATGATTCAAGGTCTTTACTTATGTTACTATCCTGATTATACCAGTTGCAATTTGCTACACTTTTCTTGCACTTTTCAATTTGTTACACTTGTATAAAGCACTTCATAGCCTTAGTTTATGTGATATTATTTGTAGTTCTAAACCAAAACAAACCAACAAACAAGCACATAAAGCCTACAAAAATAGGACTAGCTTTCACCTCAGCTTTCTGTCATGTTAGTATTAACTGGGGACAATTCAAATTTTAAAAATCTCTTTGTCTGCTAACCTTACTTGTTATCAAAGTGACTGTTTAAATGTCTTTGACATATTTACTCCCGAAACATTTTTATAGGAAATATTTCTAACCTCCCTGCTTAGAGATGTAAAATTTCTGCCCATGCTGACAACAGGCATTCCTACCTCATGTTGTGAACTACATTGTAAACAACTCTGACTCACAGCATCCAGTACTTATTTTCGAATTGGAAAGAGGCTGTTGGTAACCAAAGGAGGTCTCTCCCTCTCGTTCCCTCTGGCTGCTCAGGATGTTGCTGAGCAGTACCCCATCTTTGGTAGAACACTGTCTTGACTGGTTTGGACAGAGCAGCGTTCAGGTGCCATCTCTTTCTTTCCTACTTTCTCTGTATGTGTTTTTTGACACAAACAATGTACGTATGACCCACTCGATAATGAGTATTTTGCAGGTCATGTTCCTAAATCCTGAAACTGGGACAGTAGAGGTGAACAATGGCCAGGTGCTGTGGGAGCTGCAAAGACAATGTGTCTGTGAAAGATGACAGAACTTCAGCTCCACAGAAGAAGTTTGAAGCCCAGAGAGCCACACCTGAAAAAAACCACAAAATGGGCAGGTCCATATCACAGGAACATGATGCCTGACTCAGCTCCTCTCTTGAGATTTGATCTGTTCCTTCTCATCACCTCTCCAATTTCTCTTTGCTTCAATCCTGTCTGCTTCTGAGCTCATTACTAAGCGCAATTTCAATACCTAAATGGCTCCTTAGCTTATAGAGTGTCCCTTTTCTCCTTACATTCTTCCCATTTCTTTCTCTGTTCTCCTCTTCCTCATTGAGGTTTTCAATCCTTCAATCCCATTCTTTTTTTCACCAAAAAAACCCCACCCCAAAACCAAAAACAACAACAAAAAATAAACCTATTTCTCTGAGCCTAGCCAATCATCACCAAAATCAGGCCAAACTGTTCTATGCAAATAACCTCCAGCAAAGGAATATTTGCTGTGTAAGCAGGTATAAGCATGACCTGATGATACAACAACTGATGTCAGAAAAGCTTGCAAGGTCCTTGAGCAGCCTTTGCTACCTAACGCTGGTGCCAGGGCAACATGCAGGGCCCACAAGAGGTGATCATAAATCACGCACCCCTACATAGATAGGACTCCTGGATTATCAGCTTTTTTCTCAGTCGTCTGCTCAATGTTGCCTCTGTTCCTGCAACTCTCCCAAGCCAAAACAAGCATGGGGTGAGGGCAGGGCCTGTCCCTTCCAAAGTCATGTTAACAAAAATGATGCCCATCTGCTCAGAAGGTATGCTTTGGAGCATGATGTATAGAAGCAACAGTACTGTCATTGTGCCAAAGCTTGGTCTTTATTCCCTCTGACTCACAAAATAAAATCATCCTTGTAAACATAAACTGTAATCTTATAAAACAATCCTTTTAGCAGAGCCCTGAGACAGACCAATCTCTTGTAGAGCTAAACTTACCAAACAAGGAATGGCTTTCGGTGCCTGCCACAAGCTGGAAGCTCTTTTCTCCATGCAGCACTTCCCCTCTGATAGCAGTAACAGCAGACTGACAAGACAGGAACAACATGTCAGGCTGCAAGTTCTTTGGTTAACCTTAACCCTCGGGTTAAAACACTGGTATGGAAAATTTATGTTGAGGAAAAAAATCCACCTCAGTCCATGTTTTCGTTGAAGTGGTATAGCTGAAGCGACAGAGAAGTACTCCCAGACACTGTCCCTATGCGAAGACATTCTGCTGACACAGATCTGATGACACCGATAAAGCAGAGACAGGTTTGCAACATAAGCAATGGCTTTATATTGGCAGAGTGACATTCAGAAAACCATAATCTTATGTGTGTTGCGTATACCAGACTATACAAGACACAGGAAAAAACATTTTTTTTGCAAAACTTGTACTATCTGAGGCCTTAGCCCTACAGTCTAATTTATTCATGCCCACTGAAAATTCCCTTTAGTGATCGTGTCAGTTTTCTTTGCTAACAGGGTGAACCAGTCCCAGATAACGCAGCAAAAGCAGATACTATTAAGTGTAGCAGATTTTTGTGCTCACACCTGGAACTTCATTTTTTAAGGACCTTGCCTTACATGAAAGCAAAGCTTTCAGACATAGCCACCATTTGTTCAGTAACAGACTGTTTATGGTACTTGAGAATGTCATGTCTTTGCTGTAGAAAACTGTAAGGTGTTCTCTCCAAGGAGTTAACAGTGCTTTTGGGAATAAAATGCTGGAGATAACACAGCACTTCACTCCATCACATTGCAGATTTAGCAATCATAGGAGTAGCAAGCTCAAACAAAGCATCCAGTTTAATTCCGCCGTTCTTTTTCCCTGTATTCCAGGTACACTCCAGCTTCTAAAACATCTGTGAGGTCATGAATCAATGCAGATAATCTCATCCTTCACATGTATAGACACGTTCTCAGTAACAGAGTGGCAAATCAGTGCAAATGAATCCATTGATCCCTTTCACAATTCAGCCACAAATCAATTTAGTGTAAGATTTATGTGATGTTGAGAACAGCAGTTGTAGCTTGAGCAATGATATAATTAGGGATGTTCTAAGTGTTTGGAGGAAAATGAATGAGTAGTGTTTCTCTTAACAAACAGTTAAAAGGCACCGATGGAGCAATAATGTTTTTATTGTCTGCATAGTTCCAGTGACCTAACAGTTTTAGCCATAAATGGTCTTTAAGTTCTAGTAGTTTGCAATAAAAAAAATCATTACTGCAATGGGCCATGTCATCACTAGAAACAGAGAAGCTCTTTTTCTCATTAAAATCTGCCACAGGCAAACATCTCCCACACATGGTGCAGTTTGAAATCTGTAACATTATAGAGGCCAAAAAGTAAAGCAAAGTCAGTCTAACCATACTGTAAGAAGAGGGGATACATCCAAAAGGAACATCTCTCCAAGCAAAAAGCACACATTGCCATAAGCAGGAGGCGACACCCTGGCAAACAGATAAGAGACAAAATGAAACTAAATACTAGTACTTGTGTAGTGACCTCATGAGACACCACCATGAGTACTGCATCCAGCTCTGGAGTCCCCAGCATAGGAAGGACATCAACCTGGAGCAAGTCCAGAGGAGGGCCGCAAAGATGATTACAGGGATGGAGCACATCTCCTTCTAGGAAAGTCTAAGAGAATTGGTGTTCAGCCTGGAATAGAGAAGGCTTTGGGCTGACATAATTGTGGACTTCCAGTGTCAGGAGTGAGCCAGCAAGAAGGATGAAGAAGAATTTTTGCAAGAGCATGTAGTGATAGGACAAGCGGGTATGGCTTCAAAGTGAGAGTGGGTTTAGATTAGATATTAGGAAGAAATTCTTTACTTTGAGGGTGGTGAGGCACTTGGAACACATGACCCAGAGAAGTTGTGGATATTCCATCCCTGGAAGTGTTCAAGGCCAGGTTGGATGGGCAACCTGGCCGAGTGGATGGTGTTCCTGCCCCTCAGTAGAGGGGTTGGAACTAGATAATTTTTAAGGTCCCTTCTAACCCAAGCCATCCTGTGATTCAGTGATTTATCCATGCAGGTATAATTTTACTTGTCCTGCCACTTAGCTATGTAGAAATAAGGATAACTCCAGTTATCCTACACTCTTGGAAATTAATATATGGAAATACTCCACTGCGGTACGAAGGCACGCTGCTCCTGCTTCTTTCTATTTACCCCCTTAGTAACTCAAACTCCACATTTCCTTTGACTAGATCAGAATTTTTCAAAGCTCCATAAATCAGGACACACAGAGCACATGGACCTTTACCCTCACAAGACCACCCCATCCCCATCGCCTCTCCAAAGCCAGCGTAAAATGAGTGGGATTCACCTTCCACATTACTGATGTATTCCAGGGGTTTTGTCACTTATTGTACTTGCAGTCGATGAGTTGTGTCTATGGAATGTTAGATCTAGACATTGTGTTACCCTGGCAAAATATTGCCTAGAGAAAGAAGGCACTTCCACTCAGTGATTTTTGCACAGGCATTTCAAAAGGCTTCATACAAACTGGAAGGGTCAAGGTATCCCAGTGGTAGCAAACATTTCACTCAGGACCTTGGGTATTTTCAACCAAATTTTACTGTCAACTTTAAGCTCTTTTCTGCTATACTTAGCACTCCTTATATTTTAAAGATCAACTGGCAACAGCTGGAAAGAAATCAATTATTTTAACATTGTTTAAATCTGTATTTTTGGTTTTTTAGGGGTTTTTTTCCAGAACTTTTGCGGCCTGTGTATTTATTATATGCATGTAAAAATGGGAAAAGGTATTTAAATAATTGGCCTTTCTAAGTAATCACATAAGAATGTCAGAAAAAACATCGTGGGGTTTTTTTCTGTGCAAGACAAGCTTTAGTTTTAGGTTTTATTTTTCTCTAGTAGGTAAGGCCTGACGTTGTTAGATAGCTTAGCAGCTCACAGATAGCCAAAGATTGTATTTGGCTTGCCAGAAACATGACAAAAAGGAGACAAGAGCTCTTTGAAGTCTTATCTCTTTTTAAATCATGTTGCTCTTCTCCCCAAGCTTCGTAGCGCACAAACATATTTGTAAATAACATTCATCAGCAGTTTTGTGTTATACTCAATATAATATATAGTAGTTAACATCACAGTAGTAATGTAAGATTATATATTATCAGTGATATTAAACATGAACTCTGCAAACATTCTGGAAAGCAACTTGACTGCCTTGTCACATAAGAATACCTGATGAAAAGACAGGCCTATTCCCTTGCTTACTACCATCTGGCAAATCACTTTAATATGAAAATGAAGCTTCTTTAGGGGAATCTTGTAATCATAATTACAGTGAAGTAAACCATTAAGTGTTTAGTTCTATCTTACATTACAAAAACTTTTAGCTAGGTCTCCAAAAGCATAAGAAGGTTATTTTATAAAGACTTACTGAAAAAAAAAATCTGTGGCATTAAGAGCAAATAATAAAACAGTTTACATACATAAAAGTCCAGAAAATGGAAAGACAGACTGTATGTCACAACAACCAGCATTTCTTTTCATTAAATCTTTGAAATCCCTAGTATCTCCCTGATTATAACCAAAAATGATACTTCAAGCAAAATATACCACAGGAAACACCTGAGATACTTTAACCTTGTTTTGCAATGTACCTTTCCTCTTTGCTTTTCTGACCAAAATTATGTTTTCAAGATAATCTAAAATTTTTTTTAAATTTTGAAAAATAGCACTCTCCTATCAATAGTTTGAAAGCTCAATTATTTTCTAGGAAGAACAAAAAAATAAATGTAGGAGCTAAATCTGAATGGTTTTCAGCAAGCTGTGTGCCAGATTTCAAGGCAGTGGAACAGCTACATTTATAGACTCATCCTCCCTTAAACTGTACGAAGTTCACAAAAATAGAAAAATTACATCATATTCTGCTGCATCATTCTCTCACTGTTTACTGTGTTTTCATATTCCCATGCCTATGAAAAATGGCATATGGAATATGAAAACAAATTCATCTATTCAAGATTCTATGAATCTTGTCAGGTTAAATACATACCTTTTTCTGCCAGCATTAGAGAAATAAGTCTTATAATTAGCAGTAGAAGGTAAAAAGAAAACTGACAGAACTTATTTTTGTCTTGATTGCAACCTTCCAGTAGCATCTGTAATACAATAGTCCATCTGCTCATGCCTGGGAGAGTTTCACATTACCTTTGCCCATTTTCTGGTGTCCTTTGGATAACATTTGAAACAGTGCAACTTCCTCATCAATCTCCATACAAGCCAAGGAGTTCCTACTAGAAACACATAATTCAGGGAGAGCTTTTAAAACTCTCATCCAGAACTGCAATATCCATGCTTATTTGCCAGACAAGCAAGATGCACCCAGCTTGAGAAAATTCCAGTCTCGCTTGAAGATAAGATTTAATGCCCAAGTTGTCCAGTGCCACAAATTACTACTCAGTGTAGTGGGGAATCCTGTCCAGAGCCATCACTGCTTCCTCACCGCTCATTTTCACATGCAACCCCCATGCCTCAGAGCAGCACAAATGCTCCCTTGAGCTGGAGTCTGTGCCCTCAGGGCTGCAAGCCAGCCAGCCCAAATCCCACACAGCTGCATCCCAGTGTGTGCATCAGGATAATCTGAAAAGGGAAAGGAGCTGCAGCAGCGGTGGAGCAGGTGCTCCCTGAGGAAGCCTTTACTCTCGGAGGGATCCTAGATAGCTGCTTCATTTCGCCTTCAGTCCCTGGTGGCAGCAAAAAAGGTTGGAGGCAATCAAATACCTTCTTATGAGGTGCATTGGCTTCAGCAGTAATACCGCAGCATTAAAGATATTATTGGACATATTCATACATCTTTTTAATTTTCAGAATGCTTTAACAACTGGAATCATGAAGTTAATATACTGAAAGAAGTTACATGGGTATAACTTGTGCAAGTGTAAATTTTACTTCACTGTCACTCTTGCTTGGGGTTTTTTAATAAAACACACCAGTATTTGTTTGGCTGACGTGCACTGCATTAATTTTTCAAAAGATAATATTTAGACTATATTGACTCATAAAAACCATTCAGTAAAACTTAAGTGAAGTATTTTTAAAAGTAATATTTTACTCACAATTTCATACTCTTATCAGAGATGATCACAAATTTGTCTATTATACCTGAATCTCTGGCAGAAAGATGAGAAAAAACCTCATGTAACAAACTAACGCTCACTAGATGAAAAATGCAAATGGCTCAGACATATGAACACCTGCACAGGGATCCACACTGGTTGAATTTTATTCCTATATATTTACATTTTTGGAAGAAGATTCTAGAACAGAGGACAGAGTTTACCTTCCCACTAAAACCAGTACTAACTGTAACATTGTTAACAGATTGAAATCTGAGCAGCATCTCAGATCTGACTGGGGTTTTATTCCCTCATGAAGTGCTACACAAAAGAATAATCTCTACCAAAAAAGGCAAAATGAAGTACAGGAGGAAAAGGCAATCATATACGAAAAACTCCAGGCTCGAATACTCTCAACTACACCTTGTTACTGTTTCAAATAAACCATCATTCATGCCTTCATCTGTATGTCGTATTTAACTGGACTCTCCTCCTTCTCTCCTCCCTGCCATGTGCTCTCTTTCCCAGGACTTAGAATGATTCAGCTATTATTCTGAAAACCATTGGTTTTCTCTGCTCCTCTCTCCTCAGTGGCTAGCATTATCTGGTCTGTCCAGACTACAACAAACAAGTACTATGTTTTTTCCTCTCTTTGTAGCCAGGGTCCAGACTCTCAAGCCCAGCTCCCACTGGACTGGGGAGAATGTAGCACTGCCTGGGTGCACAGTACAATTACCCTAGATTTGCCCACTCCTGATCTTTCACATCAAGAGGCTTTGCATAGGGAAATATAAGTCTGCATAGTTCCCAGGTCTGCCACATCGACAAATTTGACTCTTGACCTATGTATGAACACTTCTGTCAAAGACCCTAAGGCAGTTTTCCCTGGAAGCCAGACGTTTTTCTTCATGACTGAATAACACATTTAGATTCATATTAATCTTAATTACAGGTTGCCTAATCTCACTCTCATTTGTATGTGTGTAACTATGGTTTTAACACATCACTTGCTAACTTTCTTTTAAATTTGTGTCAGAGGATAACAATGTGAGTTATACCTTTGACAGAAATCTGTAAAAGCCACATGAGGTATGTTGCCGTTTTATAAAGCCTGGAGCATTTATTGATGCCTTATTTTACTCTACATTAACAAACTTATGTTTTTGTGGCTTTAGCTTTAAACTCGGTGTGCAGGTAACATTACATCACAATTTTCTTTTCAAAACTTAATAGCCTTCTAGCCAAAGAACTGATGCCCATACATTTAAAGCAATGGTATATCTCTTATGGTATGAGTGCTCAGGTAACACAGCTGTCAGGACTGCTACTTTTTCAGTGCTGCTCTTGGAACCAGACATCTGGATCTTTTTCTTCATTTTTAATAGCTCACAGCCTAGAACAATTTCTCACTGTAACATAAAAATAGGAAAAAACCCCTGTTTTAGCACAATAGTAGTAGGAAACAACCCAAAGACTAGACCAAAATCTATGTGTTACTTTAACTTTACCTCTGTAGGTAGTAGCAAAAACCTGAAAGGACAGAAGAGTAGGTTTTTTCACCAAAGTTCCATAAAACTGTCAATGCGAAACAAAACAGAGCTATCCCAGTGACTTAAATACATCCAAAATACCAGTAAATTCAAAGCATTTTCAAGAGCTCTTGTTCTGCTCTTGCACTCTTGCTTCCCCGAAGAAATTACCTAAATGTAGCACTGAGTTTAGCTGACTCTGATGCAAATGTCCACAACACACATGGCACTTGAGTCCTACCAATGCTATATTGCCACAGCAACACAACACTGCACATGGTGTTCCCATTTCTGAGGGTAGATATTAGGAACCTGAGTGAGCCACACAGGAATTGTTTTTGTATTGAGTCATGAGACTGCTTCTCCGCCTTTTTGTGGCCCTGTGTGGGTGTGTTTCTAGCCGTCTAACACAACAAATTAAAACATTTCTGATTGCACATGCTTTTCTTCTCTGTTGTGGCCGCAGCTATGTATAACCTGCTAACTTCTCTGTTAATAAAGGACGGTTCAAATAGAAATACAAAACAAAACCTGTCAGAGAAGAAGCTCCCTGTTCCCACAGCTCAGTGATAAGAGGACTGATCAAGACCATTATGCAGGATGGATGAAAAGGCAAAGCAGAAGATATAGATTGAGGTCACTTCAGTTTCTTTGAGATGGTCGGGCAATTCACTGTTGCTTCTTAGATGTGAACTAGGAAGTGTCAAAGAGGTGAGGGATGAGAAAGAAAGAGAGGTGGATCTTCATAAACTAGGTGTAATCAGAGTTGGCAACTCCTTGTCACTGATTATTGTAAATGTTAAGAATTTCCATCGATCAAGAGGAGAACCATGTCCAGGATCATGGAGAAGGAAACCTACTGAAGGTTATTGACTGCAGAGCGACTACGCCAAATTTCTTATATGTTTGCTGCCACAGGCACTGTATTTAAGCCCATAGACCATACTCTGACCCACTGCATCCCTCTTCACACATGTATATACAATTAGTTTTTAAAGAGGGAAAGCTTACAAGTAATGTTTTTTTATTACGCTTATTAAGATCTAGGGTATGTGACATTATAATGGAACTAAAATGAATTATAATGGAACAGCATTTTTCACTGGTTGGGCTCATAAGTCCTCTCAGTTCCTGGCTAGTGCATGGAGAATTAGGATACCATTTTCTGGTAAGCTACAGGAATTGCATGCCTAATCTCCATGTACACTGAAATGAAAATGTACTTCTTAGTGTTTGCACATACAGACATCCTGCCAAGTACATCAGCAGTTGCTTGAGTCACAGCATCTGCTGAGTTTCTGAATCATGCTCTTAACCTTGAATGTAGTAAGACATTGGAAACAGTTCTTGATATGTGCTTCAGCTATTATATATTTACATACCACAGGGAGTGTGAGATATGCAACAGTCATAAGTGTCTCATTAAAAGAATCGTAATCCTCTTCCCATCCTAAATACCTGGACCAGGACTGGAAAGAGGCTGGTGCATTCACTGGTCCCCCAGTGCAGAGGTAGTTTAAAAAATACAGAGTATTCACATTATCTTTCCCCACGAACGCCATACCAGTATACATTTTTGGTTTATTCATTAAAAGATTTCAAACATTTACCTAAGGTAATTCATCTGGTGCTTTTTGCACATTGCATAGTATTTCAATATTAGCTGTGACAGGCAGGGCTGCTATGCAGAAGAACCTCAAGGGGCTGAAGGGGTGGGGCTGACAGCAGCATTTAGAAGTACAGCAAAAGCCAGTGCAACATCCTGCCATGTGGAAGAAAAAAGGCCATGCAACAGTACAGAGTGGGGATCAGTTGGATGGAGAGCAACCCCACAGAAAATGACATGCAGGTCTCATGGAACACAAGCTGAACATGTCAGCAACATGCATTTGTCCAATTAGATATTAAGAGATTTTTACGTCATAATATTGGTCAAATGCAGGTTCTTGTTTCCTGCAAAAGCTGTGGAATCTCTGTCCTTAAATTTATTCGAAACACAGAGCACCTACTCTAAGCTGACTATGCTTTGAATGAGCCAAGTCGATGTCCACACAGTTGATATCCAGAGGTGATTTCCAACCTGTATTAAGGGGTTATTCAGTTATTACTCCCCAATGACAACACATTTTAATACTTTCTAAACAATTTCACATTTAGGACAAAACAGTTGTGCTCCCTCCTTCCACTACAAGCCCATTAAATCACTACTAACAATTTTTAAAATCCTCTTAAAACTAAATAGTCTATGATTATAAATCAGATGTATGTACTCAGACCTCTGTGTTGTTAATCATGGTCTGGAACAAATAGACCGACTTTCACTGCTAACTCCAGCAGCAGCCAATAGCAGATGCTCAGGGAAATATCAAGAACTCAGTCTTGCATTTAACATTGGTTCAAGCAAGTGGCTGGAACGAGCCCCCTGTCATCACTGGACCTCTGTACAGGAATCGCTCAAAGCTTAAGAAACAACTACATAAAAGTGAAGTGAAATCTTCAGCAGCAGCTAGTTCATTAAAATCAGACAAGACACTGGAGGGAGTGGGTTCTGGAAGGACCAGACAACCATCTTTGAATTTAATCTTCCAGGAGGCATATCGCAGAGGATTTTTTTAAAAAATAAGTAAAGCAGGATAACTGTCTTTAGAACTGACTGCTAGATGCAAGGAAGGTGTTTAGCAGAACAGTTATTCTGAACCAGAAGTCTGGATCATCTGGATCACTGCGTACAAAAAGGCAAACAACACGCAACATTTTATCTTTTTTAGTTATTCTTTAATGTACTTGTGCAGCGCGGTCACCCTTGTGCTCTGGCCGCCCGGTGGCCAGACAGGTAACGGCTGCAAGGCTCCGGCCGATGGGCCACTCAGTGTGGCAATGTGAGAGCCAGCTGACAGCCACCTGTGGCAGGCTCACTGTGGAGCAGGCTGCACAAAGTTGGTTGCTTGGCAACCGAGGCGAGGGTAAAGAAGGAAGGAGGGACTCTTCGGTGCCTTCAATCCCAGTTTATTGTAGGAGCGGGGAGACAGGGAGGTGCTGGAAGGGTAGGCAACGGCGAAGAGCCGGGGAATGACAGTTGCACGCCCCTTTTAAGCGGGGGCAGTGCAGGGAGGAGACAAAGGGATAAACCAATAGGGGAATGACAAGGGGTTGACAGGAACGAATCAGGGTGCAACAGGGGAGGAACATATTTGAATTATCCAATCAGAAACCAAAGATAACAGAACTTTCTAGACATTGATGAATATGGAACAGAGGGTAATGAATATGTATAGAACAGCAAACCAATAGGGATAACGCGAACATAGAACTTGCCAGAATGAGGGGTGGAGTTGCGGTGGATTGACACCCAGAGGGTGGAGCCTCAGTTGTCAACCCCGCCTGTGGGGTTGGACTCCTGGGCTGGAAAGTCCACCCACTGAAGGTCATCCAGCCCCCAAGTGGGCTGGGCCACCGCAACATACTTGCTCTTATAGCTCCTAAAAATTTCATGTCAAAGAGTTCCACAGTTCAATTGCACAGCAGGCAAAAAAGTATCTTTTTCTTGCTCCAGCGTAAGAAGTTTTGGCTGAGGATTTTGTAGTGTGCTCTGTTTTGTACTCTGATGGCACAACACACGCAAAGAGCTACGTGATAACTCTCAGCTCTTTCTGTGTCTCTTGCTCCCTTCACAACAGTGTCACACACTCTCTCTCACCCATCATATTTCTAAAGACACATTTGAGTTCATGGGTTGAATAAGTATTTTACTCTGTATTTCACCCAATCTAAATGAAAAGAAAAGCCTCACAGGAATGGAAAGCTCAATCAGAAATATTGCTAGCTGGTATCATTGAGAAAGAACGTGCTGCTATCTGCAACAACAGGTGTAAGGGGAAACCACAGAAAACTCATTTTGCACTCCAGCTGACTGCCTGAGGCATATCAAAATCGAACATGTGAATTTCCTATGAATAAAATATATTCATAAGTGCTATTTTGTTCCGAGAGTTGTCAGTTCCTACCCGATGGGGTGAATAGGGCCAATTGAGTTGTGGACAGCAGCGTAACCTGTAGCAAGTCAATAACTTTTAAAACAGAAGGCATCTTCCTTTTTAAATGTTTGACCTCTGTACTTGGAGAATTATATTCTTTAGCTTTACATTATCTTTTAAAGTGTAAAAAGCATTGGAGCACACAAAAATCTGACTACACAAAATCTATTCAAGAGCATTAGATTTAGATATAGTCTTTTCAGGATCATAGACACCCTCTGGCTTAATCCCTCTGCCAAAAAGGATGATTTGTGAATTAGTGTGTAATTAAGATGTAAGTAAGTCTGTAGCCCTTAACAAAAAACTAGACACTGTTGAACTGTGCATGTGCTTTCAGACCTTTCTATACATTGAAGACTTTAGCCTGCAGAGTGTCATCCCAATAATGTTGCACTGTTTAATCAGCCACTAGTCAGTATTCCTGGTTTTACACCACCAGAGAGAAAGTAAACAGATAAATTTTGCACACAGCTCTCTGTGTTCAGCTTTTTTTTTGCTGCATTATGGTCTCTTGTTTTAATGTAAAAAGGACTATGCAATAATTCCATTTACCCATGTTCCCATTTTACAGACTCCTTCAGGAGCTGGTTCATTCAAATAAAAAAAAATCGAGTCTGATCGTCCCATAATTGTGTTATGTTTGAACTATTTTCAAGAGGTTTACTTCTTTTATGTGCTATGAATAATTCCAGTGTTCAGAGACTTTGCAGCTGTTCAAGCTGCAGCTCATCTTCGAGTAGCTTTGCCAAAATTTAGAAACACACTTATGCATGTGTGTGCATAAACATATACACAAACTCTTGACAAGCAGAGTGGTAAAATATGGAAGATCTAATCAATATGTAAAACTATTCCTAGGAAAAAAATGCTTTGTCAAGTTTGGCATGCCAAGTTAACAAATTTGGAATTTTAAAGAAATAATTAATCCAGTAGAAAAAAAAAATCTGAGCACTTAAAGGTTAGCTCTGCTGGACTGGTTTCTACCAGACTTCTTGTCTATCAGTATACTCCTTTCTGGTGCCTCCAAATCTAACTTGAAAAAATGCTTGCCCCCCTAGTAATAGAGGCCGTGGATAAACCCCATTTTTATGGGCAAAGTAGCAGAATGGGAAAGGCAGAAGCAAGCATGATTTCTAAAGAGTTCAGATGTAGAGGCAATAAACAGCAAAAAGCCCCAGTCCCTAAGTCAAGCACTTCTGACAGCACTTTGCTTCCTCTATGTGAGTTTACTGCAGATCATGCCTACATTTCTCCTCTTCAGTCCTTTCAACATAATTTTTTGTTTCCAATCTGTTCCTTACTATTCTTACTTGGAAATAACTTTTCATTCCTGCTATCTCCCCAACTACCTTCCTGTCATCTACACATAAATAATGCAACTGAACAGGGATGTAAAGCCTGACTAAATTAAATTTAAAATAACGAAGACTACAAACTCGGAAAGCTGAAATCAGAAAACCTGCTCAAAAGCAAAGTTCCGCAATGGAATTCCTATGTAACTTTTCTTCCCTCTTACCTTTGTGAGGAACTAAGCCTGGGTACAGAGTGATGCTTCACAAACCTCTGACTGCAAAACAAGTTATCCCCAGCTCACTGTAGCTTAATGATCCATATGGGCAAAATATTTGCAACTGTCTAATAAAAATACTAATCCATTGATGCTAATGCTGTGCTATCATTGTTAAACTACCAGCTGGGGAGAAGCCGGAGTGTTTCACCAACTCTTATTGGAAGTCTCAGCAGAGGAATGACTTTTAGTTTGTGAGCTGCAAGTTGAATCTGCAATCCTGACTTCTCTGTATTTAAATAAGGAGCAAATAACTTGCAACTGTTTGTTGCTCCCATGTGCCGTTCAGAGCCTCATTAATCCTTATTCTTCAGAAACAGATTTCACTATTTGCATTTTTAACTGAAATTTATATTGATGGGAAATGACCAATCACTCCCTTGCTGTTCAAAATAGATAGTTTTTTTTCAAAAGAATGTTAGAGAATAAACAGAATAAAAATATCCTTTTATTCTGTGACCTCATTGTCTTGTTCCAGACAAAAACTCCTTCTAATCAAGTCTATATGGTGTCCAGCACAAAAAAAAATTCAAAACCTGGTTGAAGCCTTTGCATGCTCCAGCAGTGTTAATAGGGAACTACAACAATAGTCAGTAAAATGAGAAAATTAAGTTCTGTGTGATTCACTCTTTGAAAGGAAATTTGTACCTTTAGCTTTCATAAGGGAGAAGCATTCAGTGCATGAACCAATCTCTAGCCAGAGGCAAAAAAAGAGTAACTCATCACAGAATCCTCACACTCAGGCTAAAAACTCATGAGTTTCTGAAATGGAGCTCCTTAAATACAGGTTGCTTTGCCTGCACAGGGAAAGCAAGTCATTTAAATGCCCCACTCTCCTGCCACCATCTGTCACAAGGCCAGTAAAGAAGTGTCCAACTAAATTATGCTAACAATTTCTGAACGATCTGTAGCAGATGCATGCTTTGTGGAGTTGCTGAGGACAGAAATAATGGGCAAAATCCTGCTCTTGCTTTCAGAAATAGCTGTATTTCAAGACAAAAGTGTTATTTACTTTCAACTACTGCCTTGGACTATGCAAATTGGTTCTGTTCTGTTGCTTTACACAAGCTTACACATATTTACATCCTGTAAAATTTTTAAAACCATGTAAACTGTGGTAGATAATACACAAGACATGAGGTTTGGTTTTGTTTTTATCTCTTAGGAGGCTACAGCTAGCTCACTTTCATAGGTCACTGCCTTTGAATTCCAGAAGTGTTCTGCACAGTGACTGCCTTACATCAGCTATTACAATAACACCTAGCAAAGAAAATAAGATCTGAGCTGTTATAACAAGCAGCAAAACACAAGGTGCCTTAAAAACTAAGCATATTAAATATGCAGACCATAGAGGCCACTCACCCAACCATTTTAACAGCATGACAACAGAGAACAGGATTATTATAGTATCATTCTGGTACGCAGCGTTATCTTCAACTGCACTTTTCTGACCCAGATATTTCCAGTGTGCCTCTTAATGGGGAAAGCTCATGGAAACAACCAGAAGAGGTCCTCATTCATACAGTGATGTCACGTTAATTTTTGTGCTTTTCGAATTCAGATGCAGCTGTTCTGACAGACAGCTTCTCGGGAGTTCAGGAAAGGAAGGTAGAGCAAAACAGCCTGTTTCCATATCAGGGGATATTCAGGAACTTTGAAAACCTTCCTGACAGGTAGTACTTGATAGGAAAAGACTTTGTGGATATGTAGAATTGGTCCACTACAGGGACCCGTCTTCATTCCTTCTTATTCTTGAGCACTGAAGACTGCAGAGCACTGAAGATCTTTTGCCACAAGGGGTTGCTTCTCGTCTCCTTGCCACATTCACACAGCACCGCCAGCGAGAGGGAGAGCCCAAAAAGGAAAGGCCAGAGACCCCACTCAGGAACGGCAAACACAAAGAAATTCACCCAGAGCAAAGCATCCTTAGCTCTGTGCAGCAAATGGGCTCTGATGTTGTAATTGCTACATGTGAAGGAGCTTCAAGTCAATGTCAATAAGAGATGGGGGGTAAAAATCAAGCTTGGTGTTCTGGAGGGTGCACATTTTGCATACTGAGGGTAATTCCCCTTATTCCATCTTGAAAAGCAGATAGTAGACTTCCACAACAATAAGAAAAGGGCAGCAAAAATTATCAGAGACATGGAGAAAATAGTTTATGTGAAGAGAGAGAAAAATAATAGTCTTTAATTTAGAAAGCAACCCAGATTGACAAAATCTACACATGAAAAATAGTGAGAAATTATCCTTTATTGGTACCACCTACCAGGATTAAAATTTAAAAACAAAAAGGAAAAAAAAAAGGAAAATTCACTTATTTTTAATTATTCTTTTAAACACACTGGCTGTCAATCAGGTTTGGAACATAATAGTGCCACATTGAGGCCAAATTAATAAAAGAGTGCCGAAAGACTTGCGGAAAACACATCCTTCAGGCTGTTTGATAATTACAATTTGAAACCAGTTCAAGCAGACCCTGACAGCTGTTTGCTGGAGCCTGAAAGGGACACAGTATTAGGCCCATATCTTCAACTCCTTGCCAAACAGAGTCACCAAAGTGTAGGATACAAGGCTAGACAAGTCTTTGGTCTGACCCCATGCAACAGTTTCTTGTCTACATAGAGCAATCCCCCCTTATCTGTTGACAGAATAGGTAAATAGCTATAAATTTGGTAGAAGCTGAATGAAGAATCTCTGTCAGGTCCTATTACCTACAAAATAGTAAATAAAAAGACAGAAAATAAACAGAGCATGATGTACTGGGGTGGGTGAGGGAGAGGGAAAGGACAATAAAACTGCAAATTTTTTTGAAGGTATTTTAGGCACTAATTTTCTTCAACAAGCCTGTAGCCTTGCAACCTTCTGCCAATGAAATCTGACAGCGAGAGGGAAAAAAAAAGCATCATTCTTCAGGGTTTTCTCTGGATTTTTTAGCATCCATACTTATTTGCACTAATGACTAGCTGATTATTCATACTGCTTCAAATCATAGTAAGAGAAAGAGTTCCATTATGATTTGAAAGGAAGAGTACTTATCCATTCACACTGCATCAGGAGGGGGGAGGTCTGATTTCAAGCTTATTTCACAACAATCCCAGTGTTAATTAATAACATCTGAGCCCCCAAATAATGATCCATGCTGCCAGACACTTACATCTGTTTATAAACATAACTGCTAGAATATATCCATTTATTGCACAGGGATATACTGTCTGAACACATTGTATGGTCCAATAACTAAGGAAAACATACTAAAAAAAAAAAGCTGAAAAGCAGCTGAAGATGAAAAAATCTTCACTTTTGTGTGCATCAATCCAACAGACCATCAGCTGGGAAAGATAAACATTTTTAAGAGTAACCTGAGACTTGTAACTGCCTTTGGTTTGATATGTTTTGTAGTATCTAAATATATAAAGCATTAATATTTTTCTGGTGATTATTTTTTTAGATTCATTTTATGAAATCCACTCTCTTTTTCTGCCTTTATGGAAAATATATTAGTCCTAAACTTACCTATTTCAATTAGCTGGATACCTATATCAGTTTTTTCAATTTCTCTATTTAGATAGAATCACTGAAATAAGGATTTTTACCTACTCTTTGGCTCAAGTTGAGCTCCTTTATTAATTATTCAAAGGAATTTTTCTCATCATTGAAAAGAAATTCAAGTTTCTTATTTTCCACATCCAATTCTCTGCACAGTTTTTCACAGGACTCTGCTTATTTCTTACGCCTAACCTGCCACAAGATAGCAGACTCGGAAAAGACTTTTCTCATGAGTCACCTGCTACTCTCTTGCCAAAGTCCTATATGAAAATTGAGGGCAATTTCCTGCAGAGCTCCCCTGACAGGTGGGCTCATTTGAAACTTGAACTGTTAATGATTTCTTTCTGTCAGCCACTCAACTGCTTATTCATTTAAGTTTCTGCAAGTCCTTGTAAGTGTTCAAGTGGGAGCATAAAGGGATTTTGTTCCTTATAAGAACTTATGAGAACTACAAACATCTCCCCTCAGGTTGGCAGGAAGATTTGGTTATAGCTGAGACCTAGCACTACTTTTCTGAAAATCTCTAAACCATTTTTACAGACAAAAGCAGATTTGATGTCAAGAAAAAAGCCCCTACAAAATCAACCAACCAACCAACAAATGAAAACAACAATTCCTGCCTAGTGGACAAAGACATTAATAAAATTTATGCAATATTTAAAGTGCAAAAGATCTAAAAAAAACCTGATAGATGAAATAAGTATCAAAATTTCTTTAAAATGAACTCCTTTACAGTTAAGAAAATTCTATAATTAAGAATATCTGAATAACAGAAATTAATTCCTGAAAGTATTCTTCAAACAGAATAATAGTGTGAAGAGGGGAACAAGGAACTTGTGGAGATTTCTTTCAGGCTGGGAAACTCAAGCTGCACGTCACTTAAATGTTACAATTCATGTTGTGCATTACATAAATGAACAAACAAGCAACGACCTTGCTCTACCTTGTTCCCTTCCAGCTGCTTGCTCTTGTATTATTTTTGCTGTCCTGCAGATCAGTTTTTAACTAGCTGTTCACCTGTAAGTTTTGTTAAAGTGGAAGTCCATAGACACATGGGCTCATACACCTTACATTTTAGCGACAAAAATGCCTGAAAAAAAGTTTTGAGTTTAGTAAAAGCTGGAGAAAAGACTCAGTTTGTAACCATGCAGATAATTTTACCTGTGCAACACAAAACAGGCATCAGTGAGCCGAGGAAGATTTGCATTCTGAAAGAAAAAGAAAATTACTTCCATACAAGAAACAGCGCATAAGTATTGGATAAACTATTGTCCAAACTTTCTATTTCAAATTACAATAAAGAAAACGGGGGGGGAGAAGGATCTGAACATCGCTTTCATAGCCTGATGTCTTTGCAAACGCCTTTGGAATTATAATTTTAAAGAACAAAGATCAATTTAAATCTTGTTGTGTTGTATTCTGCATATATTTGTTCAAATAAAGCAAAGAAGGATGGAAAATTCAACTAACCCCTGTAAAAAAATTTACTCATCATCTCTAAGAGCTTTGAAATCTCATTTTGACAAGACAGTTATCCTGTGCAAACAAACAGCACATTGTGAAAAGAAGGAAAGCAAGGAAATGCAGAAGCTGTGTAATACCATTTCCCTTTGGTATTGAATGTTTTTCCCTGTCAGTTTAGATTTCATCACATTTTTCTAAATCTACTGATTATAGTAAGAAACTGCGCTGGCCATATTAAGGCAAAAGTGCTGCGCACATTGGTGTGTACTCAGTTACTACAAGAATGTTTCATTGAAACAAATATGTTTCTTATTTGCGTTCAGGAAGAGCAGCTGTTTCTCATGCATATTGAGACTAACTTTTAATTCTGATAATGTTACATTTTGACTCTACAAATATGTGTCTTAGTCTTAATGTAAAAGTACCTACCAAAAATATTTGAATTATGAGACACTACTTATACGACAGAAACTATACTTAAAGAGTGACTGTGTCTGGGTACGTTATTTTAGCTAATATGTTTCTTGCTGGTGTTGGTACTGAAGTACTCAATACAATTGATTTAGGATTTTTTAAGACACACATTGAAGAAGTGTGTCTTAAGCTGCCATGGCCACTTCGGTAGACCAGGTATGGTATAAAAAGGGCAGTCAATGTTCCACGTTGCTTTGGAAGCCCATGCTTATTCTTCCAAACCAAAGAAAGTTACAGTTTTCATGCCAGGCAAAGGCTGCCCTGGTGCCTAGAATCACATCATCCACTTCCATACCACACCGCTGCACAAAAAGATTTCTGAACTATGATAGTTTGCAGCATACTGATTTAACATGGACAGATCTAAGTCTTGACCAGATCTGGGTGGGTTTTTACCAAAGACTACTAAAATTGATTAGGGTCAAAATTGGAAAGACATATAGTACAAAAAAAAAAACCCCATCTCAAATGCTTCAATATTGGATAAACTTTTATTTTGAGCCTCCAGGATCACAGATTATATTAATTCCCAGGAAAGGATCCTCTTTAAACTGTCCTCAGCAGCTATTAGTCACATCGTTCTTAAATGCTTCTGCTAATACAAATTCCTGTACTTCCTAACACACAAGACTTCCCTATGTTTAAAAGTTTTCAAGGCCTCAGACCTCTCACATTACTCCCGTCTGGGCTCTCCGCCACTTGTCCAGGCCTTGTCTGAAGTGCATCACCCCAACTTAGGTGACATAAAGTCTGAGTTAAAGCACTGTGAAAAGTTAAAGCATTTGAACTACGTAAGATTAATTTCTCTGCCCATGAGTATAACATCTATTATATTGTTATAGAAGTTTCCCAATGCTATATGGCACCACAGGGAGCCAGAAAGACTATGGGGAGCAGATCACACAAACCTCTGTCAAAAATAAGCAAGGCAGCAGACACTACCCCAGTTAGGGGAAGAGGGTTGGATTACACACAACTCCTTCCACCCCCTTTTTCTGTAACCATGCTCCAGATACTGAAGATTTGCTGCCAATTACATTCCTGCTACTTAAAGGGCTTCTATTCTCCCCTCACTTCCTGCATAGGTAATATGAGCATCCTCTACTCCATTGCTCACACCACAGATGAAAATACTGCATATACCCATGAGCAACCCCTGGTGAACCCCAAAAGATCAGTTCCCAATTTGATCATAAGATGCTGGCAACTACTGCAACTGTGTTTTTCTCAACCAGTCAAACATTTGCTTAGTACTGGATAACTCTAGGCTGTGTTTCTTGGCTGTTTTGGAGACTGCCACCTGAGGCAATATCAAAAGCTTTATTAAAGACAGATTATTTATAAGTGCCTCACTTTTCTCTATTCATCACAATAATTAGGCTACTTTGGTATGATATATTCTTTTCGAGAGATGTTTGCTGGTCTTGATAGGAGGGTCACTTACTTGTATTTCTCTGGGTTCAGAAGTTAAGTTGATTGCTCACTGATTTTCTGGGTCCTCCTCTCCTTTTACTTCTCTGCTTCTCTCCTCTTTTCTCTTTAAAAACCACGATTAGAGTTGTCCTTTTACATCTCCTGGAACCTCATCCGCCCTCCACGCCATCTTGAAGCAACAGGGAAGCCTCAGTTACCTTGTTAAGTATTCCAGGGTGAGTTTCACCAGGCCCTGCCAATTCATAAGCATCTCTAACCTGTTTTTTCTGATGCTAGTTAGAGCACTTACCCATCTGTCACCAATGCTCATTGTGTTAGCCATCTGGCCACATTTATCCCGGTTAGTGAAACTGAAGCAAAAAGGCACTTCAACACTCCAGTTTCCCCAATATCCAATCATAGTTTTGTCTTTTCATTGGGATTTGTTTGGTACTTCCACTTCCTATCATTGCAATTTTAAAATGGTTTTTTTTTTTTGTCATCTTTATTTCTCATGTGTGTTGACTCTAGCAAGCCCTAGTTTTTTCTGGAATATATAGGAAACATTATATATATATACACACATATATACATATATATATGTGTGTGTGTATATATATACATATATATATGTGTGTGTGTATATATATACATATATATATGTGTGTGTGTATATATATACATATATATATGTGTGTGTGTATATATATACATATATATATGTATATATGGGTGTATATATATACACATATATATGAGTGTATGCGTGTGTATATAGATATATGTATTATATAGTAATTTTTTTGTGTATGAGCAATATAACCCAATCCTTCAGTATTAAATAGTAATGCAAATCAAATTAAGAAAACAAAAGTAATTTTGGAAAGATAGATGACCCCAGGACAATGTTTTTAGTAAACAAAGTTAAATAAATAGTCCAGGTTAAAATAAAATATTTTTGTGTCAATTTGGCTGCTTTGCTAAAAAATAAACAAACAGAGAAATACCAGAATTTCCCAAGTTTTTTTACAATGAAGATAGATGAACAACTTCTTACTCAGTTTCATAGTCTATCTCCAGTGCTTCCACTAACACTCATTCCCAGGGCACCGAGGTTACTATTACAGGAAAAAAAGTAAATCTACTTTTTTAAGCAGCTGCTTGCTTAGATACAAAGCAAAGATACTTTTCTCTGAATTTTAGGGGGTTTTGATCAATATTTGGATTTTTTAGCCTAGAGAGCTCTTATTCAATGCCATAATATGAACAGCTAAGCCTGATAAGATGTCACTGGAAGTAAGATTTTGCAACATTATAACTTTGACCATAGACAGTTTGTCAGGAAACAGCCTGAAAAATAAGAGCAATACTTCCAGAAACAATGTAAGACACTTTACAGATGGTAATTAAGGACCTCAGCATTTGAAAGGAAAATAGGCTTATATATATAGACGGGAAGAAGGCCTTGTGCCCTTATTGTGGAAAGATAAGCTGACTCTAGGAAGAAGCAGAGGATTAGGAAGGTTCCTAAATTTTGCTGAATTCCTACGTTTATTTGATCTCAAACATATCTTAGCTCCAATATTAAGTATTCCCTGAAACAGACTGTGTTTGCCTTTGCATCATAGGAGTCCTGAAATCTTTGAATCACGAATGAACACCTCTAAAACACCTGGGGTTTTTTACCCACAAGCTGCTTTCTTGACACCAGTCATCCCCTGGACTGACATCAATCAACTTTTAAAACTATAGGTTCAAAAGCTGTATTCCTTTTTTTTTTTTAATTTGTAATTCAAATATACTTTTGATGTGGGAACATACTCAAAGCAATGCACTCATCAATGAAAACATACTTAGCAACAAACATGCAACAGCTTCTCTAATATTAATAAGACTTGATTCAGAGGAAGTTCAGAGGCAAATTCATGCCATTTTTCCAGGCTAATCGTATTTTCCCTTCCATTGAATAACAGTGTACTTCCCTCACAGCTTTACAAGAATTATCCTTTGGGTCCTACTGCATCTCCATCAGTTTCTCCCACCAAAATGTAGCAGGGAAGACCCACATTTACTTCTCCAAGAGTCTGGATCCTGATCATGACACCATGTCCTTCCAAGGCCTTGGGGTCTGGCTGCCTTGGATCAAAGCCAGTCCTCTCCTCTGGTCTCTACTTGAACTTAACTGCAGTCAGACCAGGTAATGGCTCATCTGGAGCACTGACTTGGCTGTATAACTCTTTCATTGCTAGGGACCCACCCATGGACCTCTTGAGTGGCCCCAGTCACCAAATCTGGACCTGCTCTGCACTTCTAATCTGGGCAGTGTGTGATGGCTCCATTTCTCAGGGAGGTCATAGCGTTGACTCCTTACTGTGATCCTCAGCTCCCAGGTTCCCTTTCCTCATGGAGGATCCTGCTTCTTGACATCAAGCAAAAAAGAAAACTTGAAAACATTGTGTGAGCTTTTTATGGTGAAACCTGGTGATAATTAAAAGAAAGTAAGAAATTAAGCTGCATTTCTGGGACACTGGGAAAATTGGCAGCCTTCTAGGGCAATAAAGCACGAGAAGTATGCACACACCCCACAGAGCAGAGTTTCTTCTCTGTTAGTCTTAGCTAAAGAACTGCTGAGAAATCCATTGTATTGGTTTGAAAACAAACCAGTGGGAGACCACAAGTCAGGATTAAAATTTAATAGAAAAAATGTAAAAATAAGTGAAATAATACAAGGGAAAGCTCTGACAAAGTCAGATACAACCTGACACCCAGTTAGGGTGGTGGCAGCAGTCCAAATGAAGTCGTTCAGTTGAAGCATTGATCCTGTGGAAGGTCTGGTCTCCAGCTGAAGGTCCAGTGGTAGCTCTTATCCTCTGGGAATCCAGTAGACAGGGCTCCCTTAGGCAGGTCCAAGGCCAGGTTATATACAGGTGGGAATGCTTGGCTCCTCCCTCCTGGGTGGAGCATCTCACAATAGGATGAGATAAGTCCATGAGTCATGCAGTGGTTTCTTGATGGTCCATTGTCTGTTATCAGGGGTGGGTCGTAGCAGGACATAACAGCTAATGGCCCACAGCTGGTGGTAATAGAATCCTTAAATACATCTATATTGTAATCTAGGACATCCACATACTTGGCAATTTTATCTTTATCTTCTTGGGAAAAAAGGCCTAAAAAATATCAGTGCACCTCTCTCCACATAGAGATCAGAGCTGGGAGGCTGAAGCATGGCCACGCATTTCCTCTGGCCACACTTAATGGTGTCATAGGTACAATGCAAAGGTTGCTGAACAGTGCAACTGCAGAAGGAATGGTCACTCTGATCTTCAAGCTCCTTTCACTGGCTTTGCAAGGTTCTTCAGATCTTTCTGTTTTGTCATACGTATCCACATATCTGGGCTTGGATCTTTTTCTTTCTTTGCAAAAGGAAACAAGATGCCTCCTTTCCACAACTACTCTCAGCCGTTTCTAAGGGACAGATCAGGTGGGGGACGATGGGATGGCGTTGCACGACCTTCTCTGTGCTGTGGCTCTTTTTTCTCATTTACTCAGTGACCCCTCTGCACATACATAAAGAAGAGGTAAAACCGGGCCAAATCTCTTGCCACTGTGTCCTGGTTGATGCAACTACAAAGGGATTTCTCCCTTCCATAGACACACTGAGGTCAGAGAAAAGGAAAAGTCCCTCAAAGGGCTGTGATTTATTTTGCCTCTCACTTGTTTTCTGTCTCTCTAGGCACCATCTCTTACAAGAAGGCCCAAGACTTTCCAGGGCTGACTTGTTTTTTTCTGAAGTAACCTTCTGATGTCTATAAAATAGCAATTCAACTCGCTCCAGTCACTTCATAAAGAAACATAGCAAAATTACTTAAGTAGAGGAAAAAAAGGGGGAAAGGAAATTGTAGATTAACCCAATGTAAGATTACATTTGTGACAGTACAGCAAAAAGGATGTACATCTCCCAGGCAAGGATATTTGTGCCTCCTCACAGATTTGTCTCTAAAACACGAGAGAACACAACAGATGTATGTTACATTGGATAAGTAATATACACATTTAACTCATATCTCTTTGTGTGGTGCAGCAGGGAGAAGTCTCCTTTTCTCACTGGTAATTAGAAGGTGCAGCAGATGGTGAGGCTTACTGTACTTGGTAAGGTCCATTAAAGGAACTCAGGCTGCCAAGTGATTCTTCATTAGAACAGGCCTCTTAAGGTGTACCAAGGAGCTTTTCCTAGGATTTAGGAAACATTCTTTTGCACAGTAATATACTGCTAAAATCATTATTCTCATTCTTACTGAATCGTTTTCTTCCTGGCATCTGACATTATTCTAATTATAACACCCAGAGGCACTAAACTGTGGATACAAGGCCAGACACCATCTCTGTCACTACCAGAAAGAACATGTAAGTCAAACAAAAGAAAGAAACATTATAATCATTGCCCATGTCAAAAAAAGAAGGCAAAGAGGTCATATCTTGTTAACATGGCAACACAGAGCCATAGACAATCTGGGCCATAAATTCAGATCTCAAACTGAAAATTTCTCAACTAGTAGCAACTTAGCCTTTTCAGCTTCAGCTCAAACCACTGCACTTTGAAAAATCACCTCTCAGAAATGGCCATACCCTTCCTTGAGAAGTTTTTCTTTTTTTCCTTTTTTTAACGTCACCTGTTCTTTCAGCTCTGGGAGATTATGAAGAGGTACACACAGAGATTGAAATGAATGGTGCTTACTTCCTGCCATGTTCATTGCTTGGGATAAATAAGCATTCATGTCACAGGGTGAAAAATAATAATTTCCTTCTGTATGTGACTCACCCAATCATCTAGAGCCTGGCAATAAACGAAGAATTTTCAATAATCCCTATGTAGTTGTCATATAAGTTCATAATGTTTCTCAGGGGTGATGAACACTAGAAATCAACATTAATCTTTCCTCTTTAATCTAGCCACCAGAGAACTCTGCTAATAGCTTTCTCCCCCATAATGGAAGAGGAAAAGCAATTCTACTCCCCCTGAAAGGGTATATGAAATATACCAAGCATAGATGCCACTCAGTGGGTTAAAGTCAGTACTCCTTCACTTTGAACTAAACTTTCATTCAAAACACAAATTCCTTGCTTGTCTTTGCCTCAGCTTCCTGAGGTCATACAGGAAGGTCATACATCCTCCTACATAAGTATTGCATAGTGCTACCAACAGAGAGTAGGAAAAATCACATCATATGCCCAGAACCAGGTATATTGGCACTTCTGGGCACTTTGCCAGCCTCAGCACCAAACCCTGTGGCACAAGTGGTGGTCCTTGTTTTTGCCACCTTCCCAGAAACAGAGCCAGTGCAGATGTACTTCTTGGATGGCCTGTGCCAACTGATTCCACACAGAATTACAGAACTGACATTTGTGGTGAACACATTTCCTGCAAAGTGTCTGAACATGAACTTAACAGGCCACAGGAAGATGAGTGTGATTATTTGATGAGTGTGATTGTTTGCAGGAGAACTGCTGTAGACTTTTGTGCAGAATAAAGTAATAAACAAAATAATGCTCTTGGTACAATAACTCCAAATGTGTCATAGATTAACATGCCAGATATGTGATGACCATTTCAACTGCATTAATACGGGACCCTACAGACATATAGGTGTGTCAAATGGTCACAAGGCACAAATATAATGCAACAAAATAGAAAAACCTACAGTAATAAAGGATTTCTAAGCTAATTAATGTTAAGTCCTAGGTTCTGGGCAGTTATTGTTTGGCAAGGAACATGCCATTGTTGGATTGCTTTACTGCCTGAATAAGGGTCATAAGTGATAACTGTGAAACTGGGCTGGACTCTGCTGGAGAGGCCAAGGATCCTCGGCTACGTGTCAATGCTTAAAGGAAAAGCCAAAATCTATTGAATGATTTTTCAAACGAAATAAAATGGAAGGTTTGTAGTCTAAAATGACTGAAAATGTAAACACTGAATACACATCTAAATCATCTATATAGTAGCTTAAAACAATACTACATTGTTTGCTATCAATTTACTCTCTGGCATAATTCAGAAAGTATTCCTTGTAAAAGGAATTTCCTCACCTATCTTCCCTATAGTTCGGATTGAATTCAATTTTCCATGTTTCTGCTGATTTTAAGACTGCTGTCTCTCTAGACAGACTGCCAAACGTAGATGGTAGGTGAACCACCACAACCACAGCCAGAACCATGGAGGAACCACAGTAAGCCCCTCACTCACAAAAAGCATCTCTGCAAAGCAGACCAACGCACCAAAGAAGCAGATCCTGGTTCATAAAGAACTCGCATCCAAAGTCAAAGAAAATGAAAAAAAATGAGGAAAAAAGTGTGTTCTTTTTAGTTTGCCTTTCTGTACCAAGAGGGATTAGTCATCTGCTTTGTGGGGATTTTCCTACACGGTAATATGCTTCCATAAAAAGCCTGATTGCTACTTACTTTGCCAAAGTCAAGGCAGACTACAGGCTGTCCTGGAAGTTAAGAGTTTGCAGACAGTGCCAGTGTCTGCTCTGAGTGGATGCCCCAAGCCAGGAACCTTATTCTTGGGTCTTCAAGGTGCTTTATGTGACCATAAGCAAACATCAAACACCTCAGCCAGAGCAAGTGGGATGTGCTGGAAGATTAGCATATGATCAAGGCACTAAAAACACAAGGAAAACCACAGTGTCATATGACAACAAGCCTGTGTACGACCAGACAACAGTTAATGGCTGTGTTTCCTTCTGTGGGTTTTGTGTTTGTTGCTTTGCTTTGTTTCTACACACTGGGAAAGATCTCTTAAATATAAGCAGAGACATAAAGCAGTACATTTTTGTTTTCAATATTCTTGGGTTTGTACGCTGAACAGTAAAGATCTAATCTAATGCTGGTGTAAAATGGGTGGGGTCAAACATTACATGGCAGACAGGAACTTCGGAATAGTACAAATGCTCATTTTCAAATCTTTTGTGAATTTCTTCCCTTTGGTTTTGATCATACTATGTAACATTCAAGGCATTGGGATTTAGAGATAAGGGGGGAATCCTCGGGAGGCTGAAGATTCTTAAATATACCAAACTAAAAACTTTGAATGCAATTGAAATTCAAGTTGCAAGCTCCTTAACATAAGACTATAAAAGTGGCTGTGTTTGGGAAGAGCATAGGTTTATTCAGCCCACTGTGCTTTTCCCTACAAGTGCCATATGAGAGTTCTTGAGGAGGGACCTAAGAGCAAGCTGAGTATTTCAAACTTTTCCCATCCAACCAATTTTTGCTCAGAAGGGTGCTGAGCTATCCGGGGTTTCTACAGTTGCAGTGATTCTCCATAGATTTCCATTTCATGAGCTTCTCAAATCTCCCCTGGGGCACACAGGAGCCTCTAGTATCAAACAACACAGTTCTCCTGCCTTCCGTGGGAGAAGCAAACTTGTGATATTTGTCTTCATTACTGCTCCAAGGACCAGAGCACAGCCTCTTGTCCCCAGTCTGGAAGAGATAATAAACAGCAGGTTCTTCTCTGCCCACTCTACACACTTCCATGCTTCATAGACCTTTGCCACAAGTGAGACATGGGTTTATACTGAATCACTATAATCATGTTCTCAGTTTTAGTCACTGCTCCTTTCCTCATATTCGTGAAAATCTGAATTGCTTTTAGACTGATACCAAGCACTGAGTTCATTTTTGCATGGAAATATGAGTCATAACCTCAAGATTTCACTCCTGGGTGATGATGGTAGCTCAGAGCTCATCTTTTCATATTCAGACTTAGGTTTGTTTTTCCCATACGCATGACTTCATATTTATCAATTTTGAGTTTCAGCTGCCTCATATAAACAGTGTTCTGCTTTGTATGAGCTATCCATTGCTGTCTTCCAGTATATTCTTGTTTACTACTGTAATTGTTTCTTTGTATTTAAAAGAAACATAATTTGTTTTTCAATAATAATTGTGCTAGCAGTTTCCACAATACATTATTAATTCAATTACAGAAAAAGAAGCAACACTTTGTATTTTTAATTAAATATTTCATTTGCTGGGAAACAAAAACATCCTTAGAGCCAAGTTTCAAAAGTTGCAAAAATTCCTAGTGTTTTTTTTACAATCAAAGATAAGAAAATGCCATGTGCATTATGGTACTGCATTGTATAAATTTTCTGAGATTCTCTTTAGGCATGACTACCTGGGAGAAGAACAAGATGTAAATGATACTTAGTTATCTGATACAGAATTAATTGACTTGGAATAAGTAGTTAATAAATGATAAGTATATAAAGGCATTAAATAACAACATTAGTTACCTTATCAGGTTTTAGACTAAAGTTGAAAGTCTTCTTTTTGACTTGTTCCCACTCAAAAGATAAAAGAAAATTTCATCACAATGATGTCTGTATTTAGAAACTTACAAAATACAATTATCTATAGGAAAATAATCCAATTATTTTATCTCATTTGGTCATTTAATAATAAATATTTTCTTGGACTATAAAAACTTAATGAGAAAAAAGATGAAGAGAATTAAACAGCAAATACAGTGGGCAAAATTTCAGCTGCCACCACGATAATTATTGAGCCATTGTTTTTTGAAAACTATATTTGTTAGTTGTGAATGAAAACTTCTGGTGCTAATACTCCCTTATATTTTAAACATATTAAAACCAGATTTCATTATTCCAAGGCTGAATAATCCGACCATCTCTGTATGTCATCTTCCAACAGAACAATATCAAGTTAACCAGATATTTCTCCATGTCCTTCAGCTGAGCCACAATTCCACTCAAGACTGAAAAGCCTGAAAATTTTAATCTGCGGGAAAAAAAGAAAGCTACTGATAAAGCTACTTTTTATTAAATACAAGTAAAACTGCAATTGTAAGAAACTTCTCTGCGCGCTGTTCTGCAGCATGAGGAGAATGCATACTCATGTCCTAGAGGTAGATTTCACTAGGCATTCCTAGTCAAAGGACTTCTCTTTGAATCTCCTTTCGAAAACAAAACTTCAGAGACATATCTACATCTGAAACTGATTCACAAGGGTCCAACTGCTATGTGGAAGGTAATGATAAATTCTGTAAGCCATCTTTGCACCCCTGTTTGTCAATGGGCATATAGAATAACAGCACCACTATAAACTAGTGTCTAACAAAGGAAAGAAAATGTATTTGAATCAAGAACCAGAGAAATCTGTCTCCGCTTGATCAACCTATTAGAGTAAGCAGAAGGGGGGCAGTGTAGATAAAACCTATATTATTATCTTTTTCTAAAGAATTTGATGAAGGTGCTTTGAATTAACACATAGCTGAATTCCTAGGTAGTTTTGGAGGTAATTGATATCAAGCATTTTATCCTGGAATTTACACATACATTTTATATGAAAATTGTTTCAACAGGAAGCAAGATCATTTTCAAAAGAGCTATTTATTTTGTTGAATATTAAACCTCAGAGCGACATTCATTACCATCAGCCTTCAGAAGAGATGTGAAGATCAGTCCTACTGAGTTGCTGCTGTTATCTCTAGAGCGGAAAGGCTTTGTTCATTGCTGGGGAAAAGCCTGTTACGCACTTCCTATAGGAAACAGCTTTGGAGTTCTTACTGAAGGGATCATACTCAGCCCTGAATAATATCTCTTTATCTCCAGTCAGGAAAACTAGAAAGAAGAATCTGTAAGAAAATTCTCGTCCCTTAGATGAAAAGCCTGGAATAGCCTTATATGCCTGTGTAACCAGATGAGGCATCACACATCAATTCCTGGGCTTCAATAAGAGGGTGAGGAAGCTGCAGGGCCACAGACAAGCAGTTGACAGGACATGGAATGCTCTAAAAAATCCTCGTGAGGGTCTGTCTACACAAGAAATCCTGGTAGATAGGGTCTCATTTGGCCCACACGCCATTATAAAAGACGGAGTTGGGCAGCCAAAAAGGGTCATTCCTTGGCCTCAGAGCTGGACAAGCATGGCCATAAGTGTGTGCTTCTTTCTCTTTGAACAGTGGAGAGAGAGGGACACCCCCTGCCAATTACACACAACATAACCGTTCCCCCTGAAGCAGGACCCATTATTTCTAACATGTTTGAGTGGGGTACCAGAGGTGGCCAGCTCTCTGCTGCTTCAGCAAGCAAAAGTCTACACCATGATCACCCAGACATGTCTGCAACACAGAGGAGAGGACAAAGTATGAGTGCTCCTCATGTGAAGGAGGGGGAGCATCTGCTTGCCAAACTTGCAGACAATTCATGCATGGATATGTCATCATGCTCAAGTGAAGAAGGTTAGCTCAGATTAGTGGCTTACAGAAGGTTTTTACTCCTTTCTACATTTGCCCTAAACACATAACTGCCAATTGATCATGGAGCAAAGACAACAGGATGGTAAGATGAGCTATTTTGTGATTGTGATTTGTGAATTTGCTTGTCAAACTCTGATAAAGCCATTTAATCCTTGAAAAGAAAGAGAATTGGATCCACAAAGTCATACTGATGGAAACAGAGCCTCATGATCAAAAATATCCTGCAGAGTGAAACACGTTGTTTGGCTTAATACATAGCTTCATACTGTTCCCCAAAGTCAGTAAATAGATACCAACAGATATTTAACTAAGATTTACTGAGAGTAGATGATCAAAGAAGAGAGAGAGGAAGTAGTAGTTTGGGGAAATGCCCTCAAAGACACTGTCAGGGCACTGCATGGGTCAAGGGTTCCCCAGGAGTCATGGGGATTTCCTTGGAGCCATCCAAGGGCAGGTCCTGGCAGCCAAGGCCCATCCCACCATGTCAGCCAGAAGTAGGGCAAACAGAGGGCACTGGGACAGCCTCATTCCTGGGTATCCCTGGGAGCAGTGATAGGCTGGGATGAGGGCCTGCAGCTGGTCCTGGCTCAGGAGGCACAAGGCTGAGCAGGGCAGGGCTGTGAGGACCTGGAGACCAACCCTGCCTTGCCATCACTGGGAGAGGGGCTGACAGCCCTGGGGGGCTGACATGGGCTCCTGAGCTGTGGGCAGGGTGGGGTGGCCCCAGGGTGATGAACACAAAAGGCAGGGCTGATGGTGTCTCAGGAATAGACACAACATGCAAAGTCCTGGACAAGTGTCTGTCCTGAGTGCCCAGCTGGCCATGCCAGAGGCTCTTTGAAGGATGGGGGGTACCTGAAGCGGCAGAGCCCCTTAGCTTCAGCCTCACATTTCAGCAGTACCAATCCCACTGTCACTTATGTCCTGTGTCTTCAATGCTTGTGCCAACTGCTTACACTCAGTTTGTCCATTTTGGGCAGGGTTCATTCATTGCAACATTCAAACCAAAACCATGGAGTTTTGTACTTTTTAATGCACCATTTGGCCACCAGTGACAACCCTCAGTTACCCTCTTGAGCCAAAAGGGCTTCAGATAGTGACAATTTTTCCATAAAAAGTAATTTCTTGCAATGAAGTTTTTCATCGTATCACGCCCTGTCAAAAGACAGTTAGGAATGCTTTCCTCAGTAGTTTTTTAAAAAGATAGAGGCACAGACAACCTTGCCCAGGTAGGGGCAGGCTCTGGAAAGGGCAGGCATGGGGAGCCCATGGCTAGTCACAGCTGCTGATGCGTGCACAGGACTTCATCTTCTGGCCTGCTGGGACCCCCCCTGCCAAAATCCACATGACAGCTGGAGCAGTAAAGCAGTGCTTGAGCAAAACAACAGCAGCGAGACTGTAGCCTGTGTTGGGATCACTCACTTTGCTTCCAGCACAGGAAAAGGGACATGTCCACTGAACCTTAAACAAGAGGTACAAGCCTGGGAGTCTTCACCATCTATCTGGCCTGCTTGCTTACAAGAATTTTAGGGTCATTACACACAGTTCCTCTGTCAACACAGTAAATACCACACAGAACAGCAGATGACATTTTAAAAACTCCAGAGCTGTAGCAGGCAAACTTTATGCTCATTATGAAATTTTACTTCCTTTGCTGATGAACATTTCCCTGATGATGTGTTTGCAATATAGATACGGCTTTCTTTTACCAGGACAATTGAGACTGTATTTCCCAGAGAGTGATGCACTACAACAAATGAAAGCCCCAACAGACTCTTCTTCTCCCTAGGTGAACTTTATAAATGATCCATCATGGAGAATGAGTTGCAGCCCCTTTTCAGATATGGTCATACGTTCCTTTATCTCTTCTCAAGACATGTTTTAAAAGCTGAGGACAGCATAATGATGTTTGAGTCACATTAATAACCCTGTGCCGTTCTGTAGCACATTGTGCACAAGATTCCACGAATAGGATGGGACTGGAAACTCTAGTCTCTTTACTGGCCTCCCACTATGGGAAACTACAACAAATCTTTAAAAAGCTTGAAACAAGTTTTTATTGTTGCCTTTAGAACATCCTTCTAAATTAAGAGCCTTTTAATTAAATTTTAATGCTGGAAGAACAAGGTCTGTGTTGGTCACATCTGCTCGTTAAAGAAAATAAGAAAGTGTTCTGGGAGAAGAAGATGCAGAATGAGTGTCCTTCCTATGCCTTCAGTTCTTCTACTCTTTCGTTACACACCTATCAAAGTTGAGAGAGGCTTGGGCAAGCAAGTACCAGCAGCAGTTCTTTCGCTGTGCTGGCATGACTCACTCACCTTATCCCATACCTGCAGCACTGGCCCTGCAAGTAATTGGGCTGTGAAAGACTGTACAGCACAGCACACACTTGAGCAGAGAGGGATCTTGTGATGTTCACTGCTATAGTCTGGGAAACGCCCTTCCACACGGAAACACAGTACATGGATTCTTAGGGCGGTGCTGAGCTGAGCCAGCGCTCCCACACTCACTGTAGCTTTGTTGCCCCCAAATGTGGATGTCCCACAAAGACATTCAGACATCTCTGCCCCTGGGGTCTGTTACTTAAAAAATTAAATGCCGCTTCTTTTCTTCTGTCTGTTCAAGATGCCTTGTTCACTCCTTTTCATTTGCCTGCTTAAAGAAAAGCTATTTATTAGCAGATAGTTAAAGTTATCTGATTAAATATGTCATGGAAGGGCAGGAAAATCTCTGTAAGACAGCAAAAATTCTAGGGTTCAGTGTCCACGTCCCTTACTCTGAATATAGTCCTGGAAAAGAGTGTTGTATCATGATGCATCCTTTGCATTTCAAATTCCTTTTATAGAACCTTTGCAGCTGAAGTGTTGCAAATGAAGACTAAGCGGCATGCCAGAGAAGCCAAGGTTGGTTTCGTGAATTTTCCCAGGGTTCGCATGCATTTTGGATAAGATTTCTTTTTTCTGAAGCACTGCATGTCCAATTGCAATTGCGTGGAGAAAAATCCCAGGAATAGAAACAAGGGTATTGCGTCAGCCAGATTCCGTTATCCTTTATCCTTCTGTCATAAGCATAGGCAACGTTTTCATCTTACTGACCGGAGGAAAGCAAGACTGTTGAATGATCATAACCAAAACAGTGTTTTTTGTCTATTCCTTACCCCCAGTTCATTGCCTCCCAAGATATGATTTTAGCCCTTTGCTCACGTAGCCTACTTATTCGGATTTCCTCTCCTCATTTTTTGTGCTGTCGTGTGCGTACGTCAGACATACATTCCTCACAAACCCACTGCACTGCTCAAGCAGGCAAGGAAGGGAAAGTGCCAGAACTCTTTGGGGAGATTTTGAGGATGGGTGAAAAAAGGTCACAGGTACAGCAGAGGATCAGCCAAGAGCACAGGATCAGCACGGAATTTATGCTGTCAGCCCACAATCAGATGCTTTGTCTCAGCACTCATCATACATAAAGCCCCCTAAACTTAAGGCTCTGAAAAGACAGGACAATATGTGATTCTAAACATAACATAGCTGTGTCTTTTCTTTGATGTTAAAATATCTCTTTATTGTCATTCTCATTTTATTTGCTTTCTTCTCCGCACTGGTGCTTGTGCAAAACCAACGTCAAACTAAAAAGGATCTAATTTTTGACCCTGTGAAAATGGCATTGTAAATGTAGTAGAGGCATTATATAAAAGCTCACTACAGCTAAAATGATTGTACAAAAAGCTCTTCTGAGTTAAAGAAAACAAAACATCAATATACATTTGACTTGCAAGTTGTTCAGTTCATGTTTGATTTCATAATTAAAGTGAAACGTATGATTGTATATTGGTTTTATTCAAAATTTCTGGGGAAAAATATTTAGTAAAAAAAATCAAATCGAATATCAATTTACTGTTTTATTTTTTATTCAACTGTGATGCACCAAATGCATTAAAAACTGTTCTATGGGTATGTATTTTTGGTTCAGAAAAATGTGCTTTACTATTTATCTTAAAGTAAATTCCTTTGTGCTGACTCATCAAACTACGTTTTGATGTACAAGAAAATATATGAGTACAAAATATTTACTTCAGGAAGATATTAAAATATTAGCTGCCACTTTACAAAGATATGAAGTTCTCTCGTGTATCTTGATAAACTGTAAAATAAAATGTAATTCTGATATTAAAAATACTATGAATTCCTACTCATATACACACGAGGTACGAGAATATGATGGTCTTACTTGACAGTCAGAAGGGCCATGCACACCTGCTCTAATAATGTGAATTGCAAAGAAACTTTAGACATTCACGAATGTAGCTACATTATTGGCTTGCCAGGCACTAAGCAGAGCTGACTCCATGACCGTGAAATGCGGAGATGTGAAGGAAATGGAAAACCAATTTACTGGTTTTCAACAGGAATACGTATACTTGAAAAGAGTTAACTATGCCATGTTCTTTTTAAGTTCTGCCATTAGGAAAAAAGGAATAGGTGAAAGAGGTTCATTTCCAAATATGAGGGAAGCGATAGACACAGAGTTGTGCATAAAAAAGAACAGACTTTGAGAGTAGAAGATGAAGGAAATAGAACAGAAACATTTTCACACAAGTGTTTGCCAATTCTGCCTAAACTAAACATTTGGAAGTCAAATTGCACCCTCAAAATGTCCATTTAGGATCTTGCTTCATCTAACTTCTGTTCGGTGTTTCTTCATTTAACTTCCTTAAATCAAAGCCACGGTGTCAGAAGTCTGACTCCCATTGAGGAAAAGCTGTTTTATAAAAAGTTAATGCCATTAAAAATATTAACAGAATAATAACATTTTTAAAAATCCCAGAAAAAAAAAAAAAACAGTCCAAAAACATAGCTTGCAACAGCCAGAAAGAAGCTAGCTGGCCTTTAGAATGGTCAAGGGAGGTGATCCTTCCCCTCTGTTCAGCACTGGTGAGGCCAGAGGTGGAAAACTGTCTCCATTTCTGGACTCTTCAGTAAGAGACACATGAACATACTGAAGAGAGTTCAACAAAGGGCCACAGGAATGACTAAGGAATTGGAGCATCTTCCATTAGAAAAACCTGACAGAGCTGGGACTCCTCAGCCTAGAGAGCAGATGGCTTGGGGGGATCTCATCAATGAGATAAATACCTGATGGGAGAAAGTAGAGAAGATGGAGCTCTGTCCAGTGGTGCCCGGTGTCTGGACCACAGACAACCAGCACAAACTGAAATGTAGGCAGTTCCCTTTGAACATCAGAAAAAACTTTTCTACTTTGAGGATGACCAAGCACTGGCACAGGTTGAGCAGAGAGGTTGTGGAGTCACCATCCTCAAAAAAAAAGAAGTTTAGACATGGTCCTGAGCAACTGGCACCAGGTGCCCTGATTGGCCGGGGGGGGGTGGAAAAGATGATCTCCAGCTGTTCCTTCTGTCTTCAACCATCCTGCAGTTCTTCTGTGAAATATCTTTCTAACGAAATCAAACAATTTTTCCAGATGTTGTGTTTTTATACAGCAAAAAGAGAGGAAACAAGTAACTGGCAGCTCAAATGTATTTCTTCATTGAAATTTTTTTCTGTGAACAGAGCGTGATTTGGTGAAAGATGAAGTCCGAGGTGTAAAAAAAATCCTCCCAAAAATCATTATGAAATGGGAAATAGGCTTGGGAATATTTATCTTAGAAACTACACCAATCTGTTGACACCTATTTAATGAAGAAATAAAACAAGAGGTATTAAAAAAAATTACAGTAACTAGATTTGATTTGTCAATTTAAAAAATATCAAGTTACTAAACAAAAATTGAACGTGTCTCTTATAATGTCTATTAGCCCTTTTCACATCCTCAGAAATGCAAGATTTTGCTGGAAGACCAATCCTGCGCTTTGATACTGATTCATTACAATATGCTGCAAAGTTCTGCTGCAAGAATGTGCTGCTATAATGTGACCTTCTTCCTGTAAAATAATGCCAAGACTTAAGTAATGTGCTTGTTCAAACTTTTAAATTAATCAAATCCAAGAGCATTTTCCTAATTCTGATATTATCTTATGAGAGAGAGAGAGAGAGAGAGAGAGAGAGAGAGTTCATACAGCCAAGAATTTTGCCACAACAATGCTCTGTGGTATATTGTAACACAGCCTCATTATTAGAGGATCAAGAGTAGGAACCTGCATGGCAAATTCTGACATTAAAAAAAACAACAAAAAAAAAGGTGAAATCAAATATCTGAACTCTTCTGGAAAGCAAATTCAGCTGTTTCCTACAAGGTAATAGATGACCCCCTCCACACACACACTCTCATTGTTTCATCTAAGATTTTTCTAAGTTCTTTTCTTAAATATCATCAAATGGCACCAGCTCATGGCTACTTTGTGAAAGCTTTAGGCCTGAAAGTCCTTTTTTTCTGAAGTGATTTCTCTGTACTCTGAGCAGGTTCTTTGATTTATGCATCGGATATGAAGCCTAAATCATGAGTAGTCGAAGCAATAACCTAATTCCTGCAAATATGGCTTTTCCAAACTAGTGAGCTGGCAGCCCAAATGCACAGTGAAAAAAAATTAAAAAAAAAATTTAAAATCAAAGTTGCTTGTTTGTTGAAAAAAGAAATCACACTATGAAAAATATAATCTTCAGTTATGTGGAAACCTGAGAAAATACTTAAATTTACCAAAGCACTGTTCTTTAGAACTGTTAAATGACAAAACTCCTAAACTGATCTTTCTACCTTGCTTCCTATAACCTATAGCTTCTCTTCCCCCCCCCCCCCCCCCCAGCAGTATTATTTTAAGACACAGGCTGTCTTCAGCAAGCGAAATTCTAAACCATAATCTGAAGTTAGCAGCAACATACCCCACTGGCATATCCGTAGAATTAAGTAGAAATTTGCATGAACTAGGTCATTATTTCTTTCATGTAGGAATATCAAAATACAGCTCACTGAAATTTTCTCAAGATAACTTTCAAGTAAGATTTGAAAATTACCCCAACTATGCATTGCCCTTCTGGGCATTCCATTCCTGAAATCAGTTTGTTGAACTGATGCATTCAGAATGTCTTACAGAAACAGATAACTCTTTTTCTTTTTCAAACCACTTCATGCACATTTTAACACATTCCACAGTACAATGCTATTTCATCTTTCTACAGAGAGAAAAGTATCGGTTTTCATGTTTTGTTCCTCTGGCATCTTCTTGAACAAGCCAGCTCAGTGAGTGGTGCCTATGTGCTACTGCTCTGAGCACTGAAATAAGTAGGTTTGGGTGGGGAGGAAAAGGGTTCTTATCACCGATCTATTTTATTTGGTTTTGCCTCCTGCTGAGTTCATGCAGCCCAAGACTGGTTCCATGTGCATAAGAACACCACACTGGAGAACAAGAGGAATAAAATAACAAGCCTTTTGAAATAATGGAGATTATTGGTAGCCTGCAGCAGAGGCCGGTGTCAGGCAGAGGATTTTGATGTAGTTTTTGCACTTTTCAGTTCCCTGCCACATTTCCTACTTGAGCTGGAAAATTCACCACAGATTCTCAGGACATTTCTCTAACGTTTCCCAGGAGCAGGACAGGACTCCATCCGTATTTTGGCCATCAGCACTACTTTCCTCTGAGCACCTCCTCTAATTCAGAGGAAAACCAGTATATATTGCTGGATACACCCCAAAATCTAATTAGTTTAATACATTCATCATTTATTTAATTCAGTTTTCTTTATATTGGCACTCACTAAGGAGGGTTTAAGTGCTCCTGCACACATATAAAGAGTATATCATTGCAGTGATGCTAGGCCAAAGCTGAGTGTTAGCAAATGATGGCTCTAACAAAGATCTCCTTCATATTTCTGCTAAAATTAAAAGATAGTAGACGTAAGTAAAAGGTGGAAAAATAGCTCAGTTTTCTGACATTTAAAACCCTGTGCATGCTTTGCAAGAAAGCTATTTGGCTGCCCATTTAGGGAGAACTTTTTAGAAGTAATTATTCCACACATTCTACCACATTATTCTTCCCTTAGGACTCTTCAAAATACAAGTGTTGCTGTTCTTGATGCCAGCCCTAGGGCTTCAGTAGTTGTTGTCTCTACAGAAATGAGCTGTGGTCAGTATGCTGGAGTCTGTGAGTGGAAGGCCCATTAGTTCCTAGGAGAAAATTTCGGGATGTTACTGTCATCAGCAAATGGAAAAGCAAGATACTTTTTAGTTGGGTGTTTTTTCAGCCTCTATCAAAGATAAGTGGGAACTAATGCAAAATGGTCAGCTAGTATTTCCATTGAGAGAGCACAGTCAAGAGACTAATTTGCTTCAACTTCCTTGTAGTTCTCCCAAAAAGTGAATAGAAATGGCCAGAGGCAGATTCTCCTCAGCTGCAGAAAAATGAGCAAAAAATGAGAAGCTTGAAAGCCTCAGAAGCTGGAGAAGAGAGGGGTGTTGGGTGGGGATACAGAGAGAAGTGTAGGCAGTGCCAGGACCTGCACAGAAGTGAGGAAAATGGATGGAAGAAGGTGTTCAGCACGGGCTGTTGGTCAGGTTGGGCAGGGGGAAGAATCCAGACCTGAAGAAAAGGCAGACTGGAGCAATGACTACATGGACAAATCACAATCCTGGGAAAGCCAAAAGCAAGGTGTTACACCTAAATCCAGCTGGCAAAAAGGATGGAGCAGCATGCTGGGATGGTCAGAGAACATAGCACAGATGACAGACAGCAGGGAGCGAAAGAGATTACTGGAAAAGGACTGTTTTCCTGTGCAAACAGGAGGCAGAAAGATACTGAAAACCTGTAGGTTTGGATCATAACGAAGATTTGGAAATAAGGCAGCAGTGGGTTAAATCTGCCGGACGCATAACAGAAGCGTTCAGCAAAGGACACTTGCACACTTTTGATGATTTGTGAGTGGTCAGGCTTATTTCACCCTTAGCTCATTAGATGGATATTTTGAAATTGCAGTGTGAATAACTGACTAAGCATTTCCAGATTTGGTCATTAAAGCAGATCATGCTTCTTAGCTTTCTTGAATGCTATTACATTAAGTGGATTACTAGGGAAATAAATATGGAAGTATTTCTGAAGCCATAAATATCTCTAAAATGTGGAGATGGGCTTTTGGAAAGTTTCCAATCTGCTTAATTCAAATGTGGATTGAGATGCCATTGACACTGCACATTCTAGGTAGTTCAAAAATAATACTGAAACAATGGCAATGTTAATATTACCCTCATCAATGCAAATCCTCAAAGGGACTAAGTTTTCCTTTAAATTAATCCAGATGTTACTCAGTTTCTGGTTAAGCCAGCTGATGTTTCATCTAGGTTTGTGATAGCCTGTCTTTGTAGCGCCAGGAGTTTTTGATTACCATATGGTTGGCGTGTGTGTAACAGTCATTAAACAAATACACCTTGTAATTAGTGAGTACACCTGCTGTCAATATGCGCTATATCTGTATGGCCTTTTCATTAGATTTTCTGGGACGTATGTACCTCAACAACAGAAAAATACTTGATCATTTTAGCTAGAAGGACAATGAGCAGTTTGTTACAGGAAAAGTACGTTCATGAACTCTACAGACAATCGTGCAACTTCTGCAACAAAGAACTCATAGCCCAAACTCCAGCTGAGCACAGACCGTATAGGTGAAGACAATAGCTCCACTAGTCAGCAGCAGCAGTAGTTCTATAACAACTAATACAAGCCAATTTCTGTCTACTTCTGATTCCTGAAGCAACAGACTACAAGCTCTCCATAAAAAAACTGCATATGTGCTATTGACAAACAAACTCTAACAAAGTTTGCCTGAAACAAATAAGGAAGAATGGGGGGAAAAAAGCCATTGTTTTCCTGATACCTTCCTTGTTTATATGTGTCATTTCCAGAGGAAAAAGTGTATGCTATTTAAAACTTATTTTGTGTACTAGACAGATAGCAGGGCAATAAAATTGCAATAGGTAAACCCACTCACAAAGTCATAATTGAAGCTTTTCAAAAGGATGACTAAAATAAAATTATAGCATTTTCTCTAACTGGAAACTGATGGACACTTAAGAAACACACAAGCTAAATTGGAGAAAGTCCTTGAGACTTGCTGCAGGCTTCATTTTCCCATTCCTTGTGCTGTCTCAGAAAGTGCTAAGGCTTCTTTTGTCACAATGAGTACACAGAAGAAGAACAAAGGATTTGGGATTAATAACCAGATAGTATGTTGTATTTTTGGGATTTTGGAGCATCTTTATTTCTAAAAAGGGGTTGTTCCATTGTTTAGTGTGCCCTGGAATACTGGTGGGAGAGCATTATTTTGTAAATTTCCAGATGTTGTTTAGTCTGCCCTTTTCAGGAATTCATTTGCTGCTTACACTCATTTATGTTTCAATCACTCATTCATGAACTATAGAGTGTTATCATTCTCTCCCCACCCTCAAAGGATTGCCTCGTATAGCTAATGCAATCAATACTTCAGTCTGAGGAGATAAACTCTATCTCAGACTTCCTATTGTTTTGTGGTTGATTTGATTTTATCTCAAACTACAGACATATCAAGCAATATTTTGTCTTCTGCTTGACAGGTCTATTGCTGGAATTTTTTTTCTTCTTCATTATTTGGACTGGAAGCACTATTTGTTTTCATTTCCTAATTAGTGTTCAGATGACCCACAGTCATGTTATAGATGTGACAAGAGTTATATTTATTTTTTCCTCATCCAGGCTGTAACTAATTTAAAGTGGTAATATTTGTGCCAATCAAAGACACCGTTGATAATATTTTAGTAATAAATATTCATAATTAACTTACTGCATAAGCTGACTTCAGATGTAATTAAATTGGCTTAACTTTTCACATATGATTCAACCTGTTTATACTGAATACTTGCAGTCGTGTTTCTACTAAATTAGAGACAATCAACAGAAGTGGAGCCCTACTAAAATTCTTTTGTATTAAAACCAGGGAACACTGCAACTAGGTACACAACTTAAAAAAAAAAAAAATTTTATTCTGAAGCACATACTTCCTAAGAAAAAAAGTCACTATGCTAAGTTAGTGCTGGAAAATAAGGCTGCTCTTCTGAAGCACCTTTGGGGGCAATAAGCTGTAGTTTCTTGTTCAAAAGCATACACAATCATTCATATTTAGTACGTCTGAGTTTTCCCTAACTTGGTGAAGAAAAAAATTTCAATAATGCTAATTTTATTTTAGTATTCTTCAGTTCATTTTGACCTGTTTGTGCATCTTCTCCTGTCTAATAGAAGAGCAGTGTGCTGTAACTCTGCGAAGAATTCAGGACAAGAACCTTCAGCCATTCAAGAGAGATATCACCCTATTTTCCACACTTTCTAAAGCATACCAGGCCTAAATAGTCTAGATGGTCACAACAATAGATATTTTGACTCCAGATTTTTAGGATAGATTCTTATTTTTAAAAACCTGGAAAAGATAAATGTGTAATTGAGGAAGTTCTTGTTTGTCTGCATTTGATGGCATTGTCATACATTGAGGAAAACAAGTCCTATTTTTTTGACTTAATAAATCTTCACAGCTCTTTTTCAGGTATATATTGTCAATAGTTCATCTTTATCACTCTAGGTAATCAGACCTAACATACAGCTACAATAAATTCTCTTGGTCTTTATGATGAAATGATATATCTCCAAACTCATGAATGAACTTTGCATCGCAAGAGTTGAAGAAAGATGGAAAAGGAAGCATTCAACTTCTGAAAAATCAACATGTTCCAATGACATTTCAGTTTTTATAACAAAATACCTGCTTTCCGTTGTAATTATTAAAAGTGATACCATAATAAATAAAGGAATAATTTTCTTTCAGGTCAAATAAGTCTGTGTAAAGGCAGACTCTCAAAATCACCTACACGCATATGCGTTCATATGCATTCGTTTTGGTTTCAGAACAAGCAACTTATTGTTTCTGCAATTTTACTCACTATGTATTTCACCTACCATAAGAACGAGTGACAAAAGGTAAAGAGCTCTATCACTGTGTATCCAAATACATCTTGCCTGTATAAACTGAGATTTGCCTCCCTACTTAAGTGAACAACTTTTATGTGTATTTATTATGCAAAAGATTTTGAGAAACCATGGATGAAAAATTTATCAAAGCACTAGCTTAGCACAGAAATTCAGCCAAGTGTCAGGGTGGGTTACCTCTGCATGCATGCAAGGAATATCAGAGTGCAGCACGGGAGCACGTTGCCCATGGATTTTGGCTAGTTTTCCTCCTTTGGCATCTCATTCCTGGCCTGCATAACCTGCAGTTAGGGACTTCTTTTCTGGCTCCAGCACAGCTCTTCTCAAGGTGAGAGAAGGATGATGCTGTCAGCTTTGATATGTATAGACCACTAAGAAAAAAGGCCAGAGAAGAGTGGGAGTCTATCTTAAATTAACGCAATTTGAACTAGGGACAGTAAAAATCTAGGGTTAAGCATCTGGGCTACTTAGCTTGGTAGCCAAGCCCCTAAATCCATGGGGTCTGCAGCTTCAAAGCTGGTTCAGTCAGAGTAGCAGGACAGGAACCCATCTGAATACAGACTGTTGTAAATGCAGAACGTATTTGGACCTTCAGCGTTAAGCTGGAATACACTGTCTAATGGGAAAAAAATGCATCATTTGCTGTCAAAATTAAGGGACAAGCATGCAGCTGGAAATAAAGAGCAAAACTACCTGGTGACCTAAGCTAAGCTTGTTTTGCTTTAAATTTCAGTAATAAAAATGTCACAGGTGAGGGAGATAAAATTATTGTCCACATTTTGGAACAAAACCTGTTCAATCAAAAATCAAGACATCTGTTCTATTACTGCTATTTCCATCTTTGAACCATGTTGTCCCTTAATAAATCAGCCAGAGCAGAAAAAAATCCAGCAACATATTTTATTCTTTCTTTGTCAGAACCAGTTAGTTTTATGACTGTGTCAAATCCTGCCATTTAGTATCTGGGTTTTTTATATATATTTAGTACATGAGTTTGATGCTTTTGTGTGAAACTATTTTCATTTTGTGCTGTCTAGTATAATATCTGGAGTCATGCTTCAGTTGTTGTTGTGAATAAAGATTTACTGGGGAATGCTCAAATAAGGAAAGGCTGTCATGTTACAGTGAAAAATATAATGTGTGGAACAATCTTCTCCCTGTAAAAATAAAGATTTATGTAGATATAATATCTTTAGTTACAGCAATTAAATTGAAAGCTATTTCAGGACAGCTGCTATCCAGAGAGCAGCTCTCTCGTTTCATGGGAATGATTATAATTTTCTTTTAATTTTTTTTTTTTAATTCTTATCTCAAATACACATGAATACACACAGTCTGAGTCATGTTCAGACAGATTAAGTTTTGCCTAATTTTCTCTACCTTATTAAGAAAGAAAACCAAATGTTTCTGATTATAGGCTTGAACCACTTGAGCCAAACCATGAAGAAACACAAAAAGAGAGCTGACCAGTACCAAGGCTGTCTAAAGAACGCCCAAAGGTCTCGTAAGTAATTTAGAGCTTAGCTCAGTGGAAGTCCATCAATTAACTCCTTTGGGGTCTAGAATAAGTTTATGAGAACAATTCATTTACACCATAAACAAGCCTGCCTGTTGCGGAACTTCTCCTTATTCTTTAGTGACTTACATAAGAAAGCATACTGATGTGTAACAGTTTGAACATTCTCCTGACATAAAAGTTGTGTGAGCTTTTTCTTTTTGAGATGGCTAGTTAATTACATTTAAATAATTGGACCATATGTGCTGAACAATAGGAATATTGCAGAGGTGATCGAGACCTTCCATTTCAGAGCACACAGGTCTGAAGTGCACTGATTCACAAGAGAATGCAGCTGCACTAAACGTTAGTTGATGTTTCTAAGGAACTCATTTCTTTTCTGCAAAATGTGAGAGATTTTTGCCTGGGGAATATATCTAGCAAGGGAAGTATGTCAGAACAAAAAAGGCCTATCCACTGTAACCTATACTTTATCATCCACCAGCTCTGTCAGCCAATTTATTGACTCTTGTTTAAAGAAGATAGTTTTCCCTCACAGAAGATTGTTTTTCCTCAAATGAAGAAGACCCCTTCTCAAGTGTTTGGTTCATCCTTGTGTCATACTTTCAGCATTTTTGTTTCCTTAAACCGTACATTTTAGCCTCCAGGTTGCACACATTTTCACGTGTTCAATAAACTAAACAATCTAAGTTATTACTCTTGGATTACACAGTTTTGAGACCACAGTGTTGTTATTGCGTCTCATCCTGGGAAATAATAGGATTTTTGTACATTTAGTGCAGCAACAGGCAACTGTGTTCACAAGAGAGCTACACTTACAATGGCCACTTAAGGCTTTCAAGCTGATGTTACTGCTCTGCTGGGTCTGAACCTTTGGAATCAAAACATATTTAGCAGTGTCCAAATCTGATCGTGTAAAATACAAAAATGAAAAAACAGTATGTGCTGCAGTCAGCCATGGTATGACTACAAAAGTCTCAGAAGAGAATATATAGAAAAGAAATGAAAGAAAAAAGATGAGGAGGAAAAAATAACACCCTAAACAGGTTTTACTGGCAGTTAAACTTGAGGTGAGCTGTTTAGACACACTGATTCTTGTGGGAGATTGATACGCAGCTTCTCCACAGCCTGTGGCTAGAGCTGCTAATAGATACCCAGCATACCTCTAAATCTAAAAGGCTTTGCACTAATCCCATGAGGATCCCTAACCTCCTGTCTCAGAAATTTTCTCCATCTCATGGCGCATTTTCTTTTGCTATATCTATTTTAAAATCAAGCAACATTGCTTGTGTTTAAGTGAATTGATACTCAGGGTAGCATATGTGATATAAAACACTGAGAACCTGTGGAAAATTGTTTTAGCAACTTTATGCAAGATAGCTGACCAAAAAAATAATCATAATAAATCAATAGATTAAGATGTACTGTAAATTTAGCCTTATATCTCAATAGGTAGAGAGTGATTCTAGACTAACTAGTTAAGTGACTCCATAGGGCTCATGGAATATTTTCTTGAAGACTTCAGAGAGGAAAAGAGTAGGTGTAACAAGCACTACTGGAAAAATATGACTTGCCTGCTAAGGCTCATTCCCTTCTGCTTACACCTTGTTTGCTTGGGTACTGTTTCCTTCTCGTGTAATAGAGTCAACAGTCTTCATACAGACCAAATGAAGAAAGCCTGAAATATCAACAGGCCACCCAGATAAAAAGCAGCAGGAGGTGGATTTATATGTTCTGCCTCTGGGCTGGGCACTGAAGACTTACTTTCTTACAGACCTACCCACCACCTGCAATAATGCTGTGTATGAGTGACTGGTACCATTCTGTGCCTTCCTGTCAGTTGTCATTACCATCACTTCCTTTTTTCATTGCTCTTCCTACATGTGGCATAACACTTAAAACACAGAACATTTACTAACTCCTCAGGACACTTTCTGACTACTGACTTCCTTGCCTGACTCATTACTGCATCTTGCTATGCTGTGAACAGCTTGATCTAAATTCACTGAATTTTGATAAAAAGAGAGAACATTTGGCAGTACCTTTTTATATCTGGATTTTCCAGCTGATATTGAGAGAAAAAACAGGTAAAACTGCCTATTAAATATTTCAGGCTAGAAAGAGATAAAATATGTTATTCAAATGTTATTCAAAATATTCAATACTTTTCTATACCCTTAATTATACTTGTTGATTTCCTCTATCTTATGTATAAAGAAATAAGTAGAAAAATTTGGGATACCTAGTTTCAATGAGTAGCAACAGTAAACATTAAAGCCCAAATGTCTTATTTGTCAGTCAGCTCTTTTTTCATTGTAGTTGGATGGAATTTTGTAACACCTGCAGTTTCATTTGCATTCTCACATTCCTTTCTACATAAAGAGAAGGGAATGAGATTTGCCATCAAGTGTCTCACAGTGGGACTGTTATACATTTAATATTTATGGCACTTTTATCTGTCTTATAAAAATACCTAAGAATGTCTTTCCAAACAAAAGCAAAAGGTACTTTGTAAGGAAATAAAAAAAGTATTGCTAAAAAGTCTGTTTAGGACAGGTGGCATAGTTTCACTAACTCCTACATTGCTTCTGAGCTAGGAAGGGGGTTTTTACTGTTTGGGTAAAGAAGTCAAGTACTTTTAAAGCAGCTAACTTGAGCAGCAAGTTGAACAATTCCAGGTTTAAATGTGTTTGAGTAGTCCTTCTCCACCTACTACATGTGGCCTGAGGGAAGGGGATGAAAAGCCGTAAGACAGAGTACAGCAAATAAAACCAATAAAAGAAGCAGTATCTGTAGAATCGTATTACACACATCTTTGGAGATCTGTAAAGCCCACAAACCACTGCAGCAGCTGGAAAACAGCATTAAGCTGAAGCAGAGAAAAGATGCCCTATACAAAGAGAAGCAGAATAAGTTTTGATCGACAAGTTTATATGAAAAAAAAATTAGTTTTACTGCCATGGGTACAGTGAAATTGTCCAGTTTTTGTCTTTTTCAGCTTTTATGAGAGAAGTATGCTATAAAATGTGTCATATGAAATCTTCATTAAAAAGTCTTGACATTTTATTAAAAGGTCCAGATCTGGCTTCAAAAGGAAATGTAACCTCCCCATTCACAAAAATTTCCTCCTGGTAGCACTTATTTTATATATACTCTTTGCCCTCTTACCTCTTGTTTACCAACTCTCCATTTTTCCTTTGAAAAAATAGAGTCCATACAGCCAACATTTTATCCACAAGCATCTTAAGAGGGAATAGAAATCTCTGTCAATGTTTTTAATCAACACTTGACCACATGCATTTCTGCTTGGTCTCTAGCAGTCATGTTTGAAAACACCTTACCAAGAAAACTCTTGACAGATTCAACAGAGACAGGGAGGGTAACAGTCAAAAGTACTTTTTTACCAAAGCATCTGAATGAAAGGTACATTGAGATGTTCAAGTGTGTTTTCTCTTTCTTTACTCTCTCTCATTCTTTTCCCATTTGTGGGCAAAATTATTTCAAAACTAATTGACATTTTTTTCTTCCACTGTCATAGCATTGTTACCATGGCATTAAGGAAGATTGATGTCAGCCAAAAAAAAAAAATCACTCATTGAGAGTTGAAAGGAGACCTGCATGGTGCCAGGCTGTACCGCATCTGTCTAGCACGAGGTCGCTGCGCAATGCTCCGTAGCATCTGGCACTGGCCACTCTGAAAAAGGATGGTGGATTAGATGGATCATGGATGTAATCCACTTTGACATGATCTGTGTTCCTGTGACTCAAGGGACATAATCCAATTATTTAAAGGAGTGGGCACATCATATATAAAAACACAGACTCTTGTGTTAAGTTTTCATTTGAAGCAATATAGATGCAATATGTGTTGTATTTAAAGGCTATGTTGATGAGACATGTTTGTTCAAATCTTATTTAAATGTTTGTTTTAAACAAGAATTTGTGTGTGTTTCTGTTAGGATTTTTTCTAAAATGGTAGAATGGTTAAAATGTTATACCTGCCCCCCAGGCTTATACGTTGTAATGTTTGATGGCCCACAATTTTAATGAACAAGCTACATTAAAGAGAAAAACATCGAAGTAAAAATTTAACTGCTGCATTATCCTGATATTTTTTAAGAAGCCTAGCCCTCTCCACACCTAACTCTAAAGTGCAGCAGAGAATCCTTGTTGTTAAGTGCCATGTAGAAAAAAATCCTTTTGTTTTATGTTCCTGTAGCTTCCTTTATATTCTTTTTTTGTTTGATAGCTTGGTTTTTATTTGTTGGGGGGTTTTAATGTATGTATTTATTAAGGTTGCAGTCTGACCTTAGTTACTGCCTCAGTTAATGAAGAAGAATCTTTGACCAGGGAGTGGATTCTCTGTGATCTGGCAAGACATGCAGCCCAATTCCAGTTTCCATGTGGTTTGGGAACAGAGAGGAGAGTGTGTGGATTCATACCTGACTGTAGTGCAAACTGCAACCTCAGAGAAAGCAATGAGAATTTCTGTTATCCTCAAACCTCAAGAAATATCCGATTAAATTGTCAAATACATATGGGATGGGCAAACAAGTTATTGGGAGAAGGTGGTGAATGGTCAGGAAAAGGAATGCGGAAGGATAACAAACAATTTGAGTGCATCCACTATTTTCCCTTAGAAAATGAAGTTAATAGTGAAGCATCAACCACCGTGAGTCATTAGATCATCAGTTAGTTTAATCCTTGCAATTTCTTTAAGCACTTTAAATCAGCTGTGAATTGGCCCCTGACTTTAGTATCATTGGCTTTTTTTCTCATGTTATGTGAATCATTTGTGATTTTAGAGGTGTAGAATGGCAGACACTCATAATTATGCCTGCATACAGCTCAAATTAATTTGTGCATCTCTTTTCCACAGATTAAAAAGCTCTCTACACAGCATTCAGCTGTTTCTTCTGTGTTTTCCCATACACTGCTTGCTCCATACTGCTGTCTCAGGGTTAACTGAAACAAAGGAAACTCATTTTCTACACTCAAATCCCACCTTAAAGCTCACCTTTGTCAGAAAGTTGGTAAGCTGGTAGCCAAAGGCTGGTTTGAGACTTTCTAAATATTTCAGCAGCAAAATATGCATTATTAAATGCTGTGCTATCAAAAAGGATTTGCCAACTTGGAATAGTGTATATCTCACTTCGGAGGTGTCCATTTTGTGGTTAGCACAAGTAATCATGAATAGTTATATAACAGCAGCACTGAGAGAAAAGGATTTACTGTTATTAAAAAGGATCTATCATAAATTCCCCTCTGCACAGGGAAAAAAATTCAACTTAAACTGAAAATCAACAACTTGTTTCTGAATATCCCACACGAGTCATTTACCTAGCCAGGTATACAGAGTTTATTACTTGCAGTCTCTGGGTCACAACTCCTTTGATTGCAGTCCCAGCAGTAATATCTAGTAATAAGGTGTTATACAAATTTTTCTAATGAACAACAGAGAAGACACGAACCAAAACTCAATCTCATGAACCACATTTCCTCTTGAAACATTCTGAACCTATTTTAAGGCACCACAACATTGCAAATCTTAATGTAAGATGCTCACCTAGAGAGCAGACAGACCTACCACTGTGAGCCCATAGTGGGGTATTTCCTCCACATTTTAGATTAGCATTGTTCCTGCTTTCAACAGACACTGGTGTAAGTGTAAGTGACTAGTGTCAGTCACTCAAAAACATCCATAGAATTGACTGTTCACCGCCTAAGTCTCTAGGAATAACTCACAGGTGGTACTGTAGAAACTGAAAGATCTGAGCTACAACTGACCCGAGCGTCTTTGGAGACCTACAGAAAGTCACTTAAACAAAAACAGTAATTCTACCTACAATGGCACCACCACACTTTTTCCAGTAATAACATAATCACTGTTATAGTTCTTGTTGCCCCATGCGCTTGATGTCATTCTTATGTACAGAACAGCAAACTAGAATATGATTCCTGAGCATCAGGGAAAAATGTTTGGGGTCTTCTATTAAATTCTAACCTAGTCTTCCTCAAAACCCTGGTACTTAATGACTTTTCAAATATACTGTTCATGCAAACTTTGCATTGATTTGCGTCTCAAATTCATTTTCATTGATAAGATTGCATCGATACCCATCGGGCAGAAAGAAGATCATTAGCTTTGCAGTAAAGATGTGAAAACCTGATTCACAAGAGACAAATCAAACATCACGCAATTAATTGATCCCTTTCCTTCTCCCCAGCCTCCTTTTGCAATTATCATTTTTATCTGAACAAGTTGACATCATATCTGCTGCATGGTCATTTTCTAAAAAAGACTTGGCTTGGGAAGTGACAACCCTACTTCATCCTACATGCTTCAGCCTTTCTTCCTTTGCTTTTACACCTCTGTATCTACTTTTGGAACTTAGATAGAACTTAGAACTTTCACCCTCCAATCTCATGTTGATCTGTCCCTTACTACACAAGTCAATTCTTTCTTGACAGACACCTTCAATCATTTTGTACTAACAACTTTATCGATATGACATATGACATAGGAGACAAATGAATAACTGAAAAATTTGAACATGGATTACGTGTTCTTTAGACTTCCCGTAATCTATCCCTTCTTACAGATAACAAATTATATTGATTACATTATAACATTGATAACTTAAATTTCATCGTGATTGCTAAAAAATGCAGGTGTAACAGAGACACACCAGAAAAAAGAAGCTCCTGCAAAACTGCTATGCTCACATCCCCAGGTTTCCATTAAAAATGTTGTTGTGGTAACACTTCTCACCAGTTTCATGCAGGGAAGCACCGACAGAAATACATGCCAACAGGTACACATACACACCAGAGGCAATAGTGCCTGTTTAATATATTGCCACCTTAGATACACTATTAAAGGTACTGTAATCTAAAAACCTATATAGAGACACAGCTTTCCTGGTTTAGCATTCTGGAAAAGTCTCTGAGGGAATCCAGTCAGGAATAATCTTTTGTTTATTTGTTTTAAAACCTCATTCAGTTTTTAAATCTAGCTGCTAGAGGTATTCAAGGACAGGAGTCCATTATATTTCAATATTATTTTATTGTCATTATCCATTATCTTGTCATTGCTGCTTTGTTATTCAGATAATATTTATTATTCCTATTGAAGAGCATTGAACCTTCAAGACAAAGCTAATGTTGTGTTTATAGTCTAGTGCAGAAACAACAAAACATTTCCTAACGTAGTTTCCCCTTCTCTTTCACCATGATAAATAATTATATCGTGATAAATAATTACATCATGATAAAAAGGCTCCTCAGACAATGGTGTTTTAACTTTTTCGTTGGAAAACTTGTTTTCAATGCATTACATGAACACAACCTCAACAATTCAAAGCCATAGTTTGATTCCTCACCCAGATTTCTCCAAGCTCTGCAGGCAACAACTTTTGCAAGAGGCAACCTCTGCTACTTAGGCATATCACTGCTGTATCTCAGGTATATAAAAAATCAGGCTGGTAAGAGGTTCATTCAACAGGGAACTCATCATCAGGGGGACAAAGGAAGTCAATATGCACGCACGTGTTGCCTTCTGAAAGTGAGCTGTCCCCGATCTTGCACAATGCATGGGCCTCATAACAAATCCTCCTGCTCACAGTTCTTATTCAGCTAATAACAGCTCACGCTTAGAGAGCTCTACGATGAACACCCATGGAGGCAGAAAGCAAAATGACTGGGAAAGAGAATTAAAACAGTCATTGTTACAGATTGGAACTACCTGGCCCTAATAACTGAGGATGTCACTTTGATAAGAATGCAAAACTGCAAAGCTGTTTTCCTGGGTATAATTCCTAATTGTATGAATGAAAATGCAAACCAGTGAGACAGCTCCCAGTAAATGCAGGGTGGATCATCATGGGTTTATGGATTCTACGGGTTACTCTTTTGGTTTCCTGTGCCTTTTCCCTTCGCCCTTTCCTTTTCAAAGAGCTGAGATAATGGGGTGGTAAGAGAAAAGGAAAGAAATAGAATATGTTAGAGCAGTGTGACTAAATGAACTTGGCAGCAGTCCAGAAAAGCTTATATCAGAGTGGGGAGACAGGAGGCTCTGATGGCTGCAGGGTCTGGCAGCTAAGGTGGGTCATCTATCAGACGAACAAGACAGTTTTAATAGATGGCATATAATGAGTTCACTGCCAAAATTTTGTGGGTGGGATAAGGAAATGCTTGCGGCACTAATGGTCTGTTATGTCTTCTGTTGGGCTCAGCACCAGCAGCAGAGGGCTGGGGGCAGTCGCCAGCCAGGCGTGACCTTCCCTGAGGCTGCAGTCAGACACACTCACTAATTGTCAGCAGATGAACATGAAGAGCTGGAGTCTCATAAATTCTCATCTTCGGTGCAGTTCCATTATTAGTGCTGACAGCAAACATCCATTCAGAGTAAAGACTAGTCCACCATAAAGCTCTTGAGAAACCTGTTCCTATGTGCCTGGCTGTCACCTGACTGGCCACGACAAGCAAGCCCAGGCTGGGCTTTCGAAGTACACCAAAGAAGCATCAATAACAAGCACCCCAAGGAAAAGGCATTTCTGTCACAGAAAATTTTCAGCTCTCACAAGCACAGACTTACTTAAGCTCATCAATTTCGCAGTTTTGGAACTTGAAATAACTTTATGTAATGCCTTTTGTGCTTAACAAAACATATCAGCTGAATACATTCAAGTTTTAGTGAAGGTATCACACAATATTAACTTTTTTTCCTGTTTGAAAGATAAATATTGTTGCAGCAATGGCATTTTTCTTATGTTTTTATAGTAGTATCTACCAAAAAACCCGTGTTGAGCAACTATTATCCCATGATGGCCTAACTGTTGAGTCAGTAACAATTTGCGTTGATAGGAGGCACACTTTCCCCTGTTTACAGTATCTGTAAACCTACTAGCACTTTTTCTAGTTTATAGTCTCTCTCATACCATATCTCAGATATAATTATTTTTACAGGTTAGCTGCAGCCTTCTGAAGACAAGGAGCTAGCTCATTTATTATCTTTTTCTCCCAATGACAAAAGAAGGATCATTTTACTCCTTAAACTGTTTTCCAAAAAGCTTATTTGCAGCATCATTTCTATGCTATATAATTTCCATAGCAACAGTGCTTACCATGAGAAACAAAGCCCTAATTGACTGAACCATGTACGGTAAACTACAAATGTTAAAGAAAGAAGGTAATCTGTTGCACGCAATTATCTGAACCAATAAATCACCTCCACAACTGCTTTTAATATTTTGGGGAAGAGCATTGGCATTGTCGTGGATTGACCCTGAGTCTGATGGACACATTGGAAGTTTCCCTGTTTTTTACAGGAAACACAGCCAATGAGACGGTATGGTGTTTCACCCACTTTAATTTACAAGATATTTCATTTTCAAAATGGCTCCTGTTACAAAGTATATACTAATATAATCGCCTTTTGAAAAACAACAATTTGTAGGAACTAGCTTCCTAATTCTTGCTAATTACTAGCTTGGAACAGAAGCAATATTAATATTAATTTCTCAGACAAAAACTTCAGTCAATCTCTGAAAGGACTCATGCAATTCACATTATGTTTATATCAATTCAAGCAGAAAAAATTACTTCCCTACGCTTCTTCTAATGTTCTTATTGGGGATCCCAGCTTTCAACTCTAGAAGTATAGAGGAAAGTTAATATGTGAGCAGGAACACCACAGTGCATGCTTTGTCCAGTTAGAAAATTAATTAACTAATTGCATAGTAAATTTATTCATTTCTGGGAATATCAGAAGTAAAGTATTCATTTCCACTTTCTCAGTAACTTTAATGGCAATTTTTCTTGCCTGAAGGTTCAGAGACTGCTTTTGCTCTTTATAAATGAGTAGGCTGTGCATTAGGGACTAAGGATTTAGCAGGAAGAATGTTGTTAATGTAGCCAGCTCGAAGTACAGTGCATCTGAAAATGTGATGCTGTATTATATCTTGAGTATTAAGTTGTCACTGTTTCCACCACTGAAATCACCAAACTGATGATTTGTTTCCACAACTGCTGTTCAACTTGATGTCCTTGTGCCTTGCTTTGGGTTCCCAATGCATGATAGCTGCTCTGTGCTGAGGTTTTTCTGCTTCACAGCAGTCTCTCTTTTTTCATTTCTTTGTTTTTCCCCTATCCCTGATACCAGCCACTAACTCGCTTTCAGCTGCAATCTCAGAGGGAAGACACCAGCTGCTCCCTTCTCCATCAGTCCTCTGAGCTCCTCGAACCACTGCCAGCAGAAATAGGAGGAGACATGATGATCTCCTTCAGATGTCGTGAGCTGCTCCTCTGGCCCCTCAGGGCCTGGGAGGAACAGAATGTTCCTGCATTACAAGAGGTATACAGAGGAGGGTAGGGAACTTCTCATCCCAATACATATCCCCACAGGGCAAAGGACATCTCCCCTAAGCAAAGGTGACTCAGAAGGCATATGACATAGAAAATACAGTAATTCATACCATACAGCAGCAGCAAAGGAATCACATTAATTCGGTCTTCAGATTAGACTCACATTTAGATTCATGGTGAAATACAAGCAAGAGAAGCTTTTGCTTTTAATGACCTCCAATGGAATCAAATGTCTGAGAATAACTTGGTAAAGAGAGGGCAGAAGAGCCCCTTTTCCAAGCAGTCTGAAAGACTACAGTAATATTTGTGCAGTGTGCTACCCACACACTGAGACTGGGATACAGAGACTCAAGGTTTGGCACCCATGAACCTTTCACACAGCCTCTCACGGTATTCAGTAGAAAAAACTACTCACTGTTTAAGTGAAAAGCAAACAGAACAAAATTAAAAGAAGAATTGGCTTTGATGGTTCAGATTTTAAAACTGCTTTTAAGACTTGTGGGGTTGTCTGTTTTGTTCATGTTGAACAAGTTGAATTATCTTGATTGATGTGCCACCTGTTACTATCCTTACCTCTAGGGTAGGGTTTATTCCTTAAACAAACTTCTATATAAGAAGAAACCCAAACATGTATATACCAAATACCCATAAAAACTATATCTTAAAGACAGAGATATCCATGGCATCCATTCACATCAGCTCCATTTTATTTACTTTTGTCTAAACTACTTCCACAACACATTTATTTTATGAACAGGGATGTTTGATTTGTATATGTCCAGCAAATGCCTAGGTCAATAGCAAAATGTTTTTCCAAACTCTGACATTTGGATTTCAAAATACCAAGACATTCAAAATTCAGTATTAATCTTCACAAACATCTGTCAGGTAACCCTTTTTCCTGGTGACATATCTATTGACCTTGCGGTAAAACTACCAGAGCATTCTCTTTGTATTTTTAGAATTACTTTGATGTTTCAGTGCATCTGCAAAAGGCAGTCTGGCTTTACAAAAGGTGTCTCATTCCCTTGCTCTGTGTGTAGCTCCCTGTGCTGCAAGCCTCCTGGTAGCTCCTTCTTCGTAGTCGTGTGCTTGAATGGGGTTCTTGACCATGAAGGTGTGATAAAGAGTGCAGACACTGTCCTTTAGAGTGACACTGTTGATCTCTGACAATCTTGTTCAGGGACAAGGTGAGGCTGGGTTTAGGCATAGAGCAAACAGTGTGCAGGCTGGCAGAGAAGATGAGAACAAAGGGTGCAATATGTGTAGGGAGGACAGAGCTGCTGCCTGCCCAGCCCCTGCAGCTCACTGAGAAAGCAGCAGGAGAGGCACAGGAGCATCACTATGCCAAGACCCTCCTGAGCAGCCCTTCTACTGAGGGCTCTGCTGCAGTCAGCTCATGGAATTTTCAGCACAAGAAACAGCTAAATATTAGAAAAGGATTAGGCAAAGAGAGGAGAAGCATGAAACAACACACAGACAAAGCAGCTAAAGTAATATTTGCTACATAATGTGAAAGAGTACTCCTCAGACTTCTCTCCCTGTGAAGATCAGTAATAGAGCAAAGACAGGAAGGAGGATTCACATCAAAATACCTTCAACATTGCTTTTTTACTAAAATCTTCTCCTCTTCTTACCTACTGCACATTAAATGAGTTCCCTAAAGACCTAAGTGAAAAAGAATAAAGAGATAACTGTGGACAAGCAAGTGGGCAGAACTATTATTGATATTTCATAAGGGCAAATGGAGACTCAAGGGTAAAGATCCTTTGTTTATTGGTTTTCAGGGAAAGAAGAAAAAACCTGTCTGAGCCAGAACAAGCTTTCTATTATATTGTTCTGATTTGAGCAATGCTACCTTGCTGGCTCTGTAAAATTCTACAGGTTTAATCTCTGGAAAAGTGCAATTGCTATTTCTTCCAAGGCAGGCCTGTACATACACACTCACACATTTGTCTACATGTACATCTAGTGTACCCACAGGTGACACCAGAGTGCTGGTAACTGCACACATATAAAACCCTAAGGGCTTGCAACCTAAGTAGACAAGATAAAGGATTAAGAGGATGAGATCTCCCTTGGAAAATTCACAGAGCTGAAAGTAGAGGGAAGATAGGAGCCCAGTTGGAAGAATTATTTTGTATGCTTGACCTCTTCTTACTCTCCTGTAAGAATTCATTGAGCTTTAAAGATGGGATGAGGACTAGATGGACCTTTAGTCTGATCTACTACAGCCGTTCCCTTCAAGTGTTTTAATTCCACTTTTTGTCTCTGTTTCTGAGACTGCGTCTGGCCCTTTACTGATAAGTGGTAAAAAATAACAAATTAGGAAATGCTGAAGTAGCCTGTCCTCTTTTAATGCTTTAGTTCAGGCAACTACATTTGGAAATTTTGGCCTCAGCTGTTCATACCAGTAAACTGTTGGTTAAGATTCAAGCTGTCAGTGATAATCAGCAATCTTGGAGATCTTTTCCAACCTTAATGATTCTATGATTCTATTCCATGATTCTGAAGGCAGTACTCCTACCTACAAGTAACTGTTTTTTCACTTTGTAGTTCACCCTTTTTACTCATTGTTGTGTGATTTAGTTGCTGTCTCACCCGTTAGTTTCTGCTAGAATTTCTTATCACAAGTTACAGATTTCAAATAACAAGTGAGCTGAGAAGTGATAGTGAGATGTCAGCCTTCATTGTTCTTGTCCTCTGCTGCCTTTGATGTCAAGGAATGTTTCATCACAGATAACAGTGAAGCACTTCGGTTCACTGCAGATGCCACTTCTGCTCTGAACAGGTCCCACCATTTATTTCCTTATCCCACTCTACATTGTGGCTGGATTAACACATAATGCTTTTCAAAACCTTATTTCAAACAACACTGTTTCAGAACAATAATAATTCCACCTTCACACTAACAGAAACCCCTCTGTTAACCCAAAGAGAACATAAGTAACTATGAGGTTTGGTGTGGCATTTTTTCATTTTTTTCCAAAGATTTCTCATTGCTATTTTTTTCATTTGTTTTGCGATGGAACTTACTGAGGATAAACTGAGTTGTAAGGCATGGTCTGGGGGATGAAGTAATAGAGGCAAGGCAGTGCAACTAGCTACTCAGTGCTGGATAAGTGCAATATTAGGACAATAGGATTAATGAGTTTGAGTGAGTCAAATAACCTTTCCTCATTTGCAAGAAACAGCTTTGTTCCTGTGATTCAGTTGATTGCTCAGTAAAGGTTGTGCAGCTCATTTGCTGTATTTTTTACACCAGAAATTAATAAATGAGGCCAGAGTGTTCTGAATCTACTTGGTGACCCACTAGTAAGCAATTTTAGCTATCTGCCTACTATTCGAATGAAGGCTTGCATGACTGCAGCCTTTCAGCAACATGGTAAAGAACGATACATAAAGTCACTCAGGAGTGTCAATCACGCCTTCAAACAGCTTGTTCCACAGATAGCTGTGTGTCCCTCAGCACCTCCATCTTCTCAAAAAAACTGTGTACAGCAAGACACTTCTGAAGTATAGAGCTGACTTCTGCTGAGAGGTGGAGAGAAGGTTGTTGTTTTGGTTTGGTTTATTTCATATACAAAACATAACTGCAAACAGGGAGAAAATGCACATATTAAACTCAACACATGAATCCAGTATGACTTAACAGTATAAAAAAAATTAGGAGGAAGAAATTTTTTCAAACAAGGTGTTGTCCTGTCTTCACTGTCTTCTCAGAACAGAGAAAATGACAAAACTTTTGGAAGCATGTCTTTTTTAGCCAGTTTTACCCAGAGATTTATCCAATCTCCAGGTACATTTCTTAAGACCTCTGGCATCCTGATTATTCAATCTATGCTGCCACTGCCCTCTGGCCTATATGTGTGGGTGTCCCTCACAACGACAGAAAGGTATGTGAGAGATATAGACAGGTGCCCATGCAGGTCTTTCCCCTCTACAAAACTGGGGTGCAGCAGTCCTGAATCTCTCCCCTTGCTAGATGCAGCTATTTTTAGAGGACTGTGATGAAGAGAAGGGATTTGACCATGTCTGAGGAGGTTTGACAAGCTGTAATTGCTTTCTAATCTCTTAACAATACATGCTTGAAATTATGCATATGCTTAAGTGATTCACTGAATTTGGGCCATAGTGGAAAATCAAACAAATGGTTTGGAAGGATATCTTCATAGATGAGGATATTAGCTAAATAAGGTTAGAATAATCAGGTAATGATAGATGCCTCATGTCCTAGTGGACATTTATCTCTTCTGTTTCTTACTGTTTCCCATCTAAATTTCCAAAAAAAAAATTATAGTTGCAGGGTTCTTTTCCCCTAAACAGCTTCTCCTGTAAGTGATACCAGAAAACCCTACCATGACATGCATATGCTACAGTGATACAAATCTTTTGTTTCCCTTTCTCTTGGTTGCCAGAATGGGCTTCTATTTTCAGTGATGCTGTACGCTCTTTCAGATGACAATAATGTAAATTGATATATACCCTGAAAGGATAAATAAGGGTACTGACACACAGCAGCTGATTGGCAGGAGCTGTTTAAGCGCTGTCATATGGCTGGCATGTCACTTAGTGATCAAATTCTTCTCCTGCCAGTAAAAATTACTTTGATGCCTCATGTGGATTTTAGCCTCTCTATAGCACCACTGCTCCATTCACAGAATTTACCATGAATACCATATGTTTAAAGAGATTGGACGAAGAAATCTCCTGTGTTTGCTTGATTCCTCCTCCATATTTGTGTCCGCTCTGCCTGCAGAACAACACACACCTCTACTGGTCCACAGACACATTCAGCAATTTAGATGGAAACATGCAAAGAGTAAGGTCAGTTGGGCATATCATAGTAGTATATGGGCCCTTCCAAATCTTTTATTGGCACAGGATACCCATAAGATACCCTTTTAGAGACAATTTTTGTCATTTAAAACCATGACTAAATACATAATCATGACATCATGTAATCAAGACATTACTCTGCTGAAGGTATTTAGAGAAACTTGTGTATGGTATAATCATAAATCGACCTGGAAGATCAAGGAATAAGCAACTGCAATTTCATCTTTCTTAAAACCACTTTCTAGAGCCCAAATTAATACAAATGCAATTATGATTATTTTTAACTCATTGAATCATAGGGTTATAGAATGGTCTGGGTTGGAAGGGACCTCAAAGATCATCTATTTCCAACTACCCTGCTATGGGCAGGGACATTTTCCATCAGACTAGGTTGTTCAAAGCCCCATCCAACCTGGCCCTGAACACTTCCAGAGATAGGGCATCCATGATCTCCCTGGTAAACCCGTTCCACTGTCTCACCACCCTCATAGTAAAGAATTTCTTCCTAAAACCTAACCTAAACCTGCCCTCCAGTTTAAAGCTATTAACCTTTGTCTACTCTTTCTTGGACCAAAACTATGCCTTTTTTTGAAGGATACTAAGTAGATTTTTTGCCTGAGATAATCCACACTCAAATCACTACTATTAAGAAGGCTGAATTTAAAATGGTTTCCTGATCATGACAAATATTTAAATACCAAGTACATACACCAGTCCAGATCATCACTTCTTTCATTTAATATTGCCACATTCTGCACTACGGGATGTTTTGTGAGTTGTGCAGATGGGGCCATGAATGCCAGTTGTGCACAGCTGCAGGCCAGTGCAGAAGACGGGTGCCACCAACAAGCAGCAAGGAGCATTCCTGCCCCAAGGAGAGCATGCACACCAACATGGACGTGGTATGCGGAACTGGGGAGCTGTACCCTCCCTTCCTCTTCATGCTCACATTGTTTGTCAGAGGTGTATCAGAGCTTAATAGTCACTGTGGGAGGGAAGGGAATAAAGCAGCTAGACAAGAGACAGAGAGGCATTTGTGCATGGCATGAGGTAGTGGAGGGCTGGTAGAGTTTGAAGACAGATTGGCTGTTGCAGAGGCAGTTCCCATTCCTAAACCATTGGCACTGAGGCAAGAGGAAAGCCAGTGACACACAAGGTGAAAAGGCAGGGCTGTGGAAAGCAGCATTCTGAAGGCATTGATGGAAGGGGGGAAGGCATTGATATGGAAGCTCTACTCTGCATATTTGAAGAAGAAGGCAGCGTTAATCAGCACACACCATATCTGGACAGCTGAGCTCTGATGACAGCAAAAGAAAAACAGTATAGGAAAGAAAGGCATAAAGAATTTCAGCAATGGAAAGTAAGGCATCAGCATGTACAGCACAGATCAGATGCAGATTTGGCAGAGGGGAGACTGCAGAACCGACATTTTATTACTATCTATTTCTGCTCACTGTGGAAATACAATATAGTAATCAGCTAATTCTTAATCTTGTCTGCTTATTAACTTTCCATCTAATTACATGATTCAAAACTTGAAATTAACAGAACACTTATGTATTACAGATTTGTTTATTCAAGGTTCCCTACAGCAAGCTGCAAAGGAATTATTAAAAAATTTTAACTGAAATATTGATTAAGAAATCTTTGGGAAATAAAGTCATGACTCAAGGGAACAAAATCCACTTCAGGGAAGCTCTGAAGATCTGGCAGTCATCAGATTTGTTAAAATCTGAATTAAATTCAATAAAGTTTTCATGAAATGAACGCACCTGTTCTGGAGCAGCTGAATGCTCACAGGAAACCTTGAAAAACATTCAGCTTAGAAGGAGTTCTGCCAAATGGCCTATATTTTATCTTTCTTCCATTTTGACACATTGATATAAAAAGCAACATCTTTGCTTCTCAGAAGTTCATCTGTCTCGTCTCATGATGATTACCTAGATGAAGTCATACTTCTCTTGATGACAGTCATTTTACTAGAACTACATTTGATGCTGCAAACAATGGGGAATTAGTCACAGATGCTTATGGACTCTTAAGAAGCCAAGTTTTTTCATTGAGAGGCTCCCCTGTGATGAAACCATGACAATAAAAGATCCAACACTACTGGCATACAGAACGATAAAGACATAAAGAAGAGTACTTTGTGACGTTTTCCTGCAGGCATCCATTTTCCATCCTGTACGTCATACAGCACTCAAAAATACACTAGACTCCTTCGAAAATAACACATAAGAAAATATTAAAAAATATCTTCTTAGGAAAAAATCAGCTTATAAAATTCTGCTTTTGATACAGTGCTTCAACATATTAAATAGACGAGAAATAAATAATAGAAGAAAATAAATAATAAAATATTATTTTTCAGATAAAGACATGCATCATTTGCACAAAGAACAGACAAGCTGTAATCAGTTCTTTCAAAACATGTTAAAAACATTTGCTCTGTTCTTAACAAAAGGTAGAGAACACGATTAAAACACCTGGACACCTGCCTCTTAGGAAGGCAACCTTTGGTGGTAAACCATTAGCATCTTGGCATCCCTCCCCATCCCAGCTATTTGAGGATGTTTTCCCTTCTTACCATGCAGGCCACCAGCCCATTGCCAATCCCTTTCCATTTTATCTGAGTCTTCCTCCACTTCAGAAACTAAGTGCAAAGCAAGTCTAGCCCATACCAAACCAGCCAGACTGAAAACACAGCCTGGTCCTCATTGCACACAAGTCTCTCCTGTTTTCCTGGCAAAACAGCTGAGGAGTCTTCCAAAGAAGGGATTTCCTCCACTTCAGCCATGAGTATATGACTTCCTCAACATCTTCTTCCCCTCCCAAAGCTGACTACTGCAGTCTTTCTCAGCACAACCAGCCTTATAAAAGGGCCCTCTCTTACTGCTGGGGTGATTTGTAACCCTGAAGCATCAGGAATCCTGCCCCCTCAAAATGTCACTCCTAATTACCTTTCTTCTCATCTAGTTCAACTTGAAGAAAATTTTTCTTCTGAAATACATTACTCACAGGAATAAAGGTCACATGATCTGGCCAAAGCCACATGATCAGCAAAAACTAGAGTTTTGGATTGCATCAGGGCTCCAGTCTTCAGAAACAATAACTACTTTACAGAGAAATAGATGCTCTACTTCCCTAGTTGAGGCAGTAGATAAGCTCTATTGTAGTCAAAGCAGTAAATGTGCTTTGAAATTTTGAGAAGTACTTTCACAGCAATTTTCACAAATTGATTTCCTTTTCTAAAGCACTGCAGATTGTTGAGTTCATTGCTGTCGAGCAGAAAGAGTTAAAGTGTAGCAGCACTACAGAGCCCTTATTATATGCTGACAAAGATGTTTTGACTTCAATGCTCTCTTCATACTGTGGACAAATACTGAGTTGTCTGCCTGTCTGCTCTGTGCTGAAAGTGCTTCTGAGGTTTGCAAACACAAAGGGTCTAAACCCACCCCAAGCAAAATCACCATTGACTTCCACAGGCGTAAGAGAAGTCTTTATAAAAAGACCATATTAGAAGATATAAAAAACCCTCTTTACGAAATATCACCTATATTCTTGAAAGCTATACAGTTCTTCCACAATCCAAATATGTTTAACGACAGGAGTAAGAACTATCTCGTTTAAAAAACAGCTCCTCTATATGATTTTTGAAGTGCAGAGCTAAGTACCAAATGGTATCTCTGATGACAAATGACAAACCAAATCTGGATTTTGACCAGCAGGATGCAGTCATTTTACAACTACAGGCCTCTTTTGAACACACTGGCTCATCTGAGCAGGTAGACATCATCCATTAGGAGCTAAACTTAGACCAGCAGTTTCGTGCATGGCATGAAATATAGAGATTGTTTCACCACTGCGGATGGGCAGGACCATTAGCACACTGATCGAATTATTCCAAATTTGTATTCTTTATTAAATAGTTCCTAACTCAGTCTGATAGAGAAGAGACCTCTTCCCTCAATGAATACACTGCAAAATACTCCTGCCACATGCCCTGCTGACCCAAATGAAGTCAGGGATTTCCACACTCCCAATTCTGTGCAGCTACTAGGTGGCACATAAGAGCCAGCTTTCTTGACTTGCAATCATGCCCGTGATGTGGAGATCCCTGCCCACCCAGGGAAACTTCAGTGCTGGGCCTCTTCATCCCTTTATGTGAGAGGCCTGAGAGGCCTCAAATTTGGCACATTTCCCAGCACAAAGGACAGTGCTCATAACACGATTTTAAGGTTCCTTTTTAGGAAAGAACAAAATCTGTTCCTCATGTAAATGTGGTAATAAACGGCTTTTGCAAATACATCCAGGGTGACTGGTAAAAGATGGAAATGAGCTTCCCTAACCCCACACTCATGCTGTAATTGTCTTTACTAGTGACCTTTCTTTCTATAGTAGAAAAATTTCACTCTGAATTTTAGTTATCCCACTATTACCACTAGCAACAGAAGCATATTTGGTCTGGCAACTCATTTTTGAAGCTGCTGTGGGGTAGCCATAGGAGGGATTTGTAAGCTACTGCTTTGCCTGACCATGTTATAACAGAAATCAATTGTTCCTCTAACAGAAGAGGTCTCGGAGGACAAAATAATGCAAGATCTGAAATGCATCCTCATTAGTTTATCTATCTCTGTATCTTTGACAGATGACAGGAAAAATAAAAATTCAATTTAAAGAAAGAAGAGGCCCACTTGAGTCATCCACAGGTGGTTATGTTTTTACCCTATCCACCCCACACTAACAGGGACACCACTGAATAATTCTTTAACCTGTCCTGACAGTATGGCAGGCAACTCAAAGAACTGAAGTTGCACTGTGCCAATAGATTGTGAGCACAAGGAGGGTTTATAATGAACTTTTTCACCCATTTTTGCTACATCAAAGTCCCCTTTGGCTTCTGACAGTTGGATTTTGCATGAAAGTAGAAATGACCAGACAACTTGTGAAAGATGTTGCGTGGGGGCAGGGGCAACAAGGGGGAGTGAGGTAGAGCTTCCTGTGTAAGGAGAGAGGGTGGACTTGAGGATCATCTTAGCTGAATTAAATCACACCAGCAGATGTACTCATACCTGCTGCCAGCTCCACTGAGAAGATACAGACGTAAAAGATAAACCCAAATTACCTTTTATCAGGTTATGCTGCAAAGTTGAGAGGTGGCATTAGGATGATTGGAGGCTTCTCAGAGCACCACAACCCAGTGATAAAGTAGAACATTGCAAATGCAGCAAGCAGAATAGTTCTCTCATCCGAATCTAATGAATTCACTAATCACGTTGCTGTAATTTTCTTTCAAGATATTGGTAGAATAAGTGGGTACCTGGGGAGCACGTACTGCTTGTGGAATCCAGAACTTCTGCTGTTTGTTTATTGGCATGCGTGGGAAAGTAGTTTTCCTGCATGTATTTATAAGCTGGCTTTAAATACTTGTATTTACTTAGGGACTGTAAATACTGTTATAAATGGTAAATTGTCATTAGGTCATGCTTCCTGATGCATCCTAGATTAACACTAATGCCCTTCAGGTGGGTGCTATTAAATTAGCCTACCACCACGTGACAGGTATCCTCTAATCAAAAAGGTATTGTCTTCTCTGTTTAGCTCAACTTTAGTTCCTTCTGGGTAGAAAGATAATCCCATGAGTAGTCCAAATGTTTTCAGATGTGTGGGGTTGTGCAGGCCAGAAACAAGCAGGAAATTACTTGTCCCCCTCAATTATAACTACAGTTTGTATTTGAGTAGGACTTCTATTAGGTGGTAAAACTTTGTACTTTGCACATTTTCTTTGCATACACAAAATTTAAATTGCCAATTTTGATGCTGCAGCACACCAAGTGGTGTCAATTTTCCAGGCTTTTTGGGGGTTAAAAATGTCCTTCTCTAGGGACATCAACAGTTCTGTACATAAAATGGCTAAGTTTCCTCCGATACCCAAATAAGTGGCTGCCCAAGAAGACCAGGGTGATTTAGGACTTGTTATACAGGAACTCAGAGTCACTGTATTGCACTTACAGTTTACCACAGTGAAAACTGAATTGGTTAGGAAAAAAACAGCTGGGCATAGGTTAATTTTTAATTTCTTTTGAATGGGTTTGTGATATTTCTTTTTATTCTAAGAGACTGAAATGTCAAAGTGCCCTTTCTTAGCAACCCATTTTGCATGTGATGGGGCCCATGAGTTTGTACAGAATAAAGGAGTGCATCTATTTCCATTTCTATTTGTGGGTAACAATAGTTTTTTGCTTCTGTATTTTAGACTTTTCTACCAAGTACTATCAAAGAACAATTGCATTTTATAATACGAGGTATTCCGTCATCTTTAGTAAGTAGACAAATATTCTGATTTATTTTCACTAGAATTACCTAACCTAGACAAGTCACATATGAGTATTTTAGTATAGGACACTCTTCAGACAAAAGAAACAAGCATCTTGACAATGAGTTAGTTGACAGATGTCAATTTTAAATAAGATTATCACACATTATTCCAAGAGATTGAAATTATTACAGAGAGAGCGTTCAAAACAGAGATCAGTTCTCTAAAGCAAAATGAATTAGAAGCAGCTGAAATGGGAATGGGGGATCCATACAGGCAGTACAACCAGTCTTCCATCCTTTGAAATAGACCTGACGTACCACTCCAGAAAAACATTAATAAAACCACCTCATATGTCTTCTTTGGTCAAAGCCTGTCCTCCCAAAGAAGATATGAAAATATAAGAAATTTTGTAATTCTTTGAGCTGGCACTAAGCTTTTCACAGGATCCATGCAAAAATGAATCTCTGACTATATTGGAAAATTGGTATTTTAATTATTTTTAATATGTAACGACTTACACACACACATCCCTACTACTCTCGACAGCCCAAGCATGTGTGGGTACATGCATAAAGCAGATTGATGAAAACTTTTGACCTGTCAAGTGTGTGAAGGATATCAACCTATCTTCAATACAAAGTGCTAATTTGCTAGACATTATTCCTGAGGATTTATTTTAACTCAGAGAAAATTTTTTATTTCACTGAAACTGGGCGTTATTTTCACGTATTTTATTAGGATCTGTTCCATTACTAAGTTTTGCTTGATGCAGCCCCTCAGACTTTGCCGTGTTGCATCTTTGTAACCCTTACTACTAAGGTACCCCTGTTGTTGTTTTATTAGAGTTGTTAATAATAAAGTAACATGGTTTAAAAAAACACCGGAAAATTATCTTCAGAAAACCTGAAAACAAAGCTTCATTTCTCTACACCATTCCCAAACATGTAAGCAGATAAAGAAAACAATTAATAATGGAAGTAATGAATGTTCGAAGTAGCTCTTTCAGGTCAAATGAAAACGGAACATATTGCAGGAATACTGCACAAGATCATTGCATTTTTCCTATCCCTAGACAACACAGCCCTGAGATAGAAACACTGAGAAGCTTGGATTAAGGTAGCCCTCTTAAGGCCTGCAGTAGGATTTTATGTTGGGATTTCTGAAGTGAGATCTGTGGTACGTAGTTACTACACAGCAGAGATTTTGCAAACTGAAGTGGACAGGCTTCTTCCAAGCAGCATCCCGGCACTATCCAGATTGTTGGCCTCCTCCTTCTCCAAATTTTTTGAATCTAGCACAGGGAAAAGGCAAGCTGTTGATGGTATATTTGGAAATCCCTTTGACTGAAAGCATAGATTTTTCCCCTTTCTTATTCCCCATTCAGATGGTTGATAACAGGGAAATAGCTGTCTCATTTCTTCAAGGTCCCTCAGAAACTGGTCCAGCATGAGACAAAAGTGAATGGCCCCATTATGCTAACGGAGCATAATTTTAAAAATACCGGGGATGCTTTTCTTAGCCAGTAATTGCAAATTCAATTTTAGTACATTGAATGTCAACAGGCTTCGAGGAGCAAGCATATTGCAAGCTGGAGTTTTCCAAGTTCAGGACAATCACAAGTGCTCTTTATTTCTCTGGTCACTCAATAATATTAGACTTCATTAAAGAGGAGAGATTGCATTGCAGAAACTGATTCCCAGAAATAGCATCCACTTACAAATACACAGAAAAACTAAACTTGCAACCTGCCATGGCAGAGTTTAAACTGCCCCCAAATACAGAAAACCTGGGATTCTCATTTATTATGGCCTTTCTACTCTGCTGTTTACAGGATTTGTGTCTCAAACACAGAGAGAATGAGTAAAATCAGTAATAAAAAGAAGGATTGTAAAGTTAGATTTTTCAGTAATACTATGTTTATAGGATCTAATCCATAGATCATAGGATGATTTGGGTTGGAAAGGACATTAAAGACCATCTAGTTCCAAGCCCTCTGCCATAGGCAGGGGCACCTTCCACTAGACCAGTTTGCTCAAAACCCCATCCAACCTGTCCTTGAACACCTCCATGGATGGGACAGCCACAAATTCTCTGGGAAACCTATTCCAGTGCCTCACCACCCTCACAGTAAAGAATTTCCTCCTTATATCTGATCCAAAGCTACCCACTGTCAGTTTAAAGAATTCCTCTCTGTCCTGTCCATACGTACCCTTGCAAAATGTCCCTCTCCAACTCTCACAGGCCCCCTTTAGGTACTGAAAGGTGCTCCAAGGTCTTCCCAGAGCCTTCTCTTCTCCGGGCTGAACAACCCCAGCTCTCTTCATCTGTCTTCATAGGAGAGATGCTCCTGTCCTCTGATTGCTTTCATGGCCCTCCTCTGAACTCAACAGAGCAGGTCCATGTCCTTCTTGTTTTGGGGGCCCCAGAGCTGAAGGCCTGTATCTTACTGTGAAAAGAATAGTATTAACTTTAATTTCATTTTGCAGAGATTGGACCTTTTCACCTTAGCATCTCAAGGTGCTTTGTGTGAAACTCTACCCCACAGCAGTCAAAATGCTGCTTTGAACTCCCACTGGTATCAAGCACACCAGCACTCTCTGGTAGAACTAAAATAAAAACAAACATGTAAAGAAAGCCCATAGGCCTGTGCTGCACCTGAGGTATGCTGTCACCCTCACTGCTTGCAACAGAGCCGTGCTTGCTCCAGCAGAGACATAAATACACCCCTCATGTTCCTAAACATGCATATTAATTAATGTCTAAAGCCCACAGTTACTTGGAACCATTTCCCCTTTTAGCCATCTTTAATTCTGAACATGGAACAGTATTTCATGCCTTTTTCTTTAAATTACAAACTTGCCATTATTTTATAAAGAAATTATGCGTCCACTGATTTTAGTGAAAGCAAAATGATGCACCTGGAACGGACAAAACATCTAGACTAAAGATGATTAACTATTCATATTTGTCTCTGCCTTTTGAATAGACATTCTCTCTCCCAAGAGATCAGGGATCAACCTCTACTTAGATATTTCATCCTTGGCTTTGGCATTAAAACCCTACCCCCTTCAAGCACTGTCTTAGTAATGTTCTTTCTATGCTAAGGAATAAAAATAACAATGAAATGAATGATTAGACATGTTATATATGGCATTCAGTGATGGGAAAGAATGAGATGGTAAAAAGGCTGCATTATATTTATACTTCTTCCTTATGCTTACTTTTTTATTCCAAGAATAAGATGCTTTTTCTTTTACATTCTGATTGTGCTTTGTGGCAATCATTATTCAGGGAATGAAGCATTTTAATGACTTTAAAACTAATTTAGTAGTCTCAGCCTAGCTGCCAGTGAACACGTGTCCACATCAAAAAAAAAAGCCCACTAATTGGCAGTCTCATTGGCATTCACAGCACAGAAGCCAGGAACTCCATAGACTTTAAAGCCAGAAGTGACCATTGTGATCATCTAGTCTGACAGGTCATGGGACTTCCCTGAATTAATTATTGCTTCAGATCTCAATAGCTGTGATATACCTCAAGCCTGTTTTTCACTAAAATACCCAATGTCAATTTTCAGGATTCAAGTAATGGAAAATACACTACAATTCTCATTTAGGTTTTTCTACAGGTTGATTGTGCTCCCTGTTAAAAAGAAAAAAAATAATTAAAGAGAAACCATGCAGCAAATCTCAACTTTTCTTTGAATTTTTGCACTATAAGGTTTAAAGTTTGTGAACATCTTACACCTTTATTTGCTAAAGGGAAATATCCTACTTGCAAATTATTAGGGTGATATGAACCTCAGGACTGGAGGATGCTTTGTTTTTAACACTGTTGTTTAGTTGTTGGGTCATTTGTCCAGGAAATTTGAAGTCTATATTGAGAGCATTTCTTAATCTCAGGAACAGGGAACCCACAGTACCCATTTCCCACAATGTCCCAATTGCTAGGCTCACTACTGCTGGAAACTGAGACTGGACTCAGGAATACCACGTACTCTTCTCCTTGAAGATGGGCCATTTCGTTGATCAAGAGCACAGTGTTTCTGAGGGCAAAGAGAGGACACTGGGATGTTTTGTATTTAGCCTGAAGTGTGAGGCCCTTAGTTCAGAGAGAGTGTGTTACACTACAGTATAGAGCATATATATTATATAATATTAAACGTAAGAGTTGAATAGTGGGAGAACTCAAAAAAGAGATTAAAACTCTGGGCACATCTTTCTGTCCCCATCTTCTTTCCCTGCAGAGTGCCATGGTATTTTTTGATTATAATTCGGTCCATCTTCTTTATAATTTCACCCCTATATTTCCAGTACGATACCTATTTACTCAGTACTATTCACTGGATTTTACTTTACAGATCTGGTAGTCCAATAAATTGTATCACCTTTTTTTGTTGTTGTTGTTAAATTGTTAATGATAGATTGCTAATTCTTCAAAGTTAAAATATGACCAGCTAAATACTGGCACTATAATATTGGAAAGCAACTCCATCTTTTCAAGGAACATAATTAGAGGTAGCTAGCACTGCATATGCCGGCAATAGAATAACTGGTTTTTCCAACAGATTGAGTTAATAGGGATTCACCCTAATTAAAAGCTTGAAGTTTTAATGAAAATATAAAGCCTTTCTTGGGAAAGATCTCTGCTTTGATTCACATTCATGTCACAGTGGCAGCACGGTTCTTGAGAGACCACCAGCAGAAGTGAGGCTGTTGAACACTCCAGGAGCCCTCAAGAGGACCAAGGTATGAAGTTTATAATAATAAGAAGGCATAGTAGTGGGTCAAGGTCTCCCAGTGAATAAATAGTGCATTTGTGCTCTAATTAAAGCACTGCTGTTTCTTTCTTTTTTGGTTATTAGAGTATATGTGTACCTGCAATATGTTAGGGTAGAAACCCTGACCTCTAGCGCTGTTTAGAGACAGTTTGGTCTAAGTAAACTAAACAATATTTTAGTCTATTTGCTCAACTGAAATTTAGGAGATTTTTAAATGGTTTTTTGGTCTTTTTTTTTTGCATAAGATCCTCTTCCCTACGAGTTCAAAGAGAAGAAGAAGAACATTGAACAGCTGGTTACTAACACATACACTGCCTTGGTGTTAAGAAACTCTTTTTAATAGGTGCTTTAATTACTTAATAGCCTAGAATAAAGTTATAACCCTTTGGCTGCGCTTATGATTACTGACAACTAAAATGCAGAGCTCTGGCAGAGTAATTCCCTCTCCAGAAAAGAAAGCCTCTGCCTCTGATGCTACCCAACACTCCACTTAATTACGTTATCCTTCATTTAGATGGTGATTCTATTGCAACATCTAACAAGGAGAAGATATTGCACAGAAATGGTGAGTGGCTAGGACAGCTCCTTGATCAAGGCATTTATTGAATTACACATACTGAGGATGCAGCTGGACAGTGAAAACTGATGCTTTCACTAGGTGATGAAATTCTGCTCTGTAGTCTTTTAACACAGACTGTATCCAAGTAAAGATTAAAAGAAAAAATAAGGAACATAATAGATTACATGCACTGTGACATTTCCACCCTGATATTTTTATTCATAACAATATTATCTCTCTTATTATCTTCATGACACTTTATGATCACTTAGTTGGCCCAGCTACAGATCTACCAGTTGTCCCAATTAGGTGAAGTCTTCAGTCCAACAGATATTAAGTGGAGCTATTAAAAGCTCCTGCTAAGCCATTACAAACTGAACACAGACCATACCGGGGCATGTGTAAATGCTAACCTTTTAAAGCCAAGTCCATCTTTCTCTCTAGCAAGAGAGCTACAAACCAGGATTTCACAAGGAATATGGCTCTCTGACAGTGCCTCTGCAGCGCAGGGCAGAGAGCTGGTTTGCTGTCCTGGCAGTAGAGCTGGGGGTGAGGAGCTGGCAGCACCTGCTTTGGAGTGCTGCCGTGAGCACAGCAGGGCCGTGCCGGTGCCCGGCCCCACGGCTGCTCCGGGCTCCAGGGACAGCAGCCTGGCCCCATCCCATGCCTGGCATATGGACTGCCCTCAAACGAGCACCCCTGGGCCCTGCCAACACAGCGTGGCATGAGGATGGTCTTTGGGGTCCCACAGCAATTTCAGAAGGCCTTTGGGATTCCCTATTTTAATTAGAAAATTAAGCCTGAATGGCCACTGAAGCCAAGGGATAATCCTGGATCAAAGCCAGGAAAGACAAACTGGATCAACCCCAATACAGGAAATCAACACAATCAGCATTGTAATTATTTTAGAATAACATGGCTTAGCAAATAGAGGTGGATTTGAGTTCAGGGACTCATATAATCAGCCTCAGTAGCTATGCAAAAGCCCTTTTCTGCAGAATAGACCATCCTGTCCCACATCTGGGTCTTTTCTCCCTCACCAGACAAGACAGCATTTCCAAGCCCCAATGTGCTTTACTGTCAGATAAAGCCTCAAACATCCTGGTCTCAGCTGGAAGAAGAAAGATAATCCATTCTGAAGTAACTAGAAAAGACCTCTCAAAAATTATGGGGAGGAAGAAAGGAAAGGAAGAAGGAAAGAACATTAAATTTTTTTATAAAATGGGAGAAGATAAAGAGAAAGAAACTCATGAGAGACCAGCTGAGCCTTCCAACCAAAACACTTCTCAATATTTGGTTTCAGCACCAGTGACTTCATTTTTAAACATTTGGAGGAAAAATGCAAAAAAGCTTTAGAATAATGCAAGTTAGGATTAACTGTTCTACGGGTTAAGGGCATTTCCTTTGCCTTACTCTTGATTCAAGAAAGGTAGAAAAAAATATATGTGCATTTGGTACCTTTTTTCAGTTACACATTCACACACACACACACAAAGGATCACCACCTCCAAAAGCTTTTAAATAAACACTGCACAGCCTTCTGGAAACCCCACCTGGTTACACAGGGAAAGACACATGGCAGGGTTTCTTTTAACACTCTTAGGACAAGTATTCAGATGTGACCTCTGAATTTCACTCAGACAGCAGTTTACATATATACTCCAAGGGCCAGTTAATTGACGAAATGAAGCACTAAAGTCTAATTCCATAATTCTTCAGGACAGGAGAATATATGGAAGTCTAACTACAATTGCCAAAATATTGCTTTGGGAGACATATGGCAATCTAGCCCAATTGCATGCTGACTGCCAGAAAAATTGTGTTTCTACTTTAAGCTCAGTTCCTGCTTCATCATTGTCTCTGTCCCCATGTAGTCATTTACACCTGTGCAAAGTGAATGGAAAGCACTACCAAGTGAGAATGAGAACAATTTATCATTCCTTCCTACAGCCACAGCAAAGAGGGCAAAGCAGGCACTGAATTTATCAGGTTCAAAAGAGATTGAAAATTCAAACAAATGCTTTTGTACAATTCTTTTACAAAGGAAATTAAACACAAAATTGTAGTCTAATACAACATTATCATTTCAAATTTACCTTCAACTAGGAAATACATAACTACGGTACCCTTAGTAGCCACTGCATGGCTACACTTTGGACATTTGTAAGTGCTATGAACTCCATTGAAGTTCAATAAGGTAATGCATAAACAAAATTGGCTTAAAGAGCAAGAAAATTCCTTTATTTGAATTTACATATTTATGCACACGGGTATATACATTATTTGTATACATTCCTTATTAAAGTTAGCACAAAGTATTAATTGCAAAGGAATGGTGTTTGAATTACAGTTTCAAAAACATGAAAGTGTTAGAGCAACCATGTCAGAAAGCACTGACTTGCACATAAATTACCATATCTTATTTGATATTGATGAAACTGTTGCAGCAAGTTTTATTTTCAAAATCTTTCTGGGACCAGCAAGCTGACCTAAATCTTAATTGTATCCTTGAATACAGTGATACAGATATTTGGCTTTCAATTATAATATAAATAATAAAAATCATCAGAACTTGGAAATCACACCTTTTACTTCATGAAAACAAAATCACATTTATATGAAGAGGTAATAATATTTCAAATAGGGATGTAAATATCAAGTATTTGAATCTCTTTTTAAAAACAAAGAAATGTGAATTCACAAGCTGCTAAGTACACTCACATTGGATCTACAGACTGTTTCACAAATCTTCATCTGCATCAGGTACAGGATAACTGGAAAAGAAGCATTATAATAGTGGCATAATGCAATGATTTAGTTCAGGTATTAAATGTGCTCAGATTTATTTGCAGTTTTAATTAAGTTTTCACTTTCTGTGGAGCACTTTATACACATCAGAGAATGCATAATGACAGACCTTGATTATTTTTTTTTCTGCTGAAGACACATCATTATTTGAGAACCAAAAAAGAATGGCAATAATACAGCAGGAACTTAAATCTGCCTTCCAGCTTTCTTTAAAAACAAAAGGAGAAACAATAGCCTTCTGCAAAACACTTTTTATAGATGACAGCAAATTTTTTCCAATTAATTCAAATGGCCATTTCCCAGAGAGAAACATGTTTGGTAGAATTTAATGTAACAGATCAGCTCAACAGCTTTAATAAAATAAAATGTTTACTAGCATAAAATTTTCTGTACTTGTATGTTATTCTGTTAGGCAGATTTTTAAAATGTTGTTGCCTTGTTCTGTCAAATATTATGCATGAGTAATAAAAAGTTTGGGTTTTAAATAAGGAATAAATCTACTAAGGAAATAAGACTACTAAGCAGCTCTTAAGCTACAAAAATTTATCCTGGAGTTTTTCCACTTACGTGTCTTTAAATAGTGTTCAAACTGAGCCGATACTGACAGAAAAAGATCTTTCTTTCATATTTATATTATAGAAATTATTCGGCTCCAAAAAAAAAATTTCAGAAATGTAGTTTATGTCATATTAAATCTAGCCCACTTACTGATTTGATCAACAGTGCCAGGAAATGTGTTACTGACAACCAAAGCCAGTATCCACTCTGTCCCTGCATTGAGTTTTGTTTGACTCTGCTTAATTTTACTTTCAGAGTTAAGATCTCCCTGTCTCCTCAAACTTCTAGTAGAGATAGAGCCTGATAGCTGCTACTAGGGAAATAAAATTAGCAAGCCAGCTGATTCGTCCCCAAGACAAGAGAGCAGAGGGGAAGGTAGCAGCCTGGCATCCTAAAACTTCTGGAATGACTAAGAGGTGTGCATATATTGAGTATTTCTGTCTCAGAGGGTGGTAAGGTCTGTTAGGAGGAAGAGGGATGGAGAGCTGGGGGAGAAGCCCTGGCTTCAGGCAACCTGAGATGATTTCTTGCAAAGTTGAACCTCCAAGTCCTGGGGCTGGCTGGCACCATGCAGCCGTATGCCCGAGGAAAGGCTAACAGGACTAAACATACAGAGCTCTCTCCAAGATAGCTCGACATTGCAACAAGTGAGAGTGGGAATTAATTATTCAGGAATGGATATCAGTATGAACAACAGTAATGGAGCAGAATTGAAGGGAAGCTACAAGGAGGCAGAACACGAATTATTAGAAACTCCAGGTTTCATCAGACACTACAGCAGAAATGAAGAAGGACTCATAAAATTGAACTTTAACTAGCATTTTCACATAATTTTTAATCTTCACAAATTAACATTTTAGAATTACAATTTCATTTATGACTGAACAATTGCAGATGTTCGACAAAGTTTAAAGAACACACAGGAGGAAACAACCATGTAAAAGTGATTAGACTCTCAGTACCCTCTTAATGTGGAATCCCAAAAATTAATGCTCTTCCAGAGAATTACTAAAACTACAGAATTCTTTCATGCAAATGCAGAACAACCTGTAATCTACCTATTCCTAAAGTATATCAAAGGTCTCTAAATTAGGTGCTTTCTAGGTTACCATAAATACAATTCTAAAATGCAACTATTGAAGAAAACATTTCCAATATGATTATCAGGCCTAAGAAACCACAAAAGCCTTCCAAACAAATCAAAGTGGCATGATTCTTCATATACAATATGAAAAACGAGATTTTTCTTAGCCTTGGATATTTGGGTTAGACTGTATAACAATTTTCTTAGCAAAAATGCAATACTAGATGAAACCAGAGCTTAGCAGAAAGCAAAGAAGACAAAGTTCATAAAGAGAAGCTTACAAACTCTTTATACACCAATGAGAGAATATATGAACATGTTTTACAATTTTAAATATAAAAACTAGCATGGTCTATCTGGATTCTTCTTCACCCACCTACACTGCAATGCTTGTCTATCAAATATATTGAGAATGCATGTGTGTGTGTGTGTACAATTTGATCTCACAATTCTTCTATGAAGTAAGAAAGCATAATCCAGTTTTACAGATCTCTGAGTTGCAGAGAAATGGTGTAAAATACTGAAGGTCGCAAAGGTTGTATGTGGGGAAGTTAGAATATCAACCAAAATCAGTTTTAACAATCTCAGTAGTGACAGAGTAGGGAAACAAAATTCATTTTAATTGAATAATTTAACAATGCTCCAAGCACTTCAATTTTTTTAGTATATAACTATCTGTTTGTCTTCTGCTTTTGAAATTGCAAGGTCCTTCTGAATTGCACTTTTTACCCTCAAGGGCAGAGTTCAGAAAAAAATTTGCTTTAAAAGTAAACCTGAGTGTACACCTTTTACTAAATATATGAATATTTTCTTTTTCAATTACAATTTCAGCAGTTGAAGCATTAAGAAATACACCAGCTATTATGATAAAGTCAGAATGTCAGGGATAATGGTGGTACTGCATCTCATACTTTTCCTTTATTTTATGTCTTAAAAATGTTTTCTCATTTAGTTCTGGACTATTTAAAGACCCATTTTTAATGACTATTTTTGATACAATGTTTTGTAGTGCAACCCTGCTTCATTTAAGAGAGTTGTGCATACTACCAGGAAGTCCCCAGGATTACATCTTTATTAGAGATAAAAACAATAATTATCCTTTTCCTCCTGAAGTCTATAAAATGGAAAATTCTGGGGCATAGTAACCAGTCACACAGAAGAAATCGTTTCTTTGGATCTGCACCAATCACTGATAGGTGCTACTCCATCAGAAGTAGCACCATATTTGAACTACTTTTCCTGAGTGAAATTTAACACTTGGTAAACAAAAGGATATGTAGTCCTGTTAGTTTTACTGGAGAATCACCAGCCCAACACCACTGAAGTCCACAGCAGGAGAAGCTTAACTTGAGGAGACTATAAAGAGGGCCTGCAGAAACAGCCTCACCTCACACCAAATGAAGACCTGAACCCCTTAACCCCTTAAACAGCTCTTTTATTAGTAGGAACAAGATTTTTTTTTTTTCTTGAAGATGGGGAGTACAAGTAGATGCAGGAGCAGGTATGCCTGTGCATGCACAGTTGTGCATGAATCTTTCATGAATCACTCCACCTCTTGCACCTACTTATCTTGTCCATCCGTGGCATTTTGTCCAGATATAATGCTTAAATCACTAGAAATTGCACGTGTTTCTCTGTACTACTAGAAGGGGAATTTGTGTGGGATTTCAAACTCTTACGCATGCTACCTGTACAAACCTCTCACCTTAAACAAAGACAGGCTACTTTGCTTTAAGCATAATTTGATGTATGCAAGGGAACAGGTTTAGATCTCTTGCCTTATTTCCAAACACTCGTTTGTCCCCTGGGCAATTTTCAACACATGTTGCAGGTTTCCCGTTCCACTGAGAAACAAAATACTGATTTAGCTTTTCCTCCATACAGCAGCAGATACCTGTCAGATACAACTCTTCAGTTGTTGATGATAAGGCTTATGTATAAGCAGTATTCTTGTGAAATCTCATTCTTTGTATACAAATGATATGTGGTCCTCTGCTCTGCATGTGCACAGAGTGGAGTGAGCTGGTCAGTGCATAAAGAGGACCATAGAGAGAAAAGGAGAGACTAAAAACAAACATGATATGGGGACATGAGTAATAGTTTTCCAAGGTTTTTAGTCCCATTACAATTTTTTTCTCTAAGATTTTGATCAATTGTTAAGAACACACAAGCAATGTGTAACAAGAACCATTGAAATGGCTGATTGAGATGTGCTGTTTCTACAGTCCTTCAAAGTTATTCAGGAAACTCATGGAACTGAGGAAGGACTAAATGTCAGAGGTTTGCCAGGTTTTTTTCCAGCTATGTCATATTATTCGCTCTAATAAACATACGGTTTCTTCACATACTCTTGAACATAGGGACAATATTGAAGGCAACATAAAGTTTAAAAATATTGCAATATTGAGCAATCTTTCTCTTCAAAGCACCTTAATCACATGTAAAAATGAATAAGCATATGCTCTTTTGCTTCTATGTGCAAATTAATTGAAGATTTGTTTGTTTGCAAAAAATAATGCAACTTTGGAGTAGAGAAATTCATGCTGGTTTTACCATTTCCTTAGGTGAAAAATTCATTTATGTTATTGTGCTCTCCAAATCACCCAACTATTCCTGCTTAGAAATTGGAGACATTACAGAGTGGGTTCCCAGGTTGTCACCGAACTGATAAAGGCTGTGAGCAGAGATCTGACTGGTGTTACAACTCTGTAGCAATGGCACAGCATAAAAAAGCTCTCCAGACATACAAATACATACATTGGTATCAAACAGAGAATTAGAAGTGGACAAAGCTTCACAGATCCTTATTCTGGAGTCTGACAAAGGGAGCCATTGACTTCAACAGAGAATGTTTCTCTATTAAGTACATAGAAGGATGTGGCTTAAAATTCATAATGTCTTCAGATGTTCCCCTTTTAAGCAGAAGTAACAATGAATAAATTACTATGAATATTTTAGACTATATTCCCTTTAATGACACTGTTTACTTTTTATTTTTATGCTGGTCACCACTGAACTGGCAGAACAGCTTCTCTGGCAAAATTGAAACAGTGTCTTTTCAATGAAAATGGAATAAATTGTTCAATTTCCTCTTCCTCATCATCTAGCATCCACTCTGTAGCAAGCAATGCTGTGCACATTCCCTCTAGCAGCTGGAGAGCCACTCAGGATGCTGGCGTAGGGTCTGAAAAGGGAATGACACCTTATGAAGAGCTGGCAAACATTGATTTCTGACTCAAACTACATTTCTCATACACAGGACATGTGTAGCACTCTCACAGCCTGGCAAAGAGAAAGGAAATAGTTCCCCTGGCTGAAATGGTTCAGCTTGTGACTACAGAGAGAAGAGAGAAGGGGGAGCACTGAATAATGCACTTCCTTAAAACCCACTAATATGCTTCCCACTAAAAGCTCAGGAAAGAGAGAGCCACATCCCTTCCTAATCCACATAGGACTATATGCAATGTCTTCTAGGCATAACTCTTGGATATTTTGCACAATCTTGACACGGTCAAAAATGATTCAAATTTCCTTTTTAAAGTAAACCACACCGCTATGATTCTGCAAGAGGCTCTTTTTCTCATTGTTATAAATTATTGCCAGTGTCCCTACTACCACCATTACTACTACACTATATTGTATTTCTGTTAAAAGCAGCAGTGCATAATTAGTGCTGTCTTTATTAATTTGATGAGATTCTTCTGGCCTACACTCTTCAGATCTGGCTCCAGAGAAGAGTTTTCTGACAATGAGGAAATGACACATCTTGCTGGTGTTTGTTAGCAAAAGGAACCCTAAGCAGGAATCTACCAAGACTGAATCCCATAGATGTCTCTGAAACAAGGCGTGCTGTGTACTGAGTCTGCATCCTGGATAAGCTGACAAGTTGATGATGCTTGTTACATCACAGTTAGTCAGCTACAGCACAACTGCTGTTACATCTGCTTTGGGCTGGGATAAGTGTGGGACTTGACCTGGGTGACTCGACCCAGGTGAATTTTGTGCAGACCCAGTTTCAGTGCACGGCATCTGCTAAAGAATGTAGAGGAGAACAAAAGCCAGCAGTTTGCTCCTTCTCCAGCTGCTAGTTATGGTCCTTCAAAACACGTTTTTGCTTTTCTTTTGAAAAAGGGTCTGGCAACAAGAGAGAAATACAATAGCCAAAAGGGTGGGATTTCGAGAGATGTCGCCTGTTTAGTTCTGAAAGTCATGCATAATGGTTATACTCATAGATTTCCACACAACTTAGAAGGTGTGAAATAAAATACCATGCATATCCCCCATAAAGAAGGGAAATTCAAATAGTCTTATGATTTTTGCCATTAAATGTTTGGAAAAACCAAAAGTTTTCCTCTGATTTTTCATCTTTGTCTGTTTGTTTTCCCTCAATAAATGAACAAAAAACAAACGTATGACAAACTTGCAGGTCCCTGCTTTGCTGAGTTGTCTTTTGCATGTTGCATAACATCTCCATGTAGATCCAGAAATAGTTTGATTAGAGGCAACAGTTTTCACTTATCCAGAGATTTAAAGGCCTGTAGATCAGCTCCTGAGATAAAGAGTAGTGACGTCCTTTACCTACTCCAGAATAAAAATATTCCTTCATCTTTTTCTCCTTTTATCTTCCTCTCCTCTTCCCTACACCGTTCAAAATTCATATCCCTACAGAGGCTTTAACTATTTTGTTAGGGGGGTTTTTTGTGCCAGTCGTGCACTTTTCTTGTTCTGCAGCTAGTGGGAACAGGTTGTAGGCACAAGAAAGGCTGGATGGCCACCCATCAGAATTCAGGCAACTTTGTCTGCTCTTAAAAGGGTGGATTTCAGAAACATATTAAAGAACAACTCTCACATAAATTTTACCAGACAGATAAAATGGGTCAAAATATGAATTTAAACCGGCTTTTTTCTTCCTATGAAGATGACATCCTCTCATTCAGCTTACATTTTGTGTTTAAAGGAAACATTGGAAATTTCCACTATTTGTTTATCTTTACTGATAAATGGGCACACAGATTGCTATACTGCTGAACTCACCCTTTTTTCATGGCATAAATTAAAAGTAACTCTTTGCTTTAAAAAGCCTTAGAGATATGATTTGGTCAGCTCTCTACTATTATTTAGGACAAACAGATTGTACGCAAAGCCACTCAAGGCAGTTTTTACCTTCCTCTCACACCCTTCAACTCTGTTTCTGACATCATACAGAGTAAAGGACGCTGTTTATAGCCCAAACTGCTGTAACAAAAGCCAGACACGGAGTATCTGGGATACAATCTGCGTGTGGGGGCGTAAGAGCTCCAAGCTGAATTTAAGCGGAGGAATCACGGCGGTGGCTGATCAGATACTTCCTGTGTGTTACTTAGCAAGACGCCCAGTTGTAGCAAGGCACATAACTGCAAAAGTGAAAGCAAGTCATCAGACACTTGCAATTAAGCCCAAATAGGGAGTAAGACCTGAGACCCAACACTCTATCCACATCTGCAGTCTCACTGTATTGCTGCATCCATAAAGCAGACATGTGCAAGTTGGAGACTTAGAAAGATCCATATATGCCCTAGAGACATAAATAGATGCATTTAAGCATCTCGTGTGGACTGCTTTTAAAGTAATTATTTGCTCTACAGAGACTTCTGTGTTTTTACTAATAGGAAAATGAGTGGCCGTACTATAAACGGATTGTATAAAGACCATATTGTTCTAGTTTCCTAAATAGATCCTAAAATAACTTGAACACCTCAATTGCAACCTTTCTTAAAAGGGAAGTAGCCTTTGATGTGAACCCTTAATCATGAACAGAGTATAAACTACCATGATGTAGTCATTCAAAGTGTCAGAGCACTAGCTAAACAATATTCATTAAATACCAAATACAAGTAATGTCTAGAGAAAACTCAAGGGAAAACTACTGTCTGTCACGTGATGTACAAGCTGTGTTGACCTACTGCCAGGTAGACTTTAATAATTTTTATCAATAAGGGCACTTATACGTATTTCTGCTCAGTGACACCATGAACAGCATGTTGGTAAACCTATGGGGTTTTTAGTTTTTCAAGCATGTCCAGAACAAAGATTTAGGTTTTCTATGAAAAGAGAGGAGACCATTTTGGCTTCCTTATGTCATGCTTACTTATGTCAGCCAGAGGACATTGTTTTTCTTTCACTGGTACTCATTAAAATGCTTCCATTCACAAATATGTGCAGATAAAGTAGTTATGACTTTTGCTACAGGCTACATTGCTAGAAACCCTCCTGGGATCTTGGCACTGCCCAGAAAGTAGAAAAAAAAAGATAAAAGTCCCTGACTGAAAACTCCTCTTTTCATTGTCCCTACACCTTGTCCCACTCTATTCACTGAAAGTAGTCACATTCTTTCAGATTATGAAAGGGAAAGGCTGGCAAAAAGCCCAAAACCCAGGCACACAATTTAACATGTTTTCTTGGAAACACATCTTTTGAGTGAAGTAATGATTACTGAAGAATTTATTCTATTAATTGATGTTTGATAATTTCTAATCAGTATTTATCCTTTTATCAGTATCTCTGTGCTGACTTTAATCTCTTCTCTGTCAATTTTGAGATGTAAGTGGGTACTTTTCAAATGAAATTATTCCCTAAAGGAAAATTCTGGAACATCAAGGAACACACGTCTTACCGGATAGATCTGCAAAACCCATACTCATGTCCATAAAACTTGTGTGCACTACCACGAGTCTGAACAAAAGAATCTTGTGATGGGTGGAGGTGTATGTCTCAAACAGGAAAAACATTTTTTGAAAATGGGTTGCCTGTGGAAAAATTGCCAGTTCATAGTTTTCAGCATTTAGAAATTGTCAGAATATTGGACTATGTTATGGAATTCCTGGTCTGAAGAAACTTTGTGAGAAATTTTAATTCCATCAGGACAACAAAGAGAGTGTCTTTTGAAAAGGTCAAGATTCAAAGGAAATGCTTCAAAATTCTAAATGAGGTGGTTTATTCAAAAGAAAATTTTTTTTTTCTTGGTTTTTTTGAGGCAGGGATAGTTAATTTTAGTATTTGTTTTGAGGTTTTGAGGACTTTGGGTTTTGTTGCAATGTTAGATCTCCAGCTCTCATGACTGAAATGAATGAAACTGAAACCATCCTCTAAGTACAGAAAAGTTCCCTGGCATCTGTCAGGTTAGACCAGATAGCTACAATTTTTCACCTAAAAATAGAAAGCAGAGCACTGAAACAGTCATTGTGGTGTAGGCATATGTCCAAAAAAGCAAGGAGCTGCATTGATTAAAAATACTGCAAGTAGAAGTGTGCAGTTTAAGCCACTGGCACACAAAGCTGTTCCAGTTGGGCATTTAAACACTACGACTGCACAAGCCAATTAACCATCAATCATCCTGAGACCTCAGCAGCACCTTTCCATCATTGAATGAGGTGGAGAGTGGATTTACTGGTAGTCCTGTTCACCAAATATCTTCTCCAAGGTGATAATGCCTTCAAAATTTCTATCACCATGCAGAAGGGATTTCAGAGTTAGACTTTCATTCGGAAATGGGAAGGCAGATAGTGGAACACAAGCTTGAAATAAATGCAGGTGAAAGAGAAACACTCAAACAGAGTTTCAGCCGTTTTTAGCAAGTCTATTTATACCTCACCATATCCTTTGAAAACATAAAATTCTAGTCCTAATTTATTAATGGAATGTGCCAGCACCAAGTTATTTTTAAATTTAGAATATAAATGGCCTTCATGAACTAGAGCGAGCAGGCAGCATCTGACATGAGTCTCAGAGCTAGTGTGAAATTTACTTTTAAATTGCTGCTGTCTTTCCAAAAATTATGCACCGTGAGCATGTGTCTTCACTTGTGTTAGCTTTCCTTTAATTAGAAAACAGAACCGCAGGAAGTGGCACATAGAAAGGATCTTGCCCTTGCTTGGATGTAAATAACCCTCTCAGCTTATTTCAGCTGTTTCTTCCCAGTTAAATTCAAGTTGTCAGAGGGATGTGATCCTGAAAATAAAATCAGAAATTTCAAGATATTTGTAAACATAAGGGGCAAAGCTTATTTGTATTTTATTTATTTCCCAACCTTTTTCCTCTTCTATGGCAAACAGAAAGTGGGGACTGAAAAGAACTGAAACAGATAAATTGGAGAGGGTTTTTTTAGCTCCTGGGAACTCTCATTCCCAATATTAAAGGCAACAAAAATGGGTATTCTTCTGTAGAACTGTTCCTCAAAAGAACCTTGCAACTCAGTCTTCAGCCAGCTCAAATTATCTGTCCTTTTAGTTACACACTGTTGACTTTCTCCAACGTCTGTCCTCATCACAACTTTATAAGCCCATTAGAGGCATGCATTTGAGTGTTTTAGGGAATGACTAGACACAGCAAATGATTTCCTATAAATAATTTATTCAACGACTTCAAAATCCTCAGCGTTCCTGTAAGGAGTGCCTGTCACAGAGCAATGCTGGTAAGAAACAGCAGCTTTCTTCCCCAGTTCCACCACCTGACCCAGGGCCCCTTCTACAACCCACGGAAAAGCTGCTGAAATTTCTCTGAGGTTTTTCTGAGTCCCTCTGCCATCTGAGTTAGAGGGAATTTTTCTAATAATTTGAGCAGAAACTGAACAAGATCCAGGGCCTTCCTGATCTTCTTCGCCTTCTGAGAATAAAAAAGAAAACCGAATTGCTTTGCCAGAAAATGTCCTTGAGCATGAGTCAACTTTGGGACAAAAACTGTGGCAGCCAAGAGTCTGATCTCACGAGCTCCTCAAAAAAGCAGTGTTATTATAAAGAATAAAGTTTTATAAGACTAAAAGATTGAAGGTTTTGTAAAGATTCAGTAAATGCTTTTTATACTGAGCTTAGCTCTGTGTTCTTATTTCCAGAATTTAGTACACATAATAGTGGTTTTGGAGCTGTTTTAGAATAGGTGAAAGGATTTTTATCAATTTTCATTGGGTTAAAAGAGGGCTAAACTTTGAATACTTGTTCATGTTAAAAATCCAAGGTCCTCCAAGAGGACAAGGGGAAATGTCCTCAAGATGCACCATAGAAGGTTTAAATTAGATATTAGGAAAATTCTTTTCATGGAAAGGAAATGAAAAAAGGGATTGTAAATCATCGGAACAGATTTCCATCCCTGGAAGTGCTCAAAAGAAGTGTGGATATGGCAGCTGAGGACATGGTTCAGCTGTGAACATGATAGCGGTGTTACACCAAAGGTTGCCCTTGATGGTCTTAAGGGTCTTTTCCAACCTTAATGATTCCATGACTCTAAGAGAAGCTTTTGACTAGGGGACAGGTTTGATACATGTTGATGTTTTGATACATAAAACATGCATTTGAAACATTTCTGCATATGGGGATATTTACCGAGAAGGTTCTTCATATATTGAACAGGTTGGGTTCCCATACTGTAACCTCCAAAAGAACAAATTCCTACTCTATTAGCCCTCCTGCGTCTGTCAGTCAAGCTTCTGCAGGGTCCTTGAGTTACTTTTGAGGTAAAAATCTCAGATAAGTCTTTCTCCTCAACTTTGTCACTGAAATTTAAAAATAAGTTGAATTATTAAGATTAAATGTAGTAGCTGCATATGAATAAGCTGGCAATTTATCTATCAATTTTAGCAGTGAGAATGTTTAAATTATCTCACCTCAGTGCCTGATAAACAATCAATGGACTTTATTTAATAGCTTCATCTCCAGTGCTAATTGGATCCATTTAAATTAAATTATTCTGATTGTTATTCCATGTAGTTATTTGGTGATATGGGACCTCTGAATAGATATTATTGATTTGGGGCAACCAGGAACTATCCATTACAGCTGTGAAGACAGGAATTAAATTTAAATAGTGAGCTACTATTTTGTGAATGTCTTTGTGGACAAATAGGGTAGCGGAAGCAGAATAATTAGGAACTTGCACTAATTTGTCTTCTTGATTTATAGGTATATGATTCCTGAAAATAAAATGAGGTCTACAAAGTAATCAAGAGAAGCTGGCAATAGGTAAAACCTTGTGACTCTTAGCAGAATGGACAGTCATGTGCTATCAGCTTTTAAAAGGTGTTTAGACAGCTAAAAGAACCACTTTGCCGCCTGAAGAGATTTACAGAAGTGCCTAAAATGATTTTTGGACCATTACGTAGAAGCAGGGTAAAACAAACAAAAAAAAACAAAAACAAACAAAAAAAAAAAAAACAGAGAAAGAGCTTTCACTGCCCCAGATTATAACTACCATGCTGAAAAGAAGCATACATAAAAAAATTTCCAAGATGTGTGACAAAGATAATTCATGTGCAATGTCCCTGAGGTGGTGGAGGTATAGAAACAGCTACAGTTTTACAGAACATCTGAAGTTATAAGTAAGCTGAACAAAATCAATGAACTCATAAATCACTTTAGGCTGGATTCTAACTAACAGTTCTCATTTTCTGGATTTTCCCAAGGTAGTTGACATATGACTGCAACCTCATTTAGATCCCAGATGGCTAGAGAAAAATGGGATAACAGTGAGATTTAGATCTCACCCCTCCAAAGAGGATGCCTGTTACAATCATGAATTGTGGTTCATGCCAAATATATCCTTATACAGGCATTCATGCATTCCTCAAAGTGTCCTGTGTGCTTCTGAGCAGAGAAGCCACTGATATAGATGCAAAAGTGCTTTCTAAGCAGTCGAACAAAGTGTTTCAATGAACTATGTGATGGGCCCTGGGAGAGGAGTCTGAAACCTGACAAAGCCATGTATAAGGAGTCGCTGGGATCTGTCCCACAATGCCGAGACAACAGAGTTCTCAGTGCAACTAGAGGCAAAACCCATGTTAAGCACAGAAATATAACTTTGAAACAGAGCAGTGATCTCTGGGAACATCTTGGATGGGTGATGGTTGATAAGAGTTTTATCAACCATCTCAGACTGAGATCCTTTCATGTATTTGCCATCATGCAGATCATCAATGTTTTGTTTATATACCCGTAAATCGACCTTCAAGATCAGGCTCGTGGACCCTGAAAACAGCGAGCCTGCAACAACAGCTCAGGCACAACTGTCTTGGTTTGAAAGACAGATGTCTGCTAAGGAAGGCAGGAGCCCCCCTAGAATGGAAGATGCAACCCCCTTCCCTCCGAATTATGATAATTTTGAAATTAAGGGGCTTTCAGGCAAAGATATGAGGAACAGGAATAAAAGTTCTTTACTAATATATATATATATATATGTATAACAAGGCAAACAAACAACAGTAACTATAACAGTGACACCAAACAGACCCAGAGCCCAGTGACCCCTCTCAGCTGTCGGGCCCTTTCCCCTCGGTGCAGTTCCGCTCACAGCTGGCAGGGGGCGCTGGCGGCTCCCGGTGAGCGGGGTGGGTGCGATGTTCCCCCGCGCCGGCAGGGGGCGCTCCGCAGCGAGCTCAGCACCACGCGGTAATGGCGGACAAAAGCTCGCCTCACAAACCTCCTGGGCAGCCGGACCTCGGGAACAGCAGGCTGGAACAGCAGCGACCAACACTAAATCCCAAGTGGCAGACGAGATGTATCAAACCCCGGAGCTGCAGTGGGAGCCCCGGGAGGTCTCAGCAGGCAGGGGTGTGGCGCTACATTGCAGCGAAAGGCTTGCAGCAGCAGCGAAGGAACAGCGGGGAGGGGGGCACAGGGCAGCCTCGGCCTGGCTCCCTGTGGGACAGAGAAAGGCAGGCTTGGGATCCCGGGCTTTTTTCGTGAGGCACCCGAGCAGATGGTGAAAAAGGTCCCTCTTTTAGTGAGATAGGGTGTTAAAATAGGGTCCCCGGGCAACAGCCGCCCCAGCAAGCAAGCTCCACTCACGGTAGAAGGAAGACAGCAGAAGGCAGCAGCACGCAGCAGCAGCGAATTCCCTCCACCATGAGGGTAGCTTCTCTCGTCTCTCAATGCCGGGAGAACAAGAGACCCAGAAGCTGTACCCATCCCCTTTTTGCCAGTTCAAATCTCATGGCAAATCCGCCCTACACGAGAAAACCCCAGGCAAGAAAAAGGACAACCAGCTGGACCTGTCCTGCTGTGGCCTGGTCTTTTGTCTCAATCACCCAGCAATCTGCCTCCCTAGCAACCAAGTATGGGGGAAGAATTCTGTAACAGAAAAAGAAAAACAAAAAGACAACTCCTAAAACCCCAGCAAAAACTATGGTTTTGCCTGGGTGTGTACAAGCCTGGATATACACAGATAATACAGAAGGTTGATCTAGGCTGGCTGTTCATGGCTAGTGCGCAAGATGCCTATAAAGAGAGCACATGGTAGCAAAGCAGGAGGAAGGCAGAACATGCTGTGTGCTTACAGACACGTACTATACCTTTTAGAGCTTCATGAGAATCAGCCCTTTGGAAAGTTGGGGCAAATGAAGAATCAGCTAAAGCCTTCATTGTTGGTGCAAACCCCCATGCAACTTTCTATAGTTACAGTAATTAATCTCACATGAATTATCTTTGATTGGTTTTAATTGCACAGTTAGGCTGTCAACCAAAACACAAACATCTTATGAAATTCACTCGAGGTTTTAAAATCGAATTGTTAAGGAATTTGACATTAATTTTCAACTTCTCTCGTAAAAATGAAGATAATTCTCAGTGGTAAAGACAATGCTTAGTAACTAGGATCACTTTACTAGAAACCAGGTGCCAAAGTTGTAAGTCTTAGTATCATCAGCCAAAAAGCAGAGCTACTGGTACACCACTGCAACACTAAATTAGTCCAAGAATGAAAAGATATCATTTCATTATTGACTTTAGTTTAAATATAGCATATTTCCATTCTCAGAGGCCTTTCAAACTTATTCTAAAAAGAAAAAAAGCATTTCTAATGTGGCTTTCCCAACTGCAAATATTTCAAATTTTAGCAATAACGAAGCCTGGCTAAGATCCATGAATGTTTATACAGAATCTGAAGGAGTACAAACAGAAGGCACAGTCCAGTTATTCTTTTGAAGGCAAAATTTTGTTGTTTGTTTTGCATCTTGAGGCACAGGAAAACCTTCTGTAGAATAAAATGACAAAGTAACTATTATGCAGCAGCTACTCACTGCATAAAACTTGCTCTATCCGATGCCCAGTTCTGCTTCCCCTTGATGCTGATGTCATATTTTGGCACCAAATTACAAGAATCCAGATCAGCTTGGTCTTGACAGTATGCAAGGATGTCAGGAAAAGTGCTACACACCATTTGAGTAGGAGAGAATGGGAACAGTGGATGGAAAGGAACTGAAGTTTTATAGTTATGGATACTTATTGCAAATCAAGCAGTAAAAATTAATTTCTGATCTGTCATATACGTAGATGTGGCTTTTACCCAGTGGAGCCAATATCATTCCACTAAGACAGGGAGCAGGGAGCGTGAGCTCAAACAGTGATATTCAGAGCAGAAGGACAAACTCCATGGTGGTATATTGCACAGTAAAGGGTTACAGGGGGGCTCTGGATGAGGAGTGTGGAATCAAACCTATGGAGCTCAACCCAGTTGTTATTCTCTGAATGATGGACTTAGTGGACAGCAAGATTAGTGGGGCATAAGGGGCAAGAACTGAGACAATGTTGGGATGTTGCTTGCTGGAACAGGAGCAGAAAATAACTCTGATGCTCCAGAGGCAGAGACCTGCAGTCACTTATGGAACAGAAGATCCTTCTGCTGAAATGGGGAGACAGGAGAGAAACACAGAAAGTGTGCACACATGGGGGGTGTACCTGCTAATAGCATTGATTGTCTGTATGTGACTTCATTACAGCCTCTGAGCTACTCCTGCAGGGCCTGGAGGAGAACAATCCATCGCAGAGCTCCTCAGTGCACAGCTGGTGCTGCACTGGCAGAACTTCCACCAACGTTTCCACACAGAAGCCGGAGCACCAACTGGAACCAGTACACATGTGCAATTGTTCCAGCCAAACTCTGCTTTTGATATAGAAATTGAATACTAACTGCTCTTCTCCCAGGATGATGCCAAGCATCAGCCTAGTGAGGACCTTTATAGCAAAAATGTATTCATTTCTGTGAGCTGAAGTTTTATCATGTGTAGAATGAGTCACTCTTTACTAGTGCAGTAATACAGATCTGCACTCTAATCACAGATTCCCATCTGGACCATTTATTTGGGAATTTACCTTAAAATATTAAGCTGTTCGAGCCACAATTTGGGCTTTGTCCTGCGCTGCTACATTTTACCCTTTTTCCCTTCCTTTCCTTTTTCCAGTAAATTTGTTTCCCCCCTTTTTGTCACCCACTCAGACAACCTCTGCATTTTTCTTATATTCTAGTATTTTCCTGCAGCAAACACAAGACTGAGTTTATGAATCATTGGGAAACCCAGATGTATCTGCTTCCTTTAGCATTTAATGTTGTCTATCCTAAATTTACTTTTTATTACCAAATGAAACCTAGCATATAATTTCATTGCTTCAAGACACTCAGAATAGATCTGAATTAAGAAGGATCAACCAAGAAGTTCCAAGAAAAATCAGGAAAAAAACCCCATAAATCAGAGAACAAAATTATGTTGTTTTTCTAGTGTGAACTTGGTTGGCAGATTTGAGTGCTGGAACTTGTTTAGTTAGAGTATAATAGGGACATGAATTTTACTCAAAATTTAATTTTAAAAATTACTATATAATCACAAGGGTAACATTTAAAGCTAAACTAACCCCATGCTTACTTACTAATGATTTTTTATAAAAGTGAAAACAGCATCATGGCAACTCAAATACAAATGTTTGTATGCACTTTAGACTACAAATAAAGTGCCATTTAGCCAAAAGTGCCTTTTAGCCACTTATCTATGTAGTGTTGAGTTAGATCAGACTAATCCAGAAAAAATAAAAAGAGTTCTAGCAATATCAGTATTCATGTGTTTAGAGGTGTTTTTATAATTTTTAGAGTTTGAATGAGAACAAATGCGCAGATGGATAAACAAACTTAAATGGATGGTGATCTATGAATTATGAACCTCAGCCAGAGATAATGTCAGAATTTAGCTGACTTTAAGTATCACATGCTACCAATACTACTGTCTCTAGCTTCATGACCAGACAAGCTACCTCTGTGATGAGGCAAAATAATTAAAGAAAAGCTATAAAGAAGACATTGCTGCAATTAAATCATTCCATTAGTAAGCAGTCAACACACTAAGCAGTTAGATCATGCAAGGAAAAAGCAGTCAGTTTTACAGAAAAACACATAAATCTGAGCTCTCACTTTTTTCTGGTTTTTTTTTCTTTTTCTTTTTCCTTGTTGAGACCATTTATTTCCATGGGCTCACCAACAGCCCCACGCACCAGCTTGAACATGGCATACATCAGTAGCTGATATTCACAGCTGTGGGTTAGCATACTTATTCGTTTCTTTGGGGGTAAGAAAGGCTTAGGAAAGAAAAAATTTGATTATTCTCTTGCATAATTACTTGGTGTTTGATCATTACACAAGAATTGTATAATGGGGCAGCTCCCTGGCAACAGGGAAGGACAGCAGCACCTCCAGCAAGGGTTCAGTCCCACAGTGCCAAAACAAGGGAAGCAGAAGAGATCCAGTGGCAGTCACTGGTTTAGTCCCTGGTTGTTATCGAGCATGTTCTCTGTGAGAAGAGCATGTCCAAGGGCAAGCAAAAAAGTCAACAAGGGCAAGCACAGCATAATCAAAATGAAGTTTATGCAAAGGCCAAGCACCAAGGCTTCCTAGGCCAGTGGGGAGGGTGAGTCCATCATTCAGGTTATGGCTCTTCATTTTGTCTTTCTGCTGATGGAGAAAAAGGGCACCCATCCACTACGGACCATAGTCTGGGCATCTGTGCAGTCTTGGAGATTATAAGGGAATAAACTGTTTCTAGCTGTCTTTGTAAATGGATCAGCAAAGTGGAATGTACAACTTAACATCCTGAACTTGTGTTAATATAGTGACTAAATGATTCGTGATTCATTCTTGTCCCATGCTGTTTGAGCAAAGGATTAAAATAAGCTGCCGATATTTGGCCTTCTTTGCAAAACTAGAATCAATATTTTTAACTAAGAAAATACTAATGAGACAAAATGAGAAATAAAATATCAAAAAGGTAAGTAGGGAATTCTGATAGCTCACTTCCTTACAAAAAAAAAAGGAAAATTCATAAGAATTTACCTTATGACCAAGTTGGCCATCAGTTCTATGAAACCACAGCAGCTGGAAAATGCGTTCCAGCTTCTGTGCACGTTGTTGAACCAATCAGAGCTCTTACTTACGGTGAGTTGAAAAGATGCTACATTTGAGAATACAGCTGTTATTGTTTTCAAATTTATAGACATACCTAGAGGTAATTGTAAACTATTTGAGTGACTGCCATAAGGTACCCTGAAATGACTGGCAGCCTTTCCCAGCAGTTACTCAAAAGGAAGTTATAATCCCAGTACAAGCAGATGAACAATTATGGGAATACCAGAGTTGTCTGGAAGCGATTTTTGTTTGAAATTTTTCTAGCAGATTTCATCTGAAATGTAGCACTGGAAGGGGCCTCCTGAGTTACTGAATCCAATTTCCTATTATCACCGCTAACAGAGTCAGAAACACCATGAATTTGGCAAGAGCTCGGTGATGGTAAACTGCCAGTCTCCCTGGCTTGGCATTCAGAGGGAAAAGCATAAGCAGGTAGCCAGCGGTGGCTGAGTTTACTGAAAATTGCCATTGAAATGTAACAGTTTCTCAGGGGCTGGCAGGGAAATGGAGTTTGCAGGGTCAAGCACCAGGATAACAGTGAGGGAGCCCTCCCACCGGGGGAGGGCTGACAGTGGCTGGGTGCCCAAGAGCTTGGGAGTTAGAAGGTAAGAAGAACCTAGAACTCCAGAACAGAGGCTTAAGGGAAAAGAAATACCTATGCTACTTCTTAAAAACAAATGAACCTATGAAAACAGCTCCTGAAAAGCCTCAGCTGTGTAACTTCCAAACCTTGAGGGCAATTTCTGTCAATAGTCTGGTCCCCTGAGCCAGCCTCACAGATTTCAACACTGAGTTTTAGTTTCTTTGAGCTCAGAGCAAGACTGGGTTTAGCAGAATCTTGAATGAAAGCTACAGTATATTCTCTGGGTAAAAATCCAGTAAAACAACTTAGAGGATGGTAACCCATCCATGCAAATTTAAATCAATATCTAGAAGTCTATAGTGAGAGGAAGTTCTTTGAGAAATGCTGGACCATAAGGACTTGTTTCAGCGCTCTGGGGCAATGAAAAGTTCCTCACCCTCGAGAGGAGTTCCCCAAAAGCAGTTGGGTTTCCTGAAGCTTTCCAACTGCCAGGCAGTGGCAGGGAGGGACTGCTGTGTGTGTGGCCCTGAGAAGTCCAACTGGTGAGCCCATCAAAACTGAGGAAACACTGCATTTTCTAGGCAGCGATATGCTTGAAAACCTTCTGAACATGCTGGTAATGCTTTGTCCAGCACCTCTTGCTAAGGCAAGTTTCCTTCCTGAGGATGCACACGATGATTTTATCACTCTGCCCCTCAGGGCATTAAGAGACTATCCTGGAAGAAACATCCCCTGACTCCATCCCTCAGTACAGGCTGGATCTAGATCCCAGCCTTGCTGCCTCAGAGCCACTCTGGTACTGTGAAAAAAGGGGAAATTATTGAAACTGGATGAATGGCCATCTAGAATGACTTTCTCCTTTGAGCACAGGGCACCAGGAGTGGAGTTACTAATTGCTGGGAGCAGAGCTGAATGCCAGCAGGCATCCAGGTAAGAGGACGAGTCTCACTCTTGCATCCTGTGTATAATAAAAAGGAAAAAAATGTAATTAAACTTTATAAAATTCTTCAAAAATGAAAAAATGGTGGTCTTCTTTTGACACTATCTGTCATTTCCCCCTCTGAACTGTCAGAGGAATCAAAATCTGATCTCCACCGTAAGTCAAAAGGCCATCCCAAGGTAACTGGCAGATTTAATTTGATTAAGGGTGGAGTCTTCTCAGTTGTGTTTTAACTAGTATTTCGTTTTATTCCAATGAAAAAAGAGGAAATTTTATGTGTCCTGGAATGCAGAAAGAAAGTGTTCATAACATCTTGAGTGTTTCATTGATTAGTCTGTTTTTCTCATGTGGTGCCGTATTCCTCTGTTTTCATATGGAAATATACAGAAGCATAAATATAAATGGAAATAGGCCTTATGGACTCAGGAGGAAAAGAATAACGACAAAAATTGCAGACCAAGCATTTAAGGACATTATTTTTTTCTGCAGTATTGCTGTGCAAAGCAGCCTTGAAATCACAGCATAATCAGTGAAATATCATTTAGCGTAAATTGTCCTGTGACTTCACTAAACTACATATTTGCTAAAAATTATGGCTAAATAATGCAAAAAAGTCCCGTCTTGTAAATAATGTATTGATCTGTTGATGGGCAACAATCATCTAATACATCTTTAGGTAATGTGTCAGCCAACCGCATAATTGGTGGACTAATGAATACGACAGTTCATATATAATTTACTCAAAGAAATATGCTTTATTTCCCAGATTTAAATAAATGATTCATCTAGATGTATTTGTTAGCTAATACAAATATCTTCTTAAGGTCCAAGTGAACAAGATCTTCCCACTGCATTTGAACACAGGCTCTTTAGAGAGTTTAGAGCATAACTGCCAATGACTTTTTACTGGAAAAATGACCACAGATTGCAAATGTACTTACATGCTTATATATTTCCATAAATTCAAGTGTAAACCATCAGCTTGGTATTTTTCCCATCAAAAAGTCTCTAGAGTCAGCCACACAGCAAACTCCAATGTCTGTGGATAAGTGTCCAAATCTGAGTTATTGTAAACCTTTATTTGAGCTCATTAGTATATTTGCGCATGATTTCTCTATAAGATATAATCTCCACTTTTTGGCAAATGCATCCAATCCAAATGGAGACTTGAGCAGAGCATAGGGTTGTGTAAAATGAAACAACTCAGTTGAGCAAGATGGACGTTAGAATTGAGTCTGGCACGGAATATCAAGGACAACAAAAAGGGCTTCTGAAAGTACATCAGCAGCAAAAGGAAGATTAGAGAAAATGTGGGGCTCCTGCTGAATCAGATGGGTGGCCTGGTAATGGAAGACACGGAGCAGGAGGAATTACTGAATTTCTTCTTTGCCTCAGTCTTTACTGCTGAGGTTGGTCTTCAGGAATCCCAGACCTTGAAGGTAAGAGAAGAAGGCTGGAGAAAGGAATACTTCCCCTTGATTATAGAGAGCTGGGCTAGAGACCAGTGAAGCAGACTTAACACTTATAAATCCATGAGCCCTGATGGTATGCACCCATGGGTGCTAAGTGACCTGGCATATGTTGTTGCTCTGCCACTGTCCATCATCTTTGAAAAATCACAGAGAGCAGGGCAGGTGCCCGATGACTGGAGAAAAACCAATGTTACTCCCATCCTCAAAAAGGGCAAGAAGAAGGACCCAGGAAACTACCAGCCAGTCAGCATCACCTCCAGTCCTGGAACAGATCATTCTGGAGGTCATCACCGAGAATGTAAAAGAAAGGAAGATCATTGGGAGTAGTCAGCATGGATTCATCAAGGGAAAGTCATGCTTGACCGATCTGTGGATTGGTCATGCCATCTACGATAGTCTAGCAGGATGGGTGAATGAGGGGAGAGCAGTGGATGTTATCTACCTCAACTTCAGCAAGGCTTTTGACACTGTCCCAGAACATCCTGGTAGGTAAGCTCAGAAAATGTGGGTTAGATGAATGGACAAAGTGAGGTGGATCAAGAACTGGCTGAATGGCAGAGCCCAGAGGGTTGTGATCAGAGCTCAGAGGGTTATGATCAGTTGAGCCAAATCCAGTTGGAGGCCTGCAATCAGCGGTGTTCCCCAGGGAACAATACTGGGTCCGGTCTTATTCAGCTTGTTTCTCAGTGACCTGGATGAAGGCATACAATGCACTCTCAGGAAGTTTGCTGGTGATACAAAACTGGGGCAAGTGGCAGATTCAGCTGAAGGCTGTGCTGCCATTCAGAGGGACCTTGATAGGCTGGAGAGTTGGGTGGAAAAAAGCCTAATGAGGTTCAACAAGGACAAGTGCAGGGTCCTGCACCTGGGGAGGAATAATCTCAAATATGAGCATGGGTTGGAGGCCAACCCACTGGAGAGCAGATATGCAGTGAAGGACCTGGGAGTCTTGGTGGATCACAAATTGACCCTGAACCAGCAGTACCTTTGTGGCCAGAAGGGCCTATGGCACCCTGAGGTGCATCAGGAAGAGCGTGGCCCAGAAGGTTGAGAGAGTTGATCCTCCCCCTCTAGTCTGCCTTAGTGGGGTCACATCTGAAATGCTGTGTACAATTGTGGTCTCCACAGCTCAAGAAAGACAGAACCTACTGGGGAGGGTCCAGCAGAGGCCACAAAGATGATGAGGGGTTTGGAACCTTTCTCTTATGCAGAGGGATTGCAGGAGCTGGGACTGTTTAGTCTGGAGAAGACTGAGAGGGGATCTCATCAATGCACGTAAATCTCTGAAAGGCAGGTGCCAAGAGGATGGTGCCAGACTCTTTTCAGTGGTGCCCAGTGACAGGACAAGGAGTAATGGCCATAAAAAATCCCACAAGAAATTCCTTGTCAACATGAGGAAGAACTTCTTTACACTGAAGGTGGCAGAGCAGTGGAACAGATACCCATGGAGGTCGTGGAGTGTCCCTCTCTGGAAATGTCCAAAACCCACCCGGACATGTGTCTGTGTCACCTTCTCTAGGTGATCCTGCCTTGGCAGGGGGTTGGACTCATCATCTGCAGAGATCCCTTCCAGTTCTAACAATTCTATGATTATGTGACGTTGCAGTGACAGCTGGAAGATCTGACAAGACTTGGGGAAGAGCAAGGTCTTCTCAAGCCAAGGCCTCCTAAATTGTTTGGAAGGAGTGTCTGACTAGGTACTGACTAAGTGGTAGGAGCAGGTCGAGAGCCCATGCACTTCTGTTACTTTCTTCTGCAGCTGCCCTTTTTCTTCTCAAGAGCTTGCTCAGGACATCCCAGACATTTAAATGCAGGGGACTCTTCCCGTGCTGTGGAGTCCTGGGCTGCTTCAGGGTCCCTCCTGAGCTTAGTGCAGAGGTGCACGGTGCCTTCTGCCTCCTTTACCTAAAGATGAGCTTGCTGTGAAGTACACAGATTTCATTAACCCTTCCTTACCAAAACCTCCAAACCTTGAAAAAAACAGAGATCTTTTGTGGCCTATTATTTTATATGCTAAGAAGCTTCTGCATGTAACAGAGAAGTTATTATACACATTTCCTAAAAAAAATACCAAAAACAAAAACAAAACAAGAAACACCCGAGAGTTCCTAAAAGTGCAATATTTTACTTGTAAATAGTGCTGATGGAATATTAGTCACAATATATTGTGCTATCTTTTTTAAACCAGTTGAGCTCAAATGGGCTCAGAACTATTCCTGCTGAAAGTGGTAAGAAGCTAGAAAGGTGAATTCATCCCTGTAATTGCTTATATGTATAATATAAAATCCCATCCACACCACAGTTTCCCACAAAATGTTATAAGGAGAATTAGGGATTCATAGTCAAAGTTCTGGAAATCAGCCATTATCTTTAACTTTAAAACAACACATTTAAAATTAAAACTGCTCTGTTCAATCTAACTTCTTATTTCCTTCATACCTGAGCGGATGCTCATGGAAATAGTAAAAGTCACTTGACCATAGGTGTATTCTTTTGGAAACGTCTACTGCTACTTCACACCATAAAGGATCAAATTTTAAAAACTTAAATTAAATCACTTATTCTCCTTCTCTGAATGTCTAAACCATTTTCAATAACACTGTAAGAATTCAATCTGAAGCTATTATCTACCATGGAAAATTTCTGTGTGAGCTGATAATGTGTGATAAGGTTATTAGTCAGTGAAAGAAACTATAAATAGGTTCTCAGAAAAGCAGATTTTAAAAAAAGCACTTTTAAAAGTGACATTTCACACGTTTTGCTACACTTTGTCTGAGACAAAACACATGCTACAATCACAAAGCAGTGGTCATTGCAAATTGATGCACATTTTAACTAGAACAAGACACTGGGTACCCATTAACTTCTTTTATTCTAATTCAGCAGTAAAAGCTTTCATTATAGCCATTAGACAAGAGAAAAACCTTCGGCATTAAAGTAAGAGAGAAGGCATATATAGAAATAAAATAAAAATTTAATTTACAGCACGGGGACTTATAAATTTATATTAACAGAACTTAAAGATTTAGTTCTAAATAATTGAATTGGATTAATACAAATGGGAAATGCATCAAAAAAAAATATAAAAATCTGGAGGGAATTCATTTTAGAGCTCTGCAGATGGAGATGAACCCATGTTTAAATACGTATTTTTCCAGCTATGGCTTGAGGAAATAAACCAATGTTGCTTTCATAGCTCTTCGTATATATTTGTAGCAATTAAAGTTGCCCACTATTTCTTGGTTGACAAAAAGGGCAGATAAACGTAAATGTTTGCAGGCACAATAACCTGTTCTTTTCTTCAGTTTGAGAATACTTTTTTCCTTGTATTTTCTCAAATCTTTGCTTTATAGAAAAGTATTTTGGAGCAAATATGGCCATCCCCTTCCATTCACTATTTTCAGTGTCCATTAAGAAGAATCATGAGTTTGTTACACTAGGTAATAAGTGGGGGAGAAAAGGAAAAATAATTAAGCATCCAATCTCCATTAGAATGGAAAAAAAATTCCTCTGAAGCCTAGACCAGAGCAAGCTGGTGTTTGCTGTTTTACTGTGATTCTTCTCCTGGATGCTCTCTACAGTTTTAACAGGAACAAGGTTTGGATAACAGGACTTGGTAGCAGTGTAGAGTGCTACACCTTCTTTGCTGTTTGCATGGTTTCTGCCTGGCCCCAGGAGATAAAAGAGACACATTCCAAGAGACAGAAGTGGCTGTCTCTAAACCCCTATTACACATCCAGCCCAAACACCATCCCATGGGAAGTGGGGTACCAAGGCTACTCAGAGGCTTTACACTATCCCTGAGCCTGCAAGGCTGTCCAAAGCCTGGAGATGCCAGTGCTTGCCCAGACTCCAGCACGCACCCAAACACCAGCATGTACCCAAATGCCAGATGACAGAGTCAAACTCTCACATTTCTCAGAAATGTGAGTTTTAACAAACCAAAAGTCACCCTCAATACAGCTCTTAATTCTTCTTTCTGTTTCCACACAGGGCTGTGTAGCATACAGGGCTCCTGACCTGTGATCCAGGCTCCTCAGACAATATTTTTGTTCTGCTCATAAAAATAGCACCTGTGAAGAAGCCGTAGTGAGCTCTGCTCATCTTGCTAGTTTAAGCTTTGCTATCAAGCAGGACACACCTATTGTGTGATTCTGATATGGCAGAATCTGCTGAGAAATTCATCCTTCCATCACATCTCTCCTTGAATTTCAGCTTACAATGTAAATATGTAGGCAACACATATTCTAGCTCTGTGGAGATTTGGCTTTTTAAAAAATATCAAATCCAATTCCTGTAGCAAGAAGTCTGTTTGCATACAAGTGGGCTGAGCTGTCCTTCAGAGGGATCCGAAGGCCGTTTTCCAAGCAATCGGGGATTTGTGGTGATCCTGCTGTGAAGTTCTCCCTTTTGCCATAGTCAACAGAGTCACCAGGACTCTGTGAAGCACTGAGGCCCACCCGCACAGAACAGCTTGCGAGACTGGGGCCTGGGCACAAACAATAGCAGTTCTTTTGGCAAGCTTGAAAGACCTTCTTGTTGGCAGATTGAGGAAGCCCACGCTTCTCCTACTGCACTGCCACTGATCAGTATCAGAGAAGAGCATTAATCAAATGTGCAAAACCATTATTTTTCCAAATTGAGGTCTCAGGTCTATGATAAGCACTTCTCTTAACACAACATTACATAAATATTATGCAACCACACTTCAAAACTGCTGCATTGAGAAATTTGAATGATAATAAGTACTTTTGGAAATATTGCTCCAGTCTTGCCCCTGTCTAGGCAGTAAAGACTGATCATGGTTGTGGTGCTACATGCTGCATCAGTTAATTTGTCTTTTTATCTGCTTTTGGCTCATAGCTCACCTACAACTTCGTGAAAAATGACAGAGTGTAAACATCTTGCCATTAATGGGCCATGTGACAGACGCCCAGCACAGCAGGCCGGGGAGAAGCATCTGAGTCTTGCAAACTCTCCTCACTGCTAGATTTACTGATGGATGACAGAGCTCCATGGTGCTGACAAAGATGCTGCTGACCTCACTTCCAAGCATGCTAGGTGGTTTGCAGCTTACGGCGGTGTCCAGGACACAAGAGACAAGAACCAAGCATGCTTTTAGCAGGAGATTGGTTGATTTATAAATATGGAGTGTGGTTCAGAAACAGTGTAATCTCCACAGAGAAATGTTGGTTTGGAAGTGTTTGTGATCAACAGGAACAGGAGATCTTCTTTTTAAAATGTGAATCCGTAGAATAGTAGATAATACCCATCTTTTTCCCCACATACTATCTGTCTTCTGCTAGAAACTGTCTAATTAACCTGGTACAATACTTAATCTGGCCAGTCCATAACAAATATTTGGAAAGAGGATACTTTTATAATGGGAACTTCGCCAGGGCAACAAAACACTTCTTACGACATTTCTTGCTATCTTCTGTTTTATTTTTTAACATTTTGTTTTACTCCACACAGAACAAACACTCAACTTTTTTCAGGTTTTAAAAAGGGAACAAAAATTAAGATAGCATGAGCTTTCCTTTTCAGTCTGCATTGTTTCTGGAAGCAAATAAATATGGTCTTCTTGCCTGTGAGGAAGAAAATCAGAAAAGTAGGACACACAAAATAAAAGCATCTCTGAGTCATACCTACATACACAGCAAACCCAGAAGTTCCTTACGACAGCTTAGAGAAGTTGTTCATGTACAGCCCGTGGTACATTTGCATCAGCATTTTAGTCCAAGCTAAGAATTGCTCAAAGATCGCTGCTCTCCACACAGTGACGCAGCAACAGAGCACATGAACCAGATTCCTTTGAGGTGAAGTATCCCCAGAGACACCTTCCAGAAGAACATCTAATGTACCCCAGCCACAAATGAGCTTTCAGTCCACAGGACCAGGCTAGAACCAGACAAAAGGAAAACCCTTGAAAAGCCATCATGTGGGCATCATGTAGACAAGGGGCTCTCAGCACCGTCTCTCGCCACAGATCCACTTCCAGCACTCCTTGCTGAATTAAACATAACAAGTGAGTGCTGACAAGGTCAGGAGAAAAATTTGGAATGTGGGAAGCCAAGGTCAGATCAGGTAAAACCTGCTTCCATTCTGCCCAATAGTGGGATACAGTGATGGCCAGTTAGGATTTATGGTTGTTCCAGCCAAGGAACTGAGGCAAGGATAAATCCTAAATCTCAAGACTGAGGAGCAGAGTTTGGAACCAAATTAAGAAAGCGGTGACCTTGATATTAGCTTATACAGTCGTAATGTTTAGGGGGAGCCAATGAGACTCCAAAAGTTACATGTACAAATTAAGCATTTTTTTTCAAAATGTACTCAGGGCTCCTGAGTCAGTACTGCAGCTGGCTCTCTGACCTGAAAAGCAGACAGAGACAGAAGTTCTTTAGCTTGGGAAGAAGCCAGGAGAGCTGCAGGAGACAGATCCGTAGACACAGAGATATTGAGAACACAGAAATGTGAACTTACTGCCTCATACAGATATTGATGCAATACTAAAGAACGAATGACTTTCAGTTCCCGCAAAAATGAGCTTCAGTAAAGAGCGGTGTTTCCCCTCTGCTCAAGTCCAGGGAACACAAATTCCTACATGCTGAATGCTCCATGGTGCTCACTTGGAGAGTGTCCGGGCAGGGACTGACTGCAAGGTTTCGCCAACCACAACACCAACCAATTCTGCCACTGAGGAGTAGGTGCAGGGTCCTTCTGGAGCTGAGGGCAAGTGGGCTTCCCTCATTAAAACTCACATACCTCAGAGGTGCATTTGACCTACCTGTCTGTTGTTGATGATTGTCTTTACAGTGACGTCATTGCTGCAGTAAATAAAGAGTGAGTTTCTATCCCCCACAGGAGAGATTTAGTCCTAGAAAAGCTTGGAAACATGCATCTCCCAAACTGGAGACAAGACTTTTCCTTTTTTAGTATTCTTCCTCTTTTTTATTCCTGACTGTATTTAAATAGCAGGCATTTCTCTGAATTATAGCCAGACACAGAGAAGGAGAAACATCTATAGATCCAGCTTTGCCAGAAAATAATGATTCAGATTTTAAAATGAAAGGGGTGGAACCAAAATAAATGAAGGTCAATTCAAATAAATTCTGGATCCCACATTTCCAGATGTGGTGGGTTAGGTTAGCCAGTAGCTAAATGCCTGCTCAGCCGCTCACTCACTCTTCCCCCTCAACAGAACATCGGGGGAAAAAATTAGCTTAAATAGCTCCGGGGTCAAGAAAAAGATGAGGAGATAATTTAACTGTTACTTCATGGGCAAAAGAGTCTCATCTTAGGGAGAATTAATTTCATTTACTGCCGATTAAACATAGAGTGATAAAAACCCCAAGTTGCCACCATTTTGGTTGAGGGGCTCATTTGTGCCCTGCAGTAAATTGGCTAGAACCATCTGAAACTGTTTATACTAGGGGGCAGCCCCAGCCTTGCATCCCAAAGGCCCCCCCTCCCGCCCCCACTGCCAGCACCTACAGCAAACACACCATGTAAAACATTGCAGAATGTGAATACCCCCTTCCAACTGGTTGTAAACAGAATAGGGATAACCAGGCAGGAGCTGCAAAAAGGGAACAGTTAGTGCCACAGCTTTCATTCCAGAATATGCAATTACATATATCATTTCTTAATAACCAGGAACTCTGCGCAAATTATCACAGACACCTCTTTTATCCATATTCAAAAGTAGATCCTTTAAATGTGGTGTTTCCAGATAAAGCTGAATTTTCCTCAGACGTGTAGTGTTGGTTTTGCAGATTTCATTCTTGCATATTAAATCTAAGTATCTTTGTATTTTCCACCTGGATGCCAGAGCATTTCCATATTTCATAACGCAAGATTTAGAAGTTTCATCAAAGCAAATGCACCAGCTCAGTGGTTGTGAGACTTTTGCTGTACACAAAGTGTTAGGATCAAAATACTTCTGAAAAAGTCAGGAGAATCCACAAGATATTTTCGTTCAGTTCAGGCAGGAAAGAACCTACTTTATGAATAAATATTCTTCAAATAACTCACTCACAGCAGGAGAAGCAAATCTAGGAAAAAATAAAGGAAATCAGACACTTAAAAAAGAAATTTATTCTGCCGCAGAGAAAGAAAAGACCACTGAGGTCTGACTCAAGCAAAAGCAAACTTCACATTAAACAAATTGTACCATTGATTTAGCCCGAAGTCTTGACTTTTCCTGGTAAAAGAGCATGACAATAAACTGATCTCATACATCTGTTAGACTGAGCCTTTCATGTAATGCATCAGAAGGTGTTTTTCAGCACATCCCATTCTGACAACATTAATCAGCAAAGCCCCTATCAAGCCAGAAAATTTTCAGAACAGATTTGCAGGATTATTATTAGACCAGAGGCCCTGACACAGCGAGAGCCTGCCTACAAAAACTAAGTGCATGACAAGCTCTCTAAGGTGTTTTATCAGGAGACTGTGATTTTTTCCCGTACAGGTGCAACAAAGAAAGGTTTTCTGAAACATAGAAGACTGAATTACAGCTAAAATTAGGGTACTTCAAGACAGAACTGGAGGCCCTCAAAATACTATTTTACTATCATGGATTGTCAAGAAATTACTCTGTCAGTTTAAGATACATTTGCTATATAAAAATCCAATACCATTACAAATTATGTGCCAAGTACAAACAAAAAATTAAGACAAATAAATTATATAAATTTTGAGATAGTCTGAGTATATACCTCTTCACTGTTGAAGGACTTTTTAATACTAAACCTCTTCTCTGGCTGGCAAGTGTAACTTAATGTTAGTGAACTGATATGTCCTTTTATTTACTACTTTTAGGTAAATTAGTATAAGAATTTGGACTACCCCTTCTACCATAGGAAACTCTAGTCTTGTTTAAAGCAAGGCATCAGTTCTTGCCAGGTCAAAGATTTCAATTTACCCAAAATGAAGCCAGTTCCTGCATATTGATTGTTCTTCCTAGCTGTAAATTATTACTGATTATTTTGAGGACAGAAGTGTTGATAGCTTCCTGCTATTACTGACCTAGCTGAAATTAATTCTATAGTATAATTTTCTATTAATAGCAACTAAAAAATGGCTGGAGTGCTTTAGCATTTCAAGTCTTACAAAATAATAAATCCCAATGTCAAATACTCTCTTGGTCAGTGGCATTTTTATTGAGGAACTTCTGGAGGACTGATATTCCCTCAAAATATATATATAATCTGTCAGTGACCTTAATTCAAAATGCTTAAGAATTCAGTGTTGCTCCATATGTGAATCTTAAGCACCATCACGTAGCATGATGTGGTGAGATGGAGGAGGAGGATTTTGAAAAGATTCAGTGATGGTAGCCTGGGATCCATAGTGAAGTACAAGCCCCCAGCCTTTGCTTGTCCAGAAAAGCTCAGTCCATGCACCAAATCCATGGTGCCTGGTCCAACTCTCTCCAATTATTTCCTTTTCTCAACCACATGATACAGGTCCCCTGTTGAGCTGCTCCTCAGAGAAGCCAAGCACTGACCTGGCACAAATCCTAACCAGTAGGGATTTCTCTCATAATCAACTGGAGCATCTCAGTGGGGCAAAGGGAGGGAGAACTGCACAGTTATAGTTCGTGTTCAGTTGATTGAAGGAGTACAAGCTTTAAGATAGCAAGGCTGTCAATCTCATCTTTTCCACAGATCACTTTTTTCTATCTTAAGAATTCACATTTCCTGGCTAGACCAAATTGTAGCATCTCTTCTTGAGTAAAATGGGATCAAATTCATCAGTAAACTCAACCAGAAACAGGCTCTGTTACCCTTTTCATTTGCTTTCAAATTGTGAAAAACAGAAATGGAGGCAAGAACAAACAGCTGAAAATTCGAACTCCCTCTGTCAGGATCTTCCATCAGCAGCACCATGAAGGCTTTAGGCATATCACATATGTAGCCTTTGGGAATGTGCTGAGTTTAAGCTATAATCATAAGCTGTGTTAACTGATTTGGATGGGTAATGCTCTGTACAGTCAGTACAGCAGTGTTGCTGGAGGTTTATGCCTCCTGGAGGTCTGGACCATTACCTGTCTGTGAAGGAGGTCTGGCTATAAAATAGGAACTGTTGACTAGAAAAAGATTATTGGTAATAAGTACTCAGAGCAATGCTCATGGCCCAAAGCAGGAAAAACAGTGAGGTGCAGCAGAAAACATTCATCTGACCAGAATAAGCATTCAGCAAGACAAACTACTATCCATATCCATTTATTCTTGATACTGTTTTAAACTAAAATAACTCTTCAAAGTATAAAGACCAGAAACTCGCAGTAGAAATTTCTCTTTTGGGGAAGCATTTTTTTCCTCTGTTAGGTTTCTTACCTTCAAGAGGATGAATAACTTGTGCCTGTGCCTGTTACAGCCCTTAAAGGTCTAGGTAACACATCTTTTTTTCCCAGAAAAAAATAAAGTATTCTAATGCAGCACTTGCTTCTTAGACATGAGCAATTCAGCCTAAATCTGTAAAAAATAAATGCTAATCATAAGATTCTGCCAAGGAAAAGCAATGAAAGATGTCCAATCTTGCTACGAAATTTGGAGTCAAAAATTTTGTGCACCCTCCTGAAATTCTCACCTCTAATGGGACAGTTGAAAAAACACAATATGACACAGGGAAAAATGCTTTAATCAGTACAGAATTAATTTTAATCAATAGAAAGCTATTTTTTCCATTCTTACAGTGAGAATGTGCATATAAAATCACACCACCAGCAACTTCCATTCGTGTACATTCTATGGCTGAGCATGAGCATTTTTGCCTTCTATCTAAAGCAAGAACTACAGCTAAGATTTTCCTCTAGACATTTAAAGGAATTAAGGTCTGCATTCCTGTTTGACAGCAGCGTGATGTGGATCTCTGCCTTCTCCAGGTAACTCCGAAAGTCCCATTAGCTTCTGTTGACTATACCACAGTAATGCTGGAGCCTTAGAGGAGAACATCTCTTGGTCACCCATCATTTAGCACAGAGGCTGGACAAATGCCTCCGTTGTCTGTGCTTGTCCCAGTTTCTCCTTTTTTAGGGCTGATCTTCTGCAGCAAAAGGGGAAGATGCCTGTAGTGAGGCCAGATTTCTGAAGCTGGGGAGTATCTACATTATGGAGACAGTGGATTCCCTTGGAGACCTTCACAGGAATTCTTGTCACAGACAAGGCAGGAAACTTGTCACTTGCTCCAAGACTGCTTCACTGTGCACCTGGCGTTTCAAAACAAATTCAGTGCTCAGGTTCAGCAGACTGGATCCCACACACTGTTTCTTTGGTTTGGTTGTTTTCTTTTTCTCTTATTTTGGGCAGTGTTGAAGAGAACCCTCTTTGGAGACCAACTTTCCAAAGTTAGGCATGATTTCAATCATGGGACTCCTAGGGCTCAATGAAATAAAACAAACAGATGTTTCAAGTTTTGAAAGGAGTGTAACAGCATAAATAAGAGAGCGATAATACTGAAAAAACCTAGCTTAATCTAAATATTACTAGTCAACTTTTTATACTACATATTACCAGATCATTTTTCTCAAAGTCTAGTTGAAAAATCTAATTCTCAAATTTACCTATTTTATTTTTTAGAACCCAAAATTATTCGGTGTGAACAAATATCTTTAGGGCACATCTTTATTTATGCTTTTACTCAAAACTGGCTCTGCCTAGCACAATATACATACCAGTTTAGATTGCAAGGTTTAAGGATAAGATCCTTCTTTTTGCTTTTCCTCCGTTCAATGCCCAACTAAATTGTCAATTATTTGTAGGTGTTTCCTAAGAGCCAGTATTTAGGTAAAGAAAACTCAGGGCTTGAAGATAGCAGCTAACCCAAACTTTATTTTGGCATTTATTCTACTTAGATTGTTGACCTTGGAGGCCATCCATTGTGATGTTTAAATACCTCTAACACCTCCAAGGTTTGTGTGAAGGAAGCCCTTGGAGCACATCAGTGACCAAGGGCTCTGTCCCTGTCAGTCCAACCAGGTACAAGACATACTAGTGAAAATTATTTGGCACAGGTTCATTATCACAAAAAGACCATCAAATTTGAAAAAGAAAATAATATATACTTGGAAAACCCACTCATTTGCAGATGTATTCAAATGTTCGGTGGGGCTTGCAAAGTCTCCATTTTGAGTGCTGGACCCTTGGAATAGCACTAATGAAAACACTTCTGTTCTATATTTCCTGTGTGTACTTTAATTTCATTTACGAAAATGAAGGCTTGATTGTGTATTTTCCTCCACCATTTGGTAGCCTGCCATCAAAACTCTAAGTGACATGATACACAATAGATTTATGCACCGTGAAGCAGACACAGTAGGGGTCTGGAGTATTTGTGTTTTATTTCCAGTTAAACAATACACAGGGGGCTGTCACACTAACAAGGTATATAATGATTGACTTGCTCAGCCGCTCTGAGACCTTTACTCTGATACAACTGAAATCTCAATAAACAGGAAATTTATATTTGAACAGCTGTTTATTTTGAAATGCCGTGCTCTATCTGCGTCCTTTTCTGAACAGTACATATGGTTCATTCCTATTTAATTGAAAAAAAAATAAAATCATTTGTTCAAATTGAGTCATAGTTGTACAAATTAATGCTTTTAAAGGGAAATTTTGCTTTGTTCCTTTCACACTTCTCTTTATCATGTCATTTGCCTTTTTGATATGCGCAGTTTGCAGACAATCCTTAGCAATGTAACTCTGAACTCCGCAACACTGCAACTCTCTTTTATTGGAAGCATCATAATACAAAAACGTGAATATGGCCATCCTGTTGTAGAAAATCCACAGAATAATTTAGCAATCATGTTACTTTATGAGCACAATAAATGTCAGGCTCATAGCCCCGTAATGGTGTCTATGGTCCTCCATCTCAAACAAGAATCGTAAGAAGAAAAAGTCTCTGCAATGATCATCCCTGAAGCTTGGTTGTATGAGTTTCAGGTGCAGCAATGCTGTCTGCAGCCCTCTTCAAACTGCTCCAGAGCAGACTGAGGGACATGTAAGCTCAGGCTCTCCCACTCCTACATGTTGCATAAACAACCATAAGTAAAAATTAGAAATAAGCAATTAGACATCTAAAGTAAAGCAACAATTTCATCTCTTAGCTGTGAGAAGGGTTTGATCCAACTAGCTAACTTTTATGCTCAAATTCTGAGGCATAAAGTCCTGTTTTGTAAGTATTAGTTTTCGAGCAGTACAATTTTAACTCCTTAGACAGTAGGGATAGACTTCTTGCTGCTGGATCACATAACAGTTTGGCTGAGCTTGGAAGGCACCAGATGTTTGTTCTATATTGAGGGCTTTGATCCATCTTAAAGCTGGTGTCCTGGGCTAGAAATGATGAAGAATATCCATTGTGAGAGCTGCCATGATCTTTTTGGAAAAGGCAGCTTACACAGCTTCAGCACACGGAGCAGGAGCCAATGTCCACACCACAAAAAATTTGACTCGAACTTTACATGTACTCTTTTCAGTTTCAGTAAATTTAGTGGGCTTTAAAATTTGAAAGTTCTGTCATTTTACTGTGCCCACACATTTTAGCCAAACAATTGGATTCTGTGAAAAATGACCACTCTGCTCATACTATTGAGCATTTGGCAAGTGAGGAGGCACAGGGCAAAATTCTCAGCCATGACAAATCAATACTCCTTGATTTATATCAGCTGAAGCTCTGGCAGCACAAGTCTCTGAGCAAAGCTGCCATACTAGACAAAGCGGAGAGACATTTGCCACTCTTGCACCATAAAATGAGGCCCAGCAGTCAGCTTCTCATCTCCTAAAATTCTTTGAATCCAAACAGGCTCCTGCACAAAGATTTCAGGTTTGTTTGTCTCTGAGCAGTGATCTCTCTCTTGTATCTTTGAATTTACATTATAATACATGGGTAATAAATCATTTCTGTCATGTGAGATGCACAACATTCATTGAAATTCACTGGCAGCAATTGAAAAAAATTACCTGCAACAGGCAACCAGGATAAGCCTTGTGGGTGAGCTCTCCTGGGTGTAGAGGTGTAGGTCTGAATCACCCAACACTCAGCTGGAAAAGACTGACCACTATCTGGTTCTATACCAACAAAAACTGGAGAGATGAGGCATGAAGAAAATTGGGGAAAGTAAAACTGGGTACACAAACTTTCCTTTTTAGAATCTGCCGAAGCTTTAGCCCATTGATCTTTGTCCTAGTACTGGATGTTTCTGTTAATGGAGGGACACTCAGCACAGAATATGAAACTCCACTAACTGCAGGAAATTTTACATTGGACAGCACTGACCATGCCTGTAAGCCGTTTTTTGCTTACTTAACTTCTTACCGTAATGTTGCTTACATTTCACTTCAATAACAAAATGTAACCAGGAGTTTAAAGGCAGTGCTTAATATCTTGTCTGTGTCAGCCACATAACACATCCTGTTCTTCTTCAGACAGGCTGCAGATAAACGAGGTGCTTTTCCTTAAACACAGTTTGCAACGCATGAACAATATACAGCCAAACTACAATGGTTGTGAATTAGCAGCAGAAATCCCCTCACATTATGCTGGGAGGACAACCTAATCTTCTCTAATTTTTATGCTGTTGTTTTGTTTTAACATTTCCCTATCTTTCAGGGTGGCCAGTGGAGGGAGTTGGCAGCACATTTCCACTTTCCATGATCAAGCTGTCCTTTCGATGCTCCCAGTCCATAACAGAGGTTGTAATATTCAGCAATGTTCTGCACAGGCAGCTTTGCTGCCTGAGACAGAAGATTAGGTTTGGTTTGTCTTGCAGTCAAGCATATATTTGTGATCCACAATTCACCTCGAAGGCCATAGCCAAACTAGCAGCAGCATATTCAGGAGCTGTCATGATTAAATCAGTCCCAAAGACAAAAGAAACCAGAAACAAGCTTCTTGCTTGCTGAAGGAGCAACAAGAAGTAAGTAGCTGTAGATTGGGATGTCCCAAGGTCTCTGTGTCTGTATTGGTACTGGTAAATAAAACTGTGACCAAGTGCTTACCCCCTTTGCCTACACTTCGTGTCCCTCCAGCGAGGCAGCCTCAGAGAGGTGCATCCTCCTCCTGTGATCTTTCCCATCCCTCCCTCGGCACCTGCGACTGCCCTGCTCCCAACTCTGCAGCCCTCCTGAGGCTGTGCCTACGCTTCCCACACCTGAAGCATGGTCCAGCTCCTGTGGGGCTGGGAGACAGTGGGGAGCCCTGCCCTGGAGAGAAAGAGAGCTGTGGGATGGCTCAGCACACACCCCCCGCATCTCTGGGGCCATCACGAGGAGAACAGCTGGATAAGGCAGAGCCTCGAGATAAGGACTGGGATACAGCTCAGTGCTACTCCATGTTTTCGGGTTCTGCATCCATATTCACAGAACAGCTGTGCTGTGTTTTATAGGTATGCTGAAAGCTTTAGCCCACTGAGAGAGACCCTTAAGGCTTCCTTGCTTTTCCTGTTATCTACAGAAAAAGCCAAAAAAGAGCTATTTTCTTTCGTTTATCACCTGAATACCGGGGGACAAAAAAAAGCCTGGAAGCCTGTACTCGGGTTTGTCAGATGAATGAAGTATTTGCTCTCATCAAAACTCAGGAATACTCATCCTTACCTTCCTGTGAGCCCCTGTCTTAAAACTAGGAAAAATACCTTCCAGATTTCTTCCCAGAGGTGTGGGGAAGGAAGGATCTTTTCTTCTTTTTCTGTACTTGCATTGCCAAAGCTAATGTCAAGGAAAATCATTTTGTGTGCTTGCAATTTCTTTGGAGAGATATATGGAGTCTGACTTTCCTGACTTGCCTTTGAGTTCTGAACAAATTGTTCCCTATGTCACTTTCCATTATGAATATCTTGGGATGTTTGTTTGGTTTGTCCCTGGCTTGAAAATTAGAAAAATAATATAAAAGGAAAAGCATACTTGTTCAAGCCATCCTTTAATCAACACCACACAGAAATTGCTTCCCTAGGTAATTTAAATAGCAGCACTGCAATTCTTATATACCTTTAGATACTGAATTTAATCAAATAAAATCTAGTTAGTGTGGAAAAATACTTCCAAAATAGTCTTTAATGACTGGGGACTTATCTGAAAATCTTTGGGAATACACAAATGCAACAAAGCACGTTATTTCAAGAAACACAGTCTTAGGAGAGCCACCCAACCTCAGAGCTTGTTCTTATACTAACAAATGCTACACAGTCTTGTCATCTTCAGGGAAATCAGCCTTCAGGTCCTGCTCTGAGTAACACCCCTATTTCAGTGGGGTGCAGCTATAAACACTCAGATCCCACTGAAGTCAACAGCACTCAAATGATATTGGCCTGTGGGTATGTGACTCAGTGCTTTCCTGAACAGGTGTGAGTTTCATTTGTGTTTAAAAGCATTGCCTGAGAGAGGGTTTAAGTGAACGCTCTCAGCTCAGTCAGCAGCCACTGTGAACCAAACTGCAGCATCAGTTTTTAAGAATTCTCTGTTCCTGTATACTCCTCATAAATGTTAAAGAAGTGGTGTTTAACTCTGCTGATGTTAAGTGTTCGCCTTTGTGTTATACTCTGGGAAAGCATAAAACATATCTTTCATCCAAGGCCTCCATCAACTCCCCTTTAAAAATTCTTAATTCTATAATAATTAGTTTTCCTTGTTACTTTTATGTTTGTGCCCTGTTCAATCACAGGTGTCTGAACAAATACAGATTTATATTTTAAGCACAGTAGACATGTAATGGAGCAAAGATCCTGCCACTAAAACTTGTCTCTGCATGTCAAGGTAACTGCTAAAATATTTCTAGCTGTCAAACTGATTCAGACATCTTTCAACTGTCCCTATACAGTAATTAAGTATTACTGTGCTATTTTACAAATGGGAAGTGAAGGCCAAGGATCCCATTCAATGCACTGGATGTCTCAGTGATTCACCCCAGCCTTCAAAGAAAAACGGTATGGAGCAGGGACTTAGGGTCCTATTTCTGGCGGGAGTCTTACCCCTTCACATCAACTGCTCAGGGAAGTGGGCAGTATATTTATATTTAGTCCACACTAATCTAAATTTACCTCACAGCCTCCTAACCCTGGGAGCCTACATATAGTTTAAGAGTCTGTGACAAAGGTTATCTGAAACCTCATTCACTTTTTCATAGATAAAGCTCTCCTAGCGGATGTGGCTTTGACATAAAGCAGGCAAGAATTTCAGATATGCTTTCCCAAGCGTTAGTAAAAGATGCTTGAAACTTTGCTACCAGAAGGAAGACAGGATTGCAATTGCTTCAGAGTTGCAAATCGGGAGCAATCTCATTATGCCTGGTGTCACTGTTCTCATTCCTATCAGTGGGGTGTCAGAGGTGCAAAATCAAAGTGAGTCCAGACACAGACCCATCCCTTTCTCTAGTAACCCTCAGAAATGGATCCAGTGCAGTTGCAGCTGAACTCTCCTGTGATGCAGTACATACAAAAGTATAAAGCCAACAAGCTTTATAGGCTGGAAAAATTACAAGGCTGAGGTTCTCAAATGATAATATTTTGTCCAGACTGAGACATGTCCAGAGCTCCAGAGAATGATGAGCTCCTCTCTTATGAATAAAAACATCTACATCAAAATTCACAGATGGGAGATTTCAAAGTCAAAACCTGAATGTCTTGGTCACAATATAACCTCTTGCTCTGTTCTCTTCTTAAGCCTGAGAACTATCTATTTTTGTGTGCGTGCATGGACAGATTTGTGTTCGGATATAATGCCCAATTCTGTTCACTCCAGTCAGCATATACCAAGTAATAATTGTGTTGGAGCAGTTAGAACAGCCTTGCCCTTTGTATTTTAGAAATGCTTTTTCTCATGTACTTAGACAGTTGGCCACTTTGCTTCAAGTCATTGCCTGAGGGTCTTTTTTATACCATGAGACTATTGATCAATGCAGTGATGGTATTGGCCATGCTAAAGTACTTAGCAGGGGGGATCATGTAAAAGCTCTTCTTCCAGCCTATTCAGACAGAAGAAAAACTAAATATAAACTGAACTTTTTAAGGCTCCATTGAATGTTTGTCCAAGTGTGAAAAGAAAATTCAGGTCAATTCACCTGTCCCTCAAGAACTCCTTAGAGTTCATTAAAATTGAAAAAAATAACCTTCTAATAGATATAACCATCACTTAGAAAGGACAAAAGTATCCTTATAAGCTAATAAGTCTGTAAAACATCACACAGGGAATCACAGACTCTCTGCTTCTCTTAGCTTGTTTCCTAGAGATGGCTAGCCATAGGAAATAAATAGAAAAAATGGCATTAATCTGTTGTTATATTTTACCCACAAGCCTATTTACTCTAATATTTTCTTACTGCAGGAGCAGTAAAATCAAGAAGTTTATGGCTTGTGTGAAGCTCAATAAGAATGATGATTCATCTCTAGAACAAATATTTGGGCATTAAAAAAAAAAAAAAGAAGATTCAAGAAATGATGCCTGCCTTAATATAGATCCTTTTGTGAAGAGTACTGTCCCTACCTCCATCACCGACTGACTCAGCTCACCTTTTTACTCTGAGCAATCAACAGACCACTCAGTCCTTTTCCAAATTTTCCTGACACATGTAATGTATAGTGTTGTAAGGCTTCTTCACATTGGTTAATTAAATTTTCCTTGGTCTACAGTCTGGCATTGAGACCTACAGGCATGAACTAGCCCTGTCCATGCTTTTAAACTCTCCTAGTCTCCAAGAAGCCAAACTGCCTTTGGGGAGTTACTAGCTCCTGAATCACTCAGAGCTGGCTGCGAGCTTTTATTTTCTGTGGGTCACAAGTGTGCCATTCGTGGGCTGTTGCAGCAATAACAGTACAGACAACCAGGTGCCTGTGCCCTGGAGCCTTCCCTGTCACCACTTAATTTCCTGGCATAGATGTAGCCATTTGCTCAGTCCAGCATTGCCCGAGTTCATCATCTTTTCGTACCTCTGAAAAGCAGGGAAGTTTTCCACCAGCTAACTCTGTATTCTACAATAGCTTCATCTCTTTGTGTTTCTGCTGACATTCCCTAAGTTTAAAAGTTATTAAGGATTTTTTGAATTAGAACAACACTGAAAAAGAGACATCACAGCTCACAGATCTGACACCATGCTTCCAGTTTACACAGCTTTCTGCTCATGAAGAAGGGGCTAGCAGTGCTATACATGGGATTTATTTTTCAGTTGCAGTAGTATTATGCATTATCAAACAACCCTTCCAGAAATAAAGATCACACCCACAAGAAGTCTTAATAGCTGTTGTGAGAAAGCTGGAAGAGTAAACATCAAAATAAGTCACCTTATTTAAACCTCTAATAAAGCTGAAAAGCAGTTTTGGAAAGAAATATCTAGATTATGAGAAAGCATTAGGTGACTAAGGGCATCCTTTCCAATGGAAGTGAAATCTCATGCTTTTAATGGAGGGAAAAAACCTCTTTTAATTAGAAAATGACAGTGACACTCGGCATAGATAAAGTGTCTCACTTAGCAAGTAATTTGTTGCTCCTGCATCATCAGATCAATAGATTCAAAATAAAAATGTGCTTCAGACTTTTCCAGGATCACAGCAAAAATTTCTAACCTGCTGAGAAATCATGTGACTCCTACTTCTAACTAGGTATATTTGAGATGATTGAATATAGGTAGATAGAGATACAGAGACAGAGATATATAGCAGATATAGATGATATAGATGTGTGTGTACTATAGATCTGAGGTGCTGCATATTTATTTTGCTTTATCTTCTGCATGCAGCTCAGCAAACAAAAATTAAATATATATATATACACATATATATTTTGGTTCAGTGTTGACCTTCATCATTTTTACTCTAGCATTCATAAGAACTCTATTCAGAATTTTCTTCAGTACAGATTTTCCTATTAATTCACAGTACCTATTGATGCAGGAAGCACTTAATAATTTCTTACTCATTGACTCATTATTTAAGTTAATACATTGTTTAGTAAGGTTAATATTTTTAAGTTTTAAGGAGCTCTCTCTTTCCAGCTGTCATAGAATCATAGAACGTTTTTCCTCACCTCTGTTCCATATCTTGGAGTACTGTGTTAATAGTACACCTAATTCCTTTTGCCATAAATCAGCTTTGCATTTCCATTTGATTTGCTGGCCAGCTTTGAAGATTTATCTCTCTGTCTTGACAAATGACCGTCAGTCATCTGTCTCCTCAGTTTACCTTTTTCCTATGTCCAGATCACAAGCACAGATACACTCTTCTTCTGCTCTTTGGTGTCTCCTGCTCCCTCTTTCTCTCTCCTCTCTTATCATATGCTCATGAAGTTCTCCAGACTTTGTGTCTCCCCAGTCACACTTATTTTTTTCCCACCTTCCCACTGCAAAGGTATGTCCCACTCATGTTTTCTCCCTTCCTCCTCTTCCCAGCCTGGGCAACACCCTCCACTCTGAATTCTTTCCTTTCTCCTCCCTTTCTCCTTCAGTTCTTCAGTTCTGCTACATCTCTTCTCAAAAAAACATCTGTGCTTCTATACTTTAACTGAATCCCATGTTTCCTGAGCTGACAGCTAACCATCACCCTCAGTGAGTCCTTCAGTCATCTTTTCCTTTTCCTTTTTCTTTTCTTTTCCTTTTTCTTTTCTTTTCCTTTTCCTTTTCCTTTTCCTTTTCCTTTTCATTTTCCTTTTCATTTTCCCCTTTCCCAACCGTACAATTCTCCTAGTCAAGAGAATTGTCAGGTTTTTCAAAACTCTTTCCCTTCTGGAGGACATGCAGGACATATATTGTGCAATATTCATGCTAAGCAGACAAGCACCTTATCTGCTTCTTTCAAGCTTGTCTTTTAATCTCACTGGCACTCTTCCACTCCCTCTTTAGTATCTCTATTTCTCAATTTCCTCAAGATGCTCCACCTCACAATATAAATGTCCTTTTAAAAATAAACCCTCTTTGACTCCACTCTTCTCTCTACCAACCATCCCACCCACCTTTTTTTGTCTGCAAATGTATTCTGGAGCTCCTCCAATCAAGCTCAGCCTTAAGCCTTTTTTTTCCTAACTTCTTCCCTTTGCTGTCCAGTGAAGAAGACACATTTTCACCAAAGCGCCTCACAAATCATTCCTCCCAAAACCAGAACCGACACCCCTTGTCACCCTCTCCAATCTGCCTGCAAGACTCTTCTTGTAAAGCTGCTCTCCATGGACTTTTAGTCATCTGTCTTGATTCTCCTCTTTTCCCTCTAACCACACACCAATGTACATTTCAAATGATTTTTCTCATTCTTCCCTCCCGTTTTCCACAGAAGCCTTCTACAACTGGGCTCTGTCTCTGTTTCTTTTCATGTTGTCTCCAGATAATTCATTTACAGATAATTATGCAAATAATTAAATTCCAGATAATATGATCTGCAAAATAAATAAATAAAGTACCTGCTCCGTGTTTCAGCCATCTGCTTAAGAGTGGCACAGTCAGAGTAGGGCTCTTCATCTTTCCCTCTGACATGTTCCCCTTTCTCTGTCACCATGGAAATACCACTGTCTTGCCTCTTCTGCAGCTCCTCAGGTCCATGGCCTTGGCACTGTCTTTAGCTGAATTCCCAATTGACTCTTACTCCATCTTTTTACTTTACAGTTATAAGTTATACACTTTTATTCTCATTCAGAACGTAAAACACTCCTCCAGGCTCTCACCATCTCCCATCTCAACTAACATCATCTTCTACAAATTTTTCAAATATAACATTGCTACCTATTTCCATTCATAACATTACAGTGAATAAAACTTTCCTAGCCTTTTGCTCCGAGCATGTGATTTCACTTTTCACAGCCTTCCCCCTCTTCATTCACACCAAACATCAGCTTCTTGTCTTCATTCTTCACAGCTTGTCTCCACAGTATTTATCATCTTTCATATACTAAAAGTGACAGTAACATTTAACACGCGTTCCCACAGCACACTTGGCAGGAACAGCCATTCAGGGCCAAAAGCAGAGGAGAGGTGAATTAACATCCTTTGCACGAAGCCAGAGGGATGTGCCCAAGTGCCAAGAGAGCCACTTATCCTGTCTTTTCTGGTAAGGAAGGGAATTTACTCATCTGTAGCCTGGGGAGCAAAAGAAAGTTTAATTCATGCAGGATAAAGCAGGCAGAGGCAAACCTTCTGAATCAGCCCCTCAGAAGGCAGTAGTGAATGGTGAAGGCTGAGTTCAGAATCCAGAGGCAAAGAACCACTGGGCTGACTTTGGCAGCCTTTTTCTGTGCCCAATCATAAAATATCCATCAGAAGAATCCCTGAAAATCTAAAGATGAACATGACTGCAACTCAAAGATATGTTGGTAGCAGAGAGCTCAGATGCAGACCTCTGTTACAGACTGTGCCAAACAATCTCCAAATATTTGAATGCATCACCTCTGTACAGCTAGCAGGCAGCTGTTATCCAGAGTCAGAGCTGAGTCAATGCCTACAACAGAAAAGGTCTTGCAAAAAATATTCTCCAAAACAGTTAGTATGTGAGCCTCCTCAGCTTTCTTTCGAACTGTCCTCCTAAAAGTATTCACAAAAGGCAGCCACCATGCATGAGGCAGCTGAAAGAAAAAGGCTCTTTACATCCCAACCCATTAGAGCCAAACTGTGCTATGCATGCAGCCTGTCCATTCATTCATCCCTCCTTTCTCAGATCAGTGCTGTTCACCTGCCTGGACTTCAATCTCTGCTTCACATCTGGGGAAACTTTAGGGTCCAGTTTTGAGAGCACCTTTCCCTCATCTGAACATGAACCTTTTATAACAATAAATGACAGCATTTGAGACTTAAGGTACTTAATCTGTAGATGCACACAGACACAAAAAATTATGAGAGCTAAATACTGTCATTTGACCTTGAAAATTTTCTAGTGTCAGTTCTGAATTGGTTACCCATTCATTTGCCCATTAATAGCAAATTGTCTAGGCATTTGGCTTAAAAAGTCTCATACTCAGAAATAGGCATTTTGTCCAGATAGGGACAAAGGTTTGCCCTGCTTCTGTTGTGATAGAAATGGTTTTCATTAAATTTATTTATTTCTGCTATGTATAATTTTGCCATACGAGAGAATAGAAGAAAACTAGGATTGTCCTTATGGTATCCAAAAGGCCGTGCTTTTCAAGCCATTCTGCTCCTATAAGCCCTATGTCCAATCAGAAAGTCAGATCAAGATGCTTATAAATTCATACTCGTTAAAGAGAAGAAAGTGAACGAATCTCCCTGACTAAGCCTTCACAGAAAGCTTAGGCCCCTTTCCAGCTTCAAAAGGTGCACCCTGTTGACAGCTCCCAAAAACCTGGGGTGCAGCCTGCGGCTCTGGCCAGCTGTGCCCGTGAACAAAGCCAGGTTCCAGGCACCACGGCTCCCGCAGAGTGGGCGAGACCAGACCCTGCCTCCCTGTTTCTGGTGGGTGATAAGTGAGGCCGCCTGCAAACAGCGGGACTTCACGCCAGCTGAATCCCCCTTCTGCAACAATATCACACTCACTCCTGTTTTCTGAAGTCTTGCTAGTTTGAAACACTGTGGTTTTAGTTCTCTCTTCTACTTTACAGCATGACCAGGAAGATTTATCAGCAGTTTAATACAGAGAGAAAAAGGGCAGGGGCAGTAGGCTGTCAATGTTAGACAAGAGCACATCCCCCACCAGCATAGTGCCCTCAGAAATAAAATGGAGAGCCTCCCTGCAAAGATCCCTATAGCAATTTAGTCTGAAGGAATATGCTTCCCTCAGGACTCTTCTTATGGCTGCCAGAGCTATGAGGGCCACACGCTGGCACATCATTAGTATGGTGTGTTTAATTAGCACATACATGTTTGTGTTGTCTTTTGAAATAATCCGAAACTACATGCATTGTGCAAACTCCCTGCATTAAAATGACATAATAAATTGTGTCTTCTTTCAGGCAACAATTTTTGAGGGTAACATGTTGCAGAAAAAAAGGTCAAGAACAGGAGAGAGAGAAAAATAAACAGGAAACAAAAATAAGGAGATACTGTAGGAAGGGAAGGAGTTAACGGGAGTCTTTATAGGGCACAAAAGATTAAAGGAAGATTTCAAGGCATTAACAGGGCTAGCATTTCTGGAATGTAAAATAGCATTCGTATTACACAGCTCAATACTGTGCCAGGAATCGATATGCTCTGAAATGTAGTAGAATTTGAGAAGGTCGTTGTTTTGTGCAATCATAGTCCTTACGGTAGTGTCTCCATTGTGATTCATAGGGTGATAGTTTCTTGCAGAGGGTTGACAACGTTTCTTCTTAACGAACACGGAGGTTTCCTCAGGTCAATGGCAAGATAATGGGGAAAGGAATATTTCCAGGTCCCAGGTTCATTACAGCCTGAAATCTGTCCCAAAGGCTTTTGCGTAGCTTTCCTCATGTGAGGAGATTGTGCTCAGATGGATCAGCAGAGATGTTCCCACTCGCCATCCACACAGTAAATTCATCCACAGAGTCCTTAGTTGGCCCTCCCTTCTTGGCTTGATAGTGCCTGAATTTATTTCCTTAAGGGCATGGTTCAAGGTCTGCTGATAATGCCAGCATTTCTCTGGGGAGTTTTAGCAGACAGCCAGGTTATCACTGAGGGCCTGATTGTGGTTTTATTTATCCTTTATATTGGAACTCGCTTTACATCTATTGTCTGGAGCTGCATACATGACCTCAGAGACCTTTTAAAATTAAGAACACCTTATTAATGCGAATGTGAGCTCCTCATCTGTTTTTCCTGTTTGTGCAGTTCCCAGCAAAGTGGGGGATTTGACTGTGGCTGTGCTCGTAGTTGCTATGGCAATACAAGTAATAAATAAATAGTAAAAATAATACATTGGATTAAAATATTCGGGTTTTGTAAGCATGATCTCTATAATTATAATAACTGCACTTGCTACAGTTTAGCATTTCTGAGCAACATTTCTGAGCAACTGGGGTGCCCTAAAACACTTGTTAACTATCATGCCTTGTACGTGCTGGAAAATGGTAATGTAGCTCTACCACGTAATGCTGCAGCATTTTGGCAGTGCTGGTCATGACTTAGATTCCATGTTGCCAGAGCTCTGCCTGGGAGGAGATGTGTGTGTGTGGACATGTGAGCACACATGCCAGAGCCAGGCATGTCCAAACCCGTGAGTTTGCACGTAGGAAGGACAAGCAGCAACTCCATGGGCTTCTCTTTCTCTACAATACCATGACATGCCCACTCTCATTCAGATGAAAAACCATTTAGACTTCTCCAGCTGTGCAAAAAAAGCCACAAAATACCTCTAATTTGCAGTTATACTCCCTTTAAAGAATATTTTTATTTACTATATAACAGTAATTAAGCTTATGTAGCCAAGATGCAAGACAAAGCTCTAGATCAAGAGCTGTATTTGAAAGCACAACAGAGTTCATGCTTCCTGAATAATCTAAAAATTATGAGATTCCTCACTGTCTTTTTTTCTGAATGTGTAATAACATGCTTTTCCATTGTAGATGGACATGAGTTTTAGAAATCAGAGCCATGGAGAAAAATAGCTGATTTTCCTCCTGTTTTGCAGAGGAAAATAACAAATATTGGTAAAATCTGAAGTGACTGCAGATTTGTTTCTTTATTGAAACAAAAATTATATTTAATCCTATAAGAATAATGCATTAAGTTCATACAGAGATAAATAGCTATATTCATGTACATGTGTATTGATGGCATACAAACTGCTGCTAGGTGTATTTAGAAAATAAGGAAGTATAAACCTTCATTCTTGCAGTGACAGATATAATATCCAGTAGCTCCAGTGGTCATTGAAATGTTTTAGTATATTTTTGCCTGTTAACAAGTTTTTAAAATAGATGAAAAATTAAATGTTAAAAATAAAAAGTATAAACATTGTTGGCTTGCAAAGAGAGAAGAAGGTTAAATCCAGAGTGCTCAGACATAGTAAAAAGACCTGAGGATCCTGTGCAGATATAAAAGAAGCTCATGTTTTTAAAGACAAACCTTTAAAAATTAAGTTGATAATGCGTTGCATCTTCATTGCAATATATTGCACTACATAGGACTAAGGACCAGCAACGACATAGATATATGGGAATTACAGTTGCTTACCACTGCAAGTTTAAAAAAAAAGTTAATTCTTCTGAAATAGTTTTTAATTACAGAAAGAATTTCTGAACAATTAGAGTACAGCAGTAACAATTTCTTTTATTTTTTTAAAAGCAGGCCTCAGCAGGGAAAAATGGGAAATTAAAAAAAAAAATCCTACCTTTTCCCAAATCCTCTGGTTACAGAAGACACTCCTCCAACTCATGTCTTCTCAACAGCAGAACAGCAGAAAGTAATATGACTCTACATAATAACAAACATTCTTTAAAAGAAGACATTACTTGGGAGAAAAGTTAAATTGCAGTTCAACCACAGCCAAAGCAACATTCTGCTCTTTTGAAGAGAGCAGGTTATGAAAGATCACTCTGACTTTGTCATGGGAAAACAAATGGCCAAAGATGCAACGGGGGAGAGCAGTGGGATGCGACCCCCATTCCTCCAGCTGACAGCTTAATCACTGGCTTCTACCTGATTCTGTACCCTGCGGGGGTGACATCCCTCACAGGCACACCTAACAGACAGCACCCTGAACAGTATGTAGGTGAGGTAACATCTGGTTTATGGATCCTGCCAAACAGCCCAACATTTGTTCACGTCAGGACTTTGGGCAATCAAGTGGAAATCTCTGCCCACAGAAAATGTCTGCCCGCAGAAAACTGAGGTGTGTTGCCAGGACAAAGAGATACACCAGCGAACTTCAAACATCTGTACAGCTGGGTGGGAGGTACAGGAACACAGTGCTCTCTCAGGCACCAGGCCATCTCTTCCTCCTGATGTCTCCAGCCCTTGATGTCAAACCCTAGGGTATATCAACCACCAACTGACAAAGTAAATTTATCATGACAAGAACAATGATCCGGGAGCATCCAGTCCGTTCTTAACCTCAGATCCATGAGACAAGCTGCTTGTTAGCAGCAGTAACCTGATGCACACTTTTCATGCCAACTTTTGGCCAAAATAGAGAGTCTTCCTGTGTATTGAAAATTCAGAATCAAGGGGGGAAAATAAAGGAGTGCAATGTGGTAAAGGAGAAGCCTAATACATCTTTTCCATATCTTTATCCTCCTAAAGGTGCAAAGGCACTCAGTGCTGTTGGTTCAGGAGTCAAATTTTGAGATGGTAAGTAGTGGCAAACTTAATGTTCAAACCTGTGTCACTTGAACATTTAAACCTAAAAAATTAAGATTTAAAATAGGATCTGCACAGTCTGTTCAGAGTTAGAATAATCAATACAAGTGGGTTCCTGCATTAGCTTTACATAGAGCATAACCTGAGTTGCAATGCTAAGTTGGGTTACTCTTCATCTTTCTGGCTGAGCAGAGCATAGCTTACCAAAGGGCCACCCATCCTCCCTCTACACCTTTGGCAAAGATATTGGGGCCACCCCTCCAGGACTGATCCACCAAGAACATTTCCAGGTTTCCCTGTTGAGTCTCCATTAAAGAGAACACCTTTTGTGTTCAGTATCATTCTACATCAATCTCCACATTAAAGCACTGTCTGCAAGTGCTCACCTGCTGCTCTTGCAAGTGGCTTCCAGCCCCCTCCAGGCAGCAGCACAAGAGGGAAGCCCCACTGAGTTCCCTCCTCTCTTCTACTGATCATGAACAATAAGCTGTGCAAAAAATGAGGGTTTGTGAAAAGATTTGTTGAAACTTTACTGCAACTGGAAAGACAGATTTCCTTCAGAGACTCTTCCACGTGCAGAGTGAGGAAAGCAGAGGGCCTGGCTGCTCCAAGGCTGATGGAGGCATGCAAGTAACTGTGGGCACTGAGGAAAGGTATCTGATTTGGAGCTCACAGTCATTGCCACAATTACTTCTAGCAGAACTGGAACTCATAACTCTCTCTTCTCTGTACTAAAACTCTTGAGAAAATGCTCCTTAAAAATCAATCTGATAACTTTCTGCTGGCTTGGAAACATAACAAAACCCCAGCACCCAACCTAACCTCAGTGTGTATGTCACTTTTGAATCATCTGATATGAATTCCACCCTCTTTTCCACCCAGATGAAACACCCACTATAGAATGATGTCCAGTTCGTGGTCATCTTGGCTCTTCCCATGTGGTTGGCATAAGTTACTCAACAAAGTGATGGATCTGTCAACACAAGACAATTCGATATGTGTACATCCCTGTCAGAATGGACCCCAGTGCTGAAGCTCAGCTCCTTGCCAATACAAACCATTACCTGAAGTTTTCCCTGACCATATTGTCTATGTGCTGGTATCAACGAACTTTGCTGGTTGAGTTGAGTCCTCTTTCCTGGAGGTGTCTTCTTATTCTGGAGCACTATTCCCCTTTTTGAGCAACCTGCAGATCTCCTTCTGAATTCATGGAATCCCACTTGCCTTCGCTCACAACCAAGAGAGGCTCTTTGCTGTGCAACTTGCCCTGGTGGCAGCAGAGGTGGAATGTTGTGGCAGCATCACCAACTTGGAATTATTTCGTTTTTCATGGGGGGAAAGGACACAGTCTGTTATTTTTATCTTTATAAACCCATCTGGACATCTTCAGCTCACCAGATTTTTTTTCTGATTAAGACAACCAGACTCTAACAAAGTCCTGCTGGCTTATGTCTTTCACTGCGAGGCAGAGTATCTTAATTCCAAGCGGTCAGAGAAAGGCAGCAGCACTTCCTGCCCCTTTCGTATTCCTACAGCAATGAGCTTGGGCTGATTTCTCTGCATGCAAAAAGTCATTGAAAGCCAGAGGGAATCTGTACTTGAAAGGGTTTCAGACATGAAATGTAGCAAGCACCAGCAGCAGCTCTCTGTGAGATTCAAAGGAATATGTCATTCTTTGGGTATTGTGAATCTTCACAGGTATTTTAGGGGTATCACTTTTTGCCTGCATGGCTACACTATAGTCTCTGTACAATTGGATGCGTATATATTAAAAAAATATAAAATTTCAGAAGAAAAACAATTCCAATTTTTGACCAAGCTGGTGAAAGTCTCAGACAGGGAGAAAAAATATGCAATTTCTTCAGTGTTTCACTGTAAGCACTACAAGTTGTTGGGCAAGATGTAGAAACAGCCAAAGCTGGTGTTCAAATGTGTGGCTTTGTATTACAAAAGTATACTGAAGCACTGGTGGGTTTCCTTGTGGTTTAGTTGCAAAAATTCACTCCTAGGTTTCAGACTCAGGCTTTGGAACTATATGGAAAGCATAACAAAGCTATCATACAGTGCTTTCTCACGGTGCTCATTCTAAAGACATTGTTAGAGAAACAGAAGTCAGAATGCTCCTGAGACATAAAAAGCCGTACTGCATATAAACACAAAGTTTATAAATAGCTTGAAAGTCACAGCAAGAAATTTTAAAAATCCCTAAATTGTAAACAAGGCAGGGAGAATGGACCGAAAATAATAATTCATACAAGATTCGTGTATTTTAATGAGCTGTGATGTTTTCCATAATCTTCAACAGTCGACGTATCCTGTCTTGGAATATACGAGTAGTGATACTTTGACTATAGATACTCAGACATGTCTTCAGGGAGTGGTTATGCATGTAACAACCTCATTTATCAAAACAGAAGAATGTATAGCACATAATTAAAGTGGGATATTCGTTGCCAAAATAAAGTTTGAAATAAAAATGGACTTCAAAAGGGAGACAGTAAATCAGTGGATGTCCACCTGGTCCATTAAACACTCATATAAAGGCAGCTTATGAGTAGCAAGTGCTCAATTTACTGATGGCCAGGTGCTCATTTTGGCAAAGATGACCCTTCTGCATGCCCAAATTTTGAGACATTTCTTAAACTGTTGATGACCATCAGAAACAGGCTGCTGGCCTAGCCTTTGGCTTGGTCCGTATGGAAGCTCCTATGGTCTTGCTACTAGAGCTGAGCAGGAAAGCAGTCAGTTCTTATTTCTCACAATTCAAAGGTGGAGGAACAAAGTCCTTCCCCTTTGGTGCCTTCTCAAGGCCTCTGCACATGGATACAGCAGAGCCTTTGGACACCTCCTGCTCCTGCCTCATACTCCCAGCTTGTGCCTGCCTGTCCCCCTGCAGGTGCACAGGCATGGTATTCATTGCCATTTAAAAACTACTTTTCCACCTGTCATCTACCTGTAGCGGGGGAATCTAACAAACTCCTGCTGGCTTTTGTCTTCACTGTGCGTGCATCCTAATTCCAAGCAGAAGCATTTCACTGCGGAGTCAGAGGACAAATTATCCCTCTTTTATCAGTACACAACCCCAGTCATAATGTATGCCCACAGGAAGAAACATTTCCCATACAGGGAATGACTCAGACTAGGTCAAAGCAGCGATCTAAGGAGTGTGGAGAAAAGTGAACAGTAACTGCAGCTTATAAAAGGTGGCATTTATCTTAACAGAGTGACAGCTGCTCACTGTGAAGTTACAAGGGAGTATTGTGATTTTCTGACTCTGAAGCCCACCCTTTAAGAACCACTGATCTGGAATATGAAAAGACTGCACATGCTGAAAAAGTCTTTTTTAATGAGACAGGGTCAGATTGTGATCAAGCTCACTCAGGTTGAGTAGCATTTTCCTTCTTCTTTTGGCCCCATTGACATTAACACTATCACTATTAGTAAAATAAAGCTGAATACAATGCAAATGCAATTGAGATCCTGCTGACTACTAATAACTGATAATTAGTAGATTTCAATAGATTCAATAGATTCCAATATTTTTAGTTTTTCTGAATGACCAGCTCTACTGGCAAGTAACAACAATATGGGGTTACCCTAGTAGGACTCTTATAATGACCAGGTTATGTAATTGGTTTTACATCCCCATCTCATGGTACCTCCAGCTGTATTAGGGCCCAGTAGCATGAGGTGCAACAACTATCAGGCATGAAGTTGACTCTCTGTTTATAAAATTAAGCAATGCTTTTTTTCAAAAAAAGCATAAACAGTTGTGTAATAAGGCTGTCATTGAAGTATAGCGAATAAAATGAAACTGGTATAAAACATAACTACATTTTATTATAGCAAGTGAAACACAATCAGAAAACTGCTTCCTTTCAGTCTAATTGTTCCACCTGCCTGCCTACAGCATGCTACACAAAGTCCTGGTCTTAATCACTTCTTAGCTGTGTCATGGCTCTTTCCTGATGCAAGACACAGCAATGCACCAAATCAGCTAGAGACACCAGAAATTAATAAACATGCACAGCCTTAAAGATTCAGGCCAGTCTTTCCTAGTTTTTGTGTATTCATTGGCCCGGGAAAAATAAATAAATAAAATTTAGAGAAGTTGTACAAAAGCAGATTAACCATTCGATTTGCATCAGAGATGAGTTGTGCCTTGTAATATCTATCAGTTGGGCTGTGCTGGGGAGATGTGCCACAGGAGTGGAGGGGAACTCATGAAGCTCTACCCATGTGGCACAAGACGTGCATCCAGGGTCTGACATAGAGGAAACAGACTCATAAACTAGGAACAGCCTGGTTGCAGCTTATTTATGGTCTTCCCTTGTTCTGGCCGTAAGTCTGTTTTCAGAGGTGTCTCTCAGAGGAGGAATGAGCTGGATTCTGCAGATTATGATGTGCTGTAACCTGCATGATGCCCTTGGGCTGGCAGGAAACTCATTGGGCCACACAAAGTCTTGGGAGGAGAGAGGGCTGAAGAGAGTGACTGTGTATAGTTTTATATTGGGCAGATAGCAACAGAAGTTGTGCTGAGTGAGCTGGGTTGGACTGACTTTGCTCAGCTTCATCTGTTTTTTTCTCCTTGAGACTGGGGAATGCTGCTTTGCTCAGGTATCACTTGGACAGACCTCACGTTTTTCATTTATGCTTTTTAATCTCAGCACTCTTGAAACAGGTGTCTCAAGGTGCTATTTGCAAGGTCATCAGCTAACCTGACTTTAAAATCTCAGATAGCTCATTAAATTATACTCTGATTTACCATAAAAGACTAGAGAACCAAGGATACATCAAAAAATCAAGTAAGAAAAGAGCAGAAATTGGGAAGAAAGTTTCTTTTATTTTTAAGCACTGAGAAGGAGAAAAGCAGAGATGTAAAGGGAAAAACTTGGAGCCAGAAGATCCAAACTTCCCCTTGATTCTAAACTTAGCTCAGCCACTGGCCCACCGTGCAGATGACTCAGTGCACTTCCTTGAACTTAAATCATTCCTCTTACAAAACTTGTTAAAGAAAGACGTCAGTGTAAATTAGATGTTGTGTCTAAGTTTAGCTATGGCCGATACATGAATATCGGAACTTTAATGTGTTCTCATTCTTGTCTGCTTAAGAAAGATGTGTATATAAATGCACATATGCATATATATACATAGCAAGGGAGAGAAAGGCTTCTTTGCGCTATTTTTACAGTTTCATTTACATATATTGTTATTTTGCTGGTGACATAAGAGCTCACAGCTGATTAGAAGTTTAACCATTTTCGGAGCAGCCTGATTGCCACAACACCCAAGCACTCTTCATTCTCTCAAACTGTCAGGAAAGTTTCAATCTCATCCAGGCAGTGGGAGCTGAGAGAGTACACATTCAGCACATAACATACATGATGGCTGATTTCTTGTGACACTAATCTTCACTCCTGGGGAAAAGGCAGTCATTTATTCATAACTCTACCACTCAAAAGTAACCATTCTTCTCACCATGGAGATAAATGTCAAAACAGAGATCATCCATAGGCTGAGTCTAATCTAATCTGTCCAAAATGGATATATATTTAGATCTGTTGTCAAATCTTGAGTAGTAAACCCTTTAGCCTGGGCAACTATTTCCTCAGTCTGCCCTCTCCATCTATAAATATGCATATCACAATGGATATGTGCTATCAGAGAAGCATATTAATCCTGCTAACACGGACAGGATATGATGCTGACCAATCTTTCTGATATGAGCAAAGAGTCAGATGACAAAGCACAAGGCTTCAAGAAATGGGTAACAGAGAGGGAAAAAATAAAATATTTTTGGTTAAAATACTTCTATCATTCAACATACACCTGAAATCAGCAGGCCCCCCCACTCCCAAGTGTCTGGTCCAACAAGTGAGAAAAACAGGGTCCTACCTGGATGTATGTGGAAGATGGCAATGGAAATTCCCTTTTCTATAAAATTGTTAATTCTCATTGCCTGTCTCCTTCCTCCAGTTCACATTTCCATTTTGACGATGTCAGCTGGGACGTGTTTATTTATGCTACATCCTTTCCCATCAAATTGTACCTATGGAGTTCCTCAAATCCTCTTGAAAATGGTTGTCACAATTTTCAAGAACGAGAAGGATGACCCCAGAAACTTCAGGCCTGTCAGTGTCACTTTAGTGCCCAGTAAAATAATGGAAAAGGTTATTCTGGAAGGTATGGAAAAACACCTGGAGGACAGCAAAGTTATCAGTCACAGACAACACGGCTTCATGAGGGGTAAGTCCTACTTGTCAAATCTGATTTCTTTCTATGACAGGGTAACCCACTGAGCTGATCTAGGAAAGCCAGTAGATGTAATGTTTTCGGACCTCAGCAAAGATTTTTATTTTGTCTGACACAATATCCTTCTGGATAAAATGTCCAGCACACAGTTGGATAACAATGTTACATGATAGGTGAGTAACCGGGTCACAGGTCAGGCACAAAGGGTTACAGTGAGTGGGGTGACACCAGACTGGCGACCTGTCACTAGTGGAGTTCTGCAGGGCTCCATCCTCAGCCCTGCACTCTTCAACTTCTTCATAAATTACTTGGAAGTGGGACTAGAAGAAATGCTAAGTCTGCCAACGCCACTAAACTGGGAGGAGTTTTTGATTCTGTCGAAGGCAGGGAGGCCTAGCAGAGACATCAACAAATTAGAGACATGGGGAATCACCAACCATGTGAAGATGAACAAGAGAAAGTGCCACATTCTGCACCTGGGATGGGCAACCCTGGTTGTGTGTACAGATGGTGAATGAGAGGCTAGAAAGCAGTGCTGCAGAAAGGGACCTGGGGGTCCTGGTCAAAGGCAAGTTGAATCTGAGTTAGCACTGCCCTGGCAGCCAGGAGGGCCAAGCATGTCCTGTGGTCCATCAGGCACAGCATCGCCAGCCGGGCAAGGGAGGGGATTGTCCTGCTCTGCTCTGCACTGAGGTGGCCTCAGCTCAAGTGCTGGGCACAGCTTTGGGCACCACAAGATAAAAATAACATTAAGCTTTTAGAGAATGTCTAAAAGAGTGTACCAAAGATGGTGAAGGATTCGGAGGAAAAGCCATACAAGGAGTAGCTTAGGTCACTTTGCTTGTCCAGCCTGGAGAGGAGAAGGCTGGGGGAGACCTCATTGCAGTCATCAACATCCTCATTAGGGGAAGTGGAGGGGCAGGTATTGATCTCTTTTTTCTGGTGACCTGTTTCAGGACATGAGGAAATGACATGGAGCTGAGTCAGGGGAGATTTAGGTTGGATATCAAGAAAAGGTTCTTTACCTAGAGTGGTCAAGCACTAGAACAGGTTCCCCAGAGAAGTGATCACAGCACCAACCCTGAGAGAGTTCAAGAAGTGTTTGGACAATGCTCTCAGGCACATGGTGTGATTTTTGGGGTGTCCTGCACAAGGCCAGGAGTTGGACTCCATGATCCTCATGGGTCCCTTCCAAAACAGTATATTCTATGATTCTATGATACCCTGATACTGAGACACTGGATGACACCACAGAAGAACCAGAAGTGACTGTCGTTTTTCTGTCCCACTCCTCTATTTGATACTACCATGAATCTCCAAGAAGTTCTTTTTGACGTGCAATGTCTGAAACTCATCTCAGAGCCGGAAGAGAAAGAAGTCTTCTTGCTGTGGTCCTCATAAAGGAATTATGCTGTTTCAGAGAACAATACCTCTATCTCTTGTAGATATTTCATTACTGAAGTTTCAAAACAAACACTATTGCATAAACTGTAAACATAGTTTACACTGCTTGTAAACTGTCATATTTCTGGTGCTCAATATCCTTGTTCAAAACTAAAATCCATTTTTACATTTGGATAACTCTTATCAGCTTACAGGTAACTAATTATTTCAAAAGATGAATTAGGTTTTACACTTACTCTGCCTTAGCAGTTTAACCACATTACCATGAATTCATCATGAACTACTTTTCTTGTCTGTGTATTCCAGGTGAGTAACTGAGCCACGGTTGTAGCAAAAAGCACTTCCAGATGTCCCACATAGGTTTAGAGCGAATGGGACTTCAGATATCCCAGTATGGGATTGTCTCTAGGAACCCAAGCGCAAAAGGAGATCTGGCCAGCAACCTGCTGTGAGTCACTCTGACTTGCTCCATCCCAGGATTTGCACTTACAACTGAGTCAAATCCTTATCTGGAATAGTTATACAAATCTGCATTGCAGCAGGATTGAACCCGTATATCACCATGCACAAATACACAAGCAGCATTGCTGGAAAGGGTCTACTTTTTAAAGGTGGCAGAAATGGGTGCCAGGTGACAGCTGAGGTGATGCAGAATGGTCCCCGTGCAGGAAAAAAATTAATGTTTTCCAAAGTAATAGCTCAGTAAGGTAAAACATCTGGGGAAAAAAAGGCTTTAACACAACATAAAACAATAGTACAAAATAGGAATCAAGAACCGTGGTGTCACTTCCAGGCCATGGTTTCTGTGCATGTGAAGTAATCATCTGGAAAAGAAGCTAGCTGTGGGAGAGGATTATGAACAGGTCATGATCTCACAGCATGGACAAAATGGCCAAGAGAGCAAATGCAACCCTTGTTAGCAATGAGCAGCACCTGAAGAAGGAGGAATCAAAGAAGAAGTTACTACTTTTTGTCACATCCTCGAGGTGGTCATTGTAACCATTTCTAGTCTCAACACTTTAGCAAGGATGTTAATATATACAAACGGTTCAGAAATAGTGCCACCTGAGGAAAATCTCCCTCATGCTGAGCACTCAAAGATCAACCTCACTACCTCAAAGAAAGGGCACAGAGGAGAGTAAATCACTGCCTAAGACTACCTATGTGGAGAGGGAAATCTACAGGCGTTAGAGATTCTTCAGCAGGCTACAAATCTCTTGGACTCAAAAATGAGACAAACTGAGACAAAGAACAGAGTGCTAAACTGCCACATTTCGAACAACTTATCCAGTAAATTTGCCATCCCTGCTAGCCTTGCAATCAATACTGCTGTCATACAGAATAGCTCACTCAGAAATGAAATGCTGAATGAAGGACTCCATGAAATCCTGTGCCCTGTATTAACTAAAACAGAGTGGATGATCATAAGAGTCCACTTGGGTCTTAAAAATTCATGAGTGTAGTTCAGAGGACATGTACTTCTAGAGGCTAAGTATGAGCTCCTTATATTTTTTAGGATGAGTTTTCCCTGAAAGTCTTTCCTGAAGAAATACTAAGTTATTTATCCTATAACTGAAAAGTAAGCTGCAAAGATATGAAGTAACGAGCCCCCAGAAGATCAAATTTCCTCCTGTTTTCCTATTCTCCTTAATTCTAGGTGAAAACGTATACAGAAAATAGACAAACTCTGTGTTTTGAAGACTGAAAGGTTCTGGACGTATGTGGAGACGATGTCAGCACCCTCACAAGCAAATCTTGCAAAAGGCAGATAGTGGCTACCTCTGGGTTTATGGCAGGGCTCTATAGGAATTGGCTTTTCTGGCTTTGATGATATATGTAGCTCTGTGACAGATGTGGTGTTGCACCACATTTCCAAAGGATGGAATCCATAGTAGCCTCCTTTACTAGCTAACTGGATTATATCACTTTGACTGAATGTCAGGAGGTTTTTACAATGTGAGGCTCCAAAACCATGTCATGCCTAGTCAGTCTTGTTTTCTCGGCCAGCTTTATCCATTTCTGCTCCTAGTTGTATAGCAGCATACAGAACTCCAGCAATCCCCACAAAATTCTTACTGTAAGACTCGGTATTGCACATTTTCCAAGAGTATCATTAAAGATGGCACTTGAAATCACTGGGAACCGAGCTGAGCTTTTCCATGAAATTGTATTTGATTTGGTAAAGAGGAATTTCAGTAGAGTGAGGCTCAGACTCTCTCTATGTGATTTACACCAGAATTTCCATCTTTTGCACATCTTCAACACATACCAGGACTTGATGAAGACCTTACTTTTCAGGTGGACCAATCCTAAGTTTCATCCTCTAGCTACCAATACCAAGAAGGTATTCAGCTTGGATGTCTTAATCATATTTTCAGTCTTGATGAACAGGAAATGTAATGTAGTTATATGTGTGAGACCTGAATAAGCTTAAGAGTAGGTGCTTGCTGCATGCCGTCTTTGGAAAACAGTGGCTGGATTTTGTTATGTTGTAAGTCTGGGACATCACTGAGGATATCTCCCCCTCCCCTCAACAGGTATGTTTTGGGGGGCGTGGGGGGTTGGCCTCTGACTTGGTCTGAATTTAATCAACACTTTTATCTCACTTTGCAGTAACTCCTAACAGGTACCACTGGCATCATCAGCCAAGTTCTCTCAGTGTTTTTCAGTTAGCCAGTAAAACACTGTTGTTGAAACCAGCTTAGAAGGTGAATTCATGGCAGAGATGATATGACCAGCCTGTCTCAAATCCTGGACTTGGAGTTTTGAAAAATAAACTGCTAGAAAATTGTCATTTAATTCCTGTGCTTTGTTTTTTTAATTGTATGATCTTAGAAAGAAATAGAGTTTAGTTACAACTAAATTGCTGTTACTTTGCAACATACTTGAGTAAAATCCTGGAGCTACAATAAAAATAATTAACATAACCAGCTATTGCTAAGCTAAAGTGAAGATTTAAGTTTGAGTATCCTGACCTTCATATCTGCCAGCAAATTACCCTGTGCTTTTTTGCTGTGGCCACCTACTACCCTGTAAAACTTAAGGAACTCTTTGTTGTGTCGCAGTATAATTTTTTTAGGACAGCTAGTACATCTTTAATCCAGAGAAAGATGCTGCCGTTGCCCAAGCCGGGTGACACTTGGAAGCACATTATCGCATATAGAATGTTCATTAAAAGCGGATTAGGAAAAGATCTCATCAAACATACCAATTCCGCTTGAAATAAACGGCTTCTAAGCATAGGAATTGTTAGAGGAATGGACATAGGCGCCGACTAGTTTGGTTTGAATATTTTAGAGAGTGTTTTGAGCTGTTGTGTGTGGGAATAGGCTCTTTACTCTGGCAGTTCTGTTTAGTTTACTCGAACAGAGTAGCGACCATCGGGAAAAAACGTTAGAGGTGATAAAATGTGGAGACTCAATAAAAAGATATCCCAGACATGAAACACTGCAGAAGAACACTGCTTAATAATGAACTAATTTAAAAAAAAAAACAAATTAAATGAAATGCAGCTTTCACTGTTAGGTTCTAGATTTCTCTCCCCCAAACATTAGACAAAATTGCATTGGTTACAAAAATTTATTAATACAAACTTTACACACTTTATAGAACAGTTATCAAAGTCCTAGTTATAGATATCATGTGTGTAATAATACTTTGTTTAAGTTTTTTTTATATTCATTTGCACACAAAATAAGATCTCCAAGACTAACATCTACCTACTATGACTGTATCTCAAATCTGCTCAAATTTTGGTAAGGCTGTTGGCGTTTCTAAAAAAAAAAAAGAAATCGTACAAAGGATAATAACCTAGGTGATCACTTCATAATGCTTGCGACTAGCCACTGAACTCTTAACTGATAAGGTCATAAACAAAACGTCAAGAGAGCCCTATGTCATTATACCACAGCCGACACAAACACAGCGCACTCTGCCCATGGCCGAAGAACAGAAGGACGACTAAAACGCAAGCCGATGTGTTGCAGCATCGTAGGGCCACTAAATAGCCATCCGTGAACTCGTGGCGATTTACAAGGTGAAGAGAAGGCACGAAAGCTGCACACTGTGCCCCGCGTCCCTGTGCCCCGGCAGCGCGCCCGGGCGGGCCGGCAGCGCTGGCGGGGCGGCCGGAGCCACCGGGGCAGCGCGGGCGGGCGGTGCCGGCGGTGTGGGCAGCTCGGACAGCCCGGACAGGCAGTGCCGGCAGCGCCTGCCCGCCCCGATGGGCTCTGCCCGGCCCCCTCCGCTCCGCTCCTCCCGGCCGGGGAAAGAAGGTTTTACCCGCGAGGGTTTGTTGGGGGGGGTTGGGGGTCGCTTTCCGACGTCTTGGATGCGGGGCTCGTTTTGTGTCTTTGGAAAGACTCCTGTAAGGTTTGTGTGGTGAGCTGGAAGGAAGCGGGTACCTACGTGTCCTCCTTCGCTCCCGGCCCGGGCGGGGGACGGGACCAGCCCCCGGGCAGACGATAAGATAGGAGTCCGTACATAGAGAGATGAGGTGAAAATGGTTTATCTCGTTAGAAACCGGACCACAGGTGAACACTACACATTCTTTTATGACAAAAGTTTGTTTTATGAAATAAATTTTACTAAGCAATAAGCCAGAATGTAGAAAAATACATTTTACCTCCAAACTCAATAAACAAGGAACAAAAACTTTCGTAGTAGTGCATAATTCTTTAGTGGTAGCTACAACAGGGGTTCCTAAACTTGTACAATAAGAGCTTGCATAAAACAGAACAAAGGAGTGAGAGAGCGTTCACAATCTTTTTTTTTTTTCCAAAAAGAACATAACCCAAAAAGGTGACTCAGGTGGGTTAAACAGAGCTCGGAAAAGTTCGAAGAGAGGATGAGAGGCAGGAGGTCCTACAAGAAAAAGCAATCAAAGAAAAGAGCAACTCCGATCGAAAAATGCAAAGGCGAGAACCCTGCTCATTATTACACATGATGAGAAGCATGGACAGCACTGGAGAGTAACACACTGTACTTTGCATCCAGGTCCAGTACCGAGCTGCCCGGGGCAGTTGGGTAGCGGATCGGAGGTGGGATCGCCTCGTCTTAGCTCGACCCTGTGGCACCGGCTCCGGTACCGGCTCCGGCCCCGGGGCGCCCCGGGGCCGCCCCCGCTCACTTCCCCACTCTTTCCAAACGGGTCCTGTCTCTGCTTTGGCTTTGTTCTGCAACTCTGCCCAGCCAGCCAGAAGAGCAGTGCACGGGGCTTAGTACTTACTACCCTTGCTGCTGGTTCGGGATTTTGGGGTTGGGGTCTTGAGTTTGGCTTTTTTTGGTTTTATTTTGAATTTTTTTTGGTAATTGTTATTTTAGTTTTGGGTTTTTTAACTATTTCTCCCTCCAACAGGCAACAGAGATGCACAATTTGGATCGAGCTGTTGTTTTCACAAGATAATTATCCTCTAAGCTCATTGTCTGAGGATACACTAATAGAGATACAACTGGAATCAAAGAAAGCAGGAGAGAAAAAAAATAATCGAAATCTAGAAGAAAGGGGACGCTGCCCCTTCAGAGACGCTAGTGGCAAAGGAGCCTGCCTTGAGACTCACCAGGGGAAGAATCTGCTTCGCCAATTCTCCCAAATCAATTTCCTCATAATCCCCCTGGGAGCAGGTCATCCTTCTCTATGTACAGTAGCAAATGGTGAAAATTAATGTCTTTGACCCTGTCGTGGATAAAAATACTATCCTTTTAATTTCTGTTACAAAAATAGGAGTAATATTCAAAACAATGATTGTCTTTTTTTTCTATTTATTTTATATAAAAACATAAACAGCTCAGGCGAATTCTTGTTCTTGTGCAGGCTTTTCATGAAGAATTGTTCTTTACTATTCTTAGTAGTATTTATATATATATATTTATATATTATATATAACTTAATGATTGGTCCACAAAGTAGATCTGTGCGTTTCTCTAGTGCTTTTTGTACAAAAGAAAAACAATATTATTATCAAAATATTCATTTAATGGCTTTACTTCATACATAAATACATGTTTAGATAACACAGGAGCGGTGATTGTTCAGTCAGTTTGGAAATGACTTTTGTTTTTGTTTAGATTTTGTTGTTGTTGTTGTTGTTGGGTTTATCTCTCTCTCTCTTTCTCTCTCTCTCTCTCTCTCTCTCTCTCTCTTAGGACTTTGTATACACAGGAGTGGCTGGTTACTCACATCGCTACAAATACGCTACTCGGCGTCCTTTGTTTTTAACTCTTTGTTTATACCTTTTCCCCAGGACGGCTGCTAAGTATTTCTTGACAGCCATTTGTTTCCGGTAGCGGCTGTAGCTGTCCGTGAAGATGCCGTCTATGTGCCGCTTGGTCAGCGGTTCCGCATCGTCCCCCAGGCCGCCGCTGGCACCGCTGCAAGCACCGAGAAGCACAGCTGCATCAGGCGGGGCCGCTCCGCCCCCCTCCGCGCCCCTCCGCACCGCCCCCTGCCCTGCGCAGCCCCGCGCCGGCCGCTGCCCCAGGCGCAACACGTTGCGCGGAAGATGCGCGGGGAGACAAAGGCCGCGCCGAAACCCGCTCCCGACGCGGTGCGCGCAGGTGGCGGCGGCGGGAGAGACAATATCTCCCCGCCATGAATTATTCATTGTGACCGGGAAAGCTGCTCTCCCTGGGGCTTCATTAACGTGTTACCTTCTGCCGAAGGGCAGCGGGTGGCACCGGGCTGGCCCCTGCCCCGCCGCCGCCCGCGGGGAGCCTCGGGGAGCCCCGCCCGGCGGCTGGGGGTGCGCAGGGCTGCAACCCAGCCGCCACTGCTGCAGCTGAGCCCTCGATCATCGCTCTCCATAAGCTGCTCCCCCTCGGCAAACCGTAAGGGCTGCCCAACTTCTTAATCTTAAATTGGTTGATTATAAAAATTTATAGAGACATATATATAGATATAGATATAGATATAGATATAGATGATATAGATATAGCTATACACACGCATGTATATGCATATATATGTGTGTATATATATATATATATATGACCGAGCGTAATAACCCAACCAAACCTCCGCGCACACCCGCGCTGACAACGTGGCTCACGCTGCGCCGGGAGCGGCCAGGGGCGGCTAATGGTGGTGGAGCCGGATTCCACCAAACTCATCGCGGGCACAACACATTCCTGACCCCGGCCGGGACAGCTTTGTTCCCCCCAGCCGCGGCCCTTTCAGTGTCTCCGCTCCAGCAGCACCAACGCCCACCGCGGAAAAGAACAAGCAGAGTGCCTTACCCGACCCGCTTGGCCATCAGGGAGTGCAGATATTTCCTGGCGGATAACTGGCCCAGGAGTTTCCTGTAGGCTTTGTTGAAGATCCCATCGGCGTGCCTGGGCAGAGGGAAGAGCCCGCGGGTGAGCGGAGAGGCCCGGGAGCCGGCTGCGGCGGGTTGCCGGAGCCCAGGCGGTCGCGGTGACCATCTCTCCCCGCCGGCGAGCGGAGGGCGGCATCTCCCCGAGTCCCCCGGGACCCCTCGTCCCCACCCAGATCCCTCCCCGCCGCGCTCGCTCGGTTCCGCGCCGGCTGGGCATTTCTGCTCCGTTTGCGGAAGCACCGCTAGCCCTCCCCGGCGCGGGCGGCACCCCCGCTCCCTCCCCCGCGCTGCTGGAGGTAAGGAGGCTTTTCCATTTCTTCTGAGCCTTACACTGGGCACCGGGACCTGGGCAGTATTGTCGTTTGTTCGAGTTCGGGATTTTTATTTTGATGTTATTGCTGTTTGCTTGTTAGGTATCATTATTATTTTTTCCTCCAATCGGTTCTGCCAGACCCGTTTTTCTCCCTACTCCAAATTCACACCTGACACCCCGCGAGTTGCAGTCACCTCTTTTCCGGTGGGTAATACAAGGTGTACATCTCGCCGATCATGGAGGACGGATTCGCTATACCGAGGGGCTCGTGGTCGTAGGCGAAGTCCTGCAGGGTGTTCCCGTCCTCGTCGTAGACTTCATCTTCCAGCCTGGCAACGAGAGCAGCAAGGAGAAGGAGTCAGTCGGGCTCTGCGGGGCGCTTCGCTTCACTCCCCGCTGCCGGCTTCCGGCTGCCTCGGTGGCCACCCCTCGGCGGAGCCGACCCGGGAGCCCCGGGAGCCCCGTCCGACTGCCCCCATCTCCTCCCTGCACCCGCCCGCTTCCCATCCCCGCCCTCTCCTCTGCGGGGCAGGACCGCGGAGGAGGGAACACACCCGCCGTCAGACGTGCTCCAAGAAACCCCCCCAAACATGCCCCCCCTCCCCCCGCCCTCCGCGGCCCACGCCCCGGCCCGAGAAACATCCCCTTCTCTGCCACAGCCATGGCTGGTGCTTCCCGAGCGGAGCGCACGCCCAGGCGCGCGGGCTGCCGCGCACACACGCGTTTGTGTGCCGGGGACTGGGCGGGAGCCGAGCAGCCTCCGCGGTGGAGATGGGGCGGTGGGCGGCAGCCCCGCCGCCGGGGCCGGGGACCGCGCCCCGCTCCTCCCCGCAGCGCCCGCCGGGACGGGGGGGGCTTCGCCTGTCGTTTTTCGTTGAACGGTGCCTCTGCCCTCTGAGATCTCGCCAGTTTTGTGTGCGTCCCAGCCCCCCCAGCCCTCGCTCTCTGCCTCCCTCTCTGCAGTACGATGTAGGTCATTGCACGTTACAGGCAGCTATTTTTGTCTGTGAGCTTTAGCGGAGGTATTAATAATAGATGCCGCTAAAGTGTTTCACTCCTGCTAATTCAGGCGCTTGAATGAAGAAAGCCGGCTTGCTGCCGGCTAATGGCCCCTCAGGCCACTGAGCCCGCTGCCCCCTAGCCGCACTGCTCAGGAAGATGACGGGGGTTGCTCCGAGCCAGCTCCGACGGGCTCCCGGTTCCTGTAAGGACACGTCGGAGCCCCAAAAAAGGACGCCCACCTCGGACAACCTTGCGCGCCCAGCATCGCCCCCCTCCCCCATCTCCGCTCGCCGCACGGCAGTGACCCCCACAGGGCACCCCGGAACAGAGCCAAGCGCCGGTGGAGCAGGACAACAGCACCGAGCCCAAAACTCCCCCCAAGCCAAGCAACACCGGTCGCCTGAGCAGGCGACAAGCAGGGTGAGAACAGGCTACCATCTGCCGTCCCGGACCAGGTGCCCTGAGCCCCCAGCCGCAGCCCAGCGTAGGAAACTCCCTTGTTCTAGTGCCCCTGGGTGTCCCCCACTCCTGCCCCAAACACAGCGGGGTTCAAACGCCCACAGTCCCCAGCTGGAAAGGGACAGCACAGGCATCAGTCTGCGCTGAAGCCCAGCAAGACAACTCTGAACATAGAAAACCAAACAACCTTGTGTCAGGCCCTTCTCTCTTGAGAAGGACTGTCATATACAGACAGGTAAACAGGGGAAGAGGGTGAATCCCCACCAGCTCCAATGCCGCTACACGAACCATGACAGTTCCCACATGCTTGCAGACAACGGCGTACCCGTCCCCGCGCCCCGCTCCCCCTGAGCCGGACAGGCGATGCTCGGCGCTCATCCTGGGCGAGCTGCGGGCAACCGGAGGGTGCCAAGGGCCTCGCAGGACAGGGGGCAGGCGGGGGAGGAGCTTTTGGGCCCCGTCGACATGCAGCCGGGACCTTGGCCGACACGCAGAAGAGCAGGTCCCCCAACTCCCGGGGCAAGACGTCGTGGTTTACAGTACCGGGGTCCCGAGGAGTGGGCCTGGGGGGGTGCCAGTGCTGCAGGCTGAGGGGGTCCCATGCTGTAGTGGAGGGGGTGGGCACACAGCCCAAGTGGAGGGCATTTCCTTTGGTGACTCCCTTCCACATCCCCTTCCATTTTCCTCCCCAGTAAGATTCCGCTGCCCTTAGCTAAGCTGGGGCAGCAGGGGGCTGAAGTGGTGCCGACAGAGCTCCCGGACAGGGGATGGACCTACCTGAGCGCCGGGTACTGAAGTCCGGCCGCAGGTGAGCAGTAGACGCTGCAGTGCATTATTATGCCATAGACCAGGAGTGCTAAGATCGCTTTGCTACACATTGCCTCTCTGTGCCGGAGGGAAAGGAAACTGTTGTCAAAAAAAAGGAAAAAATCCCAAAAACAAACAAAAAATTTCACCAACAAAAACCCAAACAAACCACCCCACGGCTCACCAACCCCCTGGCCTCGCCTGCCCGAAAAGGAGGCAGCACGGCCCCGGGGGGCAAGCTCCCTGGGCAGCCGGGTGCCGGCGCGGAGCGGCACGGAGAGGAGAAGAGCGGTGCCCGGCGCAGAGAGCTGCGGACGCCGCCCGCCCCGTCTGTGCCCGCCTGCCCGCCCGCTCGCCCCGGGACCGCTGCGGGAAGGCCGGGCGAGCCACCTCGTGTCCTTACCATTAAACTCTAGACACCCGGCACTGAGAGCGTTTGGCTGCGAAGCTAAAACGGCAAGTTTTGGGGTAAAAAAAAAAAATAAAGACCCAAAATGAGGAGGGGGAGAAATCGAGCTCTCTCCCAAGTTGCGTCCAAAAGGAGTTAAAACTCTCGTGACATCGCCTCTCCGATGGGCGAAGGACTCGCAGGATGCAGAAGATGCAGAAGAAGCAGCAGTTAGTTGTTTGCTGGTTTTAGGGCAATCCACTCCAAAAAGAAAAAGAGAGATAGGAGGGGGGGAAAAAAGATAAAGGAAAAAAGTTTGCAGGTAGCAGCACAGATCTGGAGTGGAGTCTACAAGGGAATGAAGAAGGAGGGATGGAGCGAGATGTCGCCGGAGAACGGAGCGCTGGGGAAGAGGGAAGGGAGCGAGCGAGCCCGGGAGGGAGCGGAGGCGGAAGCCGCGGGCTGGCTGCGTGCGATGTTGTCTTCCACAGATCTCTCCCCTCACTGAGCGCCTTCAGCTTTCTTCTCTTCTTTTCCTGCTCGGTGGCTCCAAACTTGACCAGCCTTCCGCAGCCTTCCGTCTGATACGCAATTAACAAGAAAATCTTTGCAAACACCCCGCTTCAGCAAGAGCCCTCTTCGTAAACATTTGCCTGCTTGTTACCTTAGAGGACGGGCAATATTGTTTGTTGCCCCCGTAGTGGTGTCCGGATTTTTATTCATGAATCAAATGCCTTTTTTTTTTTTTCTCTCAGTCACGTAATAATCGGGTATCAGAAAAGACGTCACCACCCCAATTCCTCAAGGAACACAGTTCTGTGTCGTCCTCAAAGATGAGCTTATCAGGAGTCATAAAGCTTCTCATAAACACCAACTCACACTACCCCCTCCCAAAAAAAAAAAAAAAAAAGAGAAAGAAAACCTAACAACCAAACAAACACGCAGAGAACCCCCACTGCACAAACATAAAAGGATGTTCGCCATTGTAAAGTTTTACCTGACGTGGGAAGGGAAGCGGAGGAGAGCAGTTAGGGGTGGGGGTCTCTGGGCTTGTTGGATTCCCCCACGGCTTTGCTCCGTGTCTTTCTGCGGGGCCAGCTCATCCCACACGCAGCCCGGGGCCGCCGCTGGGCGCAGGCCCCCGCGGAGCTGCCCGGCTCTGAGCGCGCAGGCGGAGCAGCCCCGGCGCGGAAGCCCCCACTTCCGCGGAGATTTGAGAATATAAGTGCCTTTTTTTTTTCCCCCCGAAACCCCCTCTTTTCTTTCTTTTCTTTCTTTTCTTTTTTCTTTTTCTTTTTCTTTTCCTTTTCCTTTTTTTTTTTTTAAGGATTGTTAATATTCTTCCCATTACACAAGGCTCCCCCCGGGGGAAACCAACAGCGCCGTGACCGCTCTGCGTGTATTGAAGCCGCCGGGCGTAGGGGACAAGCCCCACGGCCGCGCAAGGAGCGTCCCACCCGCAGCCAGGACTGCCCGGGGATGGGAGCGGCGGCTTTTCCCCCCACTCCTCTGGCCAGACCCTCTCGTCTCTCCGCCTCGTGCAGAGACATATGTGCGGCTCGCAGCGCTTGGCAGAGCAGGAGGGAAGAGCATCGCCATGAGGGAGAAAAAAAAAAAAAAAAAAAAAGTTGATTTGCCGGAGGGACCGGGAAGGAAATCCCTTCTCTGGGGACTTCCCCGCCGCCGGAATAATTTTCCCCCGAAGTGATGCGCCGGGCGCGGGCCACAGGCGGGCTCCCAGCCGCTGCAATTGCTGCTTGTCTCTGCACTCCCCTCCCTCTGCGACCGAAAATGTGCCCTTCATTTCCGAGAATTACTCAAAGAAATCCAGGCTGCAGGAGCCATTACTAGACATTTTAATTATTGGGATCATAAGCAGAGCGTTCAGGAAGCAGCAATAATATAGTTCTCCTGTTTCCTATTTGAATGGGTTTGGTGTAACATGCTTGGATGAGTTATTTGAGCCCAAATCGATTTCTCAAAAACAACAACAACAAAAAACACACCATACAATTACGTTCCTATTACGGTCATTTAAGGTTTCAATATTTTCCGGAGATAAAGGAAATTTGACGTGAATGAACGATTCCCGTAGAAATGGCCAACGACGCGATCCCGGGCGGGGATGCAGGACTAGGGACGGAGCGGGACGCTGTGCCCGTTGTCATTCTGCGCCGGGCGTGTCGGGCTGGGAAGGACCGCCGGCAGGAGAGGGGGCAGGGCAGGGCAGGACGCCCGGCGGGGTCGCTGGGGAAGCGGTCACCCCACCGCTCCCGCTGGGAAAAGGGTCACCCTACTACTCCCGCTGTAGAAGGGCATCCCGTGGCTCCCGCTGTGGAAGGGGGCACCCCACCGCTCCCGCTGGAGCAAGGGCAGCCCGCGGATCCCGCTGGAGCAGGGGCTCCCCGCGCCGGGCCGGCAGCGCGNCGCGCACGGTCCGTGAGCGGAGGGCGCCACCCCGTGGGCAGCTGCGCACCTGCGGCCGCCGCCGCGGAGCCGCCGTCGGGCGGCCCGGGGCTGCCCCGTGCCCCGGCTGGGGCGGGCTGGGGAGAAACCCCCACGGGCCCGCCGGGCTCCCGGGCCCGGCCGTGAGAGAGGCCAGCGGGAAAGGGCTGCCCGCTGCTCCCCTTAGCCGGGCTTTGGGGGCTGGTGGGGTTTGTGGTGGGTTTTTTTTTTCCTTTGTCATGACTGCGGTAGCAGGTGTAAACATGGGCTTTTCTAGAAACCGGTGTGGCAAGGATCTTGTGAATCACGTCAGTATGGAGGCTTGGACACACACTCCGCCTAAAGAACGGGAGAAAACATTCCTTCTTTCCGAAGAGACGAGACACACAGAGGCAATACATTTTAAAGCTGGGTCTGTTTTCACTTCAGAAAAGCTACTTTCAGCTACTTTTAATATACACAGCCGCATTTCCTCTCCTCCCCTAGATCCCCATTCCCCTAGATCCTCACAGAAAGTATGAGGATGCCTGAAATAACAGGCATCAGCAGCACAGAGGTAGAGATTCCCATAAAAAACCCCTGAAGCTACGGACCCCACACAGAGACCCAGTGCCACCCTGGTGGTACTGTGCATGCAGGAGCAATGTCAGGATGGTTTGGAAAAAATGCATCTTCTAAGCTCTCATTTATGGTGAGTAACTCACACACAGTTCGTGCCAATAAAAGTTTCACAGCATCTCAGTCTGTGTCACAGGGGTGTGTGTGCCAGGTGAATATGATTATGACATGATTGCAGTTTAGGCTGAGGAAGTAAAGGTTTAAATCTGGTCCCTGCATACAAGTAAATTTCTCCATAACTCTGTCATTTCAAGGCTGAGAGAGATTTAAGGTATATAATGCTTGCCTCTAGGGCAAACTCTTAAGGCAGCCTCTGAAGAAAAGCAGGGGGTATTTTATAGGCAGAATTTCTTTCATCTTCCTCCTACCAGTTTAAATTAGACCTTTTAATTTATCTGACTATTCTGTTTTAAATATCTATTTTATTAACTAGAGCATTATAATTCTGTAGATGTTTCTAGGGGAGCTTACATCCTATAAGCCTTGTCAAGCCTGACTGCAGCTGATTGCTGGAAACCTTGCTGCTATAGCTCTAATTCAAAGGAATGTATTTCGTCGTGTACCATGATGGGCATCTTTTTGACTCCTCAGAAACCCCCTTTCCATATTTATGCATATTTTATAAAAAATACTGTGAGTAATTTATCAAACTGCGAGGAACTGTATTGGTCCATGAAGCCAGATATCTCATACACACTGGTCGGATGTCCAGCCACTATATTCATATTTTCTCAGTGTGTCCTAAATAGCTGCATATTTTTAAAATTACCTGGAAGAACTGACGTACCTGAAAATTTTTTCATGAAAGGGCACGTGTATTTCTGCCAATATAAAAAAGGATGAATTGTTCTTTCTCAAAAGCAAGCAACCCTGCCAAACCATCTCTCTCTCGCTCTCTCTCTCTCTCACACACACGCACACACACACTGTGGGTTTATCATCTATCTTGTTATTTATCTCTGCCCAGGCCTCCTTTCTTACTGGGGTGGCTTGGGGAACCTATTGCTGACCAGTATGCCAATGAATACTTGTCCACATCAGTTTCATAAACGTAACACCAGCCTTCACCTTTTCTTGGCTTTCCTGGCTCCTCCTCCTCCCCAAGGGCCAGCTCCTGGGAAGGATGAACTTGTCAGAGGGGACACCCATTCATGAAGTCATTCAGCTGTAGCTGTGGTCATCTGAAAAAGGCTAATTAGGGATAGCCTGGCAGCAAAACAGAAGTTATTCAGGCTCAAGCACAGCTTGACAGACATTTCAGCACTTCCAGCTGGACATGGCACCTGCGGCAGAGGTGGGAAAGCCTCACTTTCCTCCTGGAGGCTAGATGTCAATCCACTCAGGGACAGAGACAGCTGAAGTATTTCATTCACAGAGTTGTTTTTCTTTTATTAAACCATTCCCTGTCATGCTTTCTTTAGGTAAAAGCAGCAAAATGCTTAGGCACGCTGTAGAAAGCATACACATCTGTGTGCTTTCTCATGTCCAAAGGGACAAAGCTCCAATCCAGACAAGTTTGATCACCCAGGGATGTTCTGGGCAGGATGTACAAACTACAAAAAAACCAGAGAACAACCAGGGACAGTACTGGGACTACAAATCTCTCAAGAGATGATAGAGGCAAGCCTCACCTGTTAGCTGAGACCCTTGCCAGCCTCTTTGCATGTGACCACCAAGCATTAGCAAAGTCTCTGCAAGAATCTTCCAGATAATTCCTTGCTACCTTTTATAACCTTACTTCCAAGCAAACAGTCCAAAAAAATTACATAGGTTGGGCTGTTTTTTCTTTCTCTCTCTGAAGTGAGGAGGCAGAACAGTACTTCCCAGGGCAGCAGCGTAGGAGCACAAGCAGTCCAGTCATTCTGCTCTTACCGCTGCCTAGAACTCACAGTGAGAGACAAGGCCAGTGGGTTGCCTGTGTCTTGCATGATTGCCCACACAGAAGCTCAGTGTTCGATCTTACCCCACGGGTGTCCTCCTCCCCCTATTCAGTAAATGAAGGCAGATGACTACGAGGCAACACAGCAGCAAAGGAAGAGTCATTCCCATCCAAACACAAAGGCAAGAAAATCACTTTCTAAATAAATGAATGACCAAACAGTGGACTCGGTTTCACAAGGAGGTATCACCACGCTGTGCCTGTGACAGAAAATTTCCTTGGGTGACCCATAGATTTATTTATAATCCTTATCTTTCACCCAAATAAACTCATATGCTTCAAGAGAAGAAAAGAATTGTCCTTGATGCTTTCTGACAGTGGTTCTTTGATCAATCATTTATATATGAAAACTAGAAAATTAAATTATGAAAGGCAAACAACAACAACAAATAAAGGACTTCTTTTAAGACTTAATATTCCAAAGGCCTATTCTACACAAAAGTCAGCAACCTATAAAATGCCACAAAAGACCTCACTAAGTCCTCAGGGCAGAAAAAAGGCTTTAGCACTGACAGCAGATCTATCCCCACTCTCATTTCCATTTGGTCCAGTGTTCAGGGGGAGGGTAAACCCTTAAGCAGATTGAATATACAAAGTTTCACAAGTGCTGCCAAGATACGATAATTTATACTGGACAAATAACAGCCACAATGTTTTTGTGTTCCAGGTTGCTTTAGATGCAGCTATAGCCCCAGGTAAATGACAAGTTCTGGGTTTGTACCCAAGTGTGACAAAATTTTGGGTACACCTTTAGAAACACTGGGACTGCCATGTGCCTGTGTGCAGAAACAAAAATCCATCTGTAGTTCTGAGGTATTGCTAATGGCACAGCTAAAGTTATTCATAGTTTAGATTTACCAGAAATAGTTGGAACAAATTAATAATGAATTAGAACATTTCTTATCATCGCAGGGAGTGAGAGGGAATAAATAGAACCATCCATATTTTCTTATTACAAAACAGTGTGCAGCCTATTACCAAACACTAATTTAGTGTTGCTTGTGCTGGAGAACTGTTGAAGGGTCCCTGGCTCCTGACAGCGCAGCTTAATTCAGTCTGACGGGAGCAAGGCTGCACAGAAGCAGTCCAGGGTGGGCAGGTGAGGACCGTCCCAACAGGGGTGAATCCCAGCCTGCCAGAGCCGGGCGCCGCTCAATAATTCCAATTAACCACGCTAAAGATGACAGACACGGGTCATGCAGAGCCCAGTAAACATCAATCAGAACCACATATTTTGATGAGAGAATAACAAAGTCTTTCTCATTAAGGAAAAGAGAAAAGACATTTGGTTGGGTGTAAAAGCCTGTTCTTGGTGGCTTGTGCACCCTGCAGTGCAGCCTCTGCCTTGTGGGGCTGCAGCCCATGCTGGCCACAGCCAAAATTGCCCTGAGCATGGGAGCCCTTCATGCAGCTTAGCTCTCTGTTTTGTGCCTAGTGAGCAACAGGGAGAGCTCCCACATCCCCCGGCAGCACAGGAGGGCCTGTGCTCCACCGGATGCACAGCTCCAGAAATGTGGGGTGGGATGTGGGATGAGACTGGGGAGCTGGGTTTGCTGGCCTCTGTGCCACGAGTTGGCTGGACAGCAGACACTGGGGCCACCAGCCAGACACTGGGGCCAGGAAACTGTACATAATCTTTGTCTGCTGTCATAATTTAAATAAAGTCTAGAGTCTACTTAGCCTAAAGGAAAATGTGCGGTTCTTAGTTTTTATATTAAAAGATAGCACGAAGAATTTCTTGTGTGTGGCCTTATGGTCCAATCCATCTCTATCTTCTAATAAAATGCATTTCTGTAACAGCCAAGGCAATTAATCACTTAAACAGAATTGGATTACAATCTCCATTACTAGAAAATCTTTAAAGTCAGGCTTGCTATCTTTCTAAAAGATCTCAAGCCATTGAGCCATTCTTTGCCCTGCTTTATGCAAAGGTCAGACTGGATGTTCGTAATGGCCTCTTCTAATGTCAAAAATTGGTCTCTGACCCTTGTAATGCCACTCACTGAATTCAGACCAAACTGCACTGGATTTATTGACCCTTCTCATTAGGAATGAAGACTGTCTGCAGAAACTCCTATGTGATTTCATAACTCCAGGTACATGTCTATTGAGCTCATTATGTAAATACTGATGTCTTTAGTCAGTTTTGAATTTCATAGGATTTTGCAGAGCACAGCACAAACCAGAAATTGCTAGGACATTGCGAGACTGAATTCACTCTTTTGATCCCCAGATCTGTGTTCAGTCTCCAGAGGTGACTGTGTATGTCAATAACAACAACATAATGATAAACCACAATACTCCGTAGATACGTTTTAAATCCTGAAATTTAAATATTGTGTTTTTCACTGTAGTGGAAATACATTTCCTGAGGATTTCTTGCTTCCAAGTGCAATCATATTATTGACTTTGATATGTGTCTTCAGAAAAGAAAAAAAAGTCATTTGCATATAATTTGGGGTGAATCTCTGACATATGTTACCCTACAGCAAACCCAATTTTCCTCTAAGTCTCAGTAACACTTGAGATTGTTCTAAAAAGTATGTTGGTTTTAACTGTCTGTAAAGAATGTTTTACCATTGCATAAATAACTTTAGTTAGTTTATCTGATGAAATATCTGACTGTGACATGAATTTGCTCTGAAACACAATAGACAACAAGTTTGAGCAAGGAAATGAAGAAATAACATCTTATCATCTAATGCTAACACTTGAAGGTGTTTTGGCTTTTGGGTTTGGTTCTGGTTTGATTTTTTTTAGTAAGGACTCCACAAGGAGACACCTTTATATGTTTCACACACCTTTCTGGGATAAAAAAAAAATCACGTTCAAAAGAAAGCCATTGTCAAGAACATTATTTATTCAAACATCTCCTCTATAGAAAGTAAATAACTTTGATTTTAATACAGCTCCTGACCCTTATCTCCTCAGATCAGTTCTACCAGTTCTATTCTGAGACAGGGATTGCTTCTGATGCACTTTTCATTTCCACATAGCCTCTCTTTCTTTCCTCCCATTCCTAATATAGAATATTTTTATATCATTATCACAGAGGTACAATGAAGTAAACATTATTTACTACAAGATAAATACTGGAATACGAGAATAAAGTTCTGTTTATGAAAGCGGAAAATATTTGTTCACTACTGAGAAAATTATGCTAAAACCTCCACATCACAGATTTAGAAAAAAATATTATCTTTTATTTTAGATGAAAGACGAGCTGCATGTGGGTGATGATACGCCCATACTTAATGTGGGTTCTTCATAATTATGAAATATGCTACAATTATGCAATAAGTTTCATCTGAATGCATTACCGCTAATCTTACAATATTTTTGTAAGTCGTATATTTATTAATATATTATATCTGTTTTATCCAATAAAGTATGAAATACAGAAAACTCAATGACTTTCTTGGGAGCACATAGCTAAAAAATATGAATAGTTATAAAATAAATACCTGATCTCATTTATGTCAAAGGCAAAGATCCTGATTACTTTAGTGGGGTCAGATGAACACTTTTGGCAATCTGACTCCAATTTTTTGCCAGTGTTGGATGTTTACCACCCAGGAATAATACGTCTCGTGCCTCCAAACGCTCAGTGCCACTAATCTATAAAGTAAATATCTGCCAGTGAGTTCTGTCATGAATTCAAGGGAGATTCATTTTTGGCTCCTATGAAGAGTGATTTTAGCTGAAGAAATTCCTGTCCCAGCCCCCAAACTTGTAGTCACTCGGTGATGGTCTCCACCAGTGCATGTAAAAAATCAGCAACACTTAAATGGCAATGAAAATGTCTCCAAGAAAAAGAAAATGTACAGTCAATGACATGAAATATTAGCGAATTCATGTATTTCTTGCTAGTTTTAAGATGATTGATAACCTTGAACTAAACTAAAAAGAATTAAAACCACATTACTCATCCTCTGAGAACAAGGTAATCAAAGGAGACTTTGCAACTGAGTAAAAGCTGTCCTTCAAAAGAAATCTTTCCCCATCTTCCAGTGTTGATTAGTGAATAATACTGCAAGTCATTACACTCAATAGAGTTGATATCCTTCCTTGATTTTCGTGGGGGAAGAAGAGGCAGTAAGGAGAGCTGAATCACAAGTTTTCCTCATATTTTTCCTTAATGAACAATGGTGCACAGAGCTGCTCTGGAAAACAGTGACAGATAAAGTCAGCACAGTCACTGAAGTGCATTAGAAAGATGGCAAAAGTTCCCAAGAATCGATCCACAGACAGAAGATATAAACTTGGTATTAGGATGTGAAGAAAAGTGTGATGTCCAATGATTCCTCTTGTTATCAACATCTGCATTTAGTTTAAGTAGCTAAACCTACAGTAAATACTTTCTCAAGATCACTCCTCACCATTTCTATAGATTCCACAGGATGGAAGATAAACCGCCCCAGAATGCACGATTCATGGTTATAAAATTCAGGGATGTTAACTGGGAAAAGTGTTGCAAAACTTTTCATCCTGGAGGTATTTTGTGATGTGCTACATTAGTCCAAAATGAGCCTGCAACAAAAGGGAAGCTGCAGTTAAAGAAGAAAACATTTCCTCTGCACCAGTTAGATAATATAAAACTGAAAGGTCACAGAGATATTAAAATCCTTCTTTTTTCTTAGCTAGTAAGAAATGGAGAAAAGGTGAGGGAATGGTGGAGTTCTCCATTCAGATGGTTTTTTGGAAGAAGTAAGGTGGATTGAAATCAGGTATAGCTCTTTAACTCCACAGAGGTCTGTGAGCAAAGCACTTATATTTGCTTTAGCACAGAGCTGCTGCCTTACTTTTGCTGAGCACTGCATACCTGCAACTCCCAGTGAACTATTACATGTCACTAATATCCTTACATGGCCTGGAGACCTATTTAGAAAAGCAGCAAGTTTTAAATATATAAATACAACAAACAGGAATGCTGAATATTTGCCTTCCTGGGGACTGGGGTGTTAATGGCACCTACATAGAACTGGTTGTAGGAACTGTTTATTTCAGAGTATCTTAAACTTTTAGATTGCCTTCCAGGTGAAATGTTAAGGCAGATTAAAAGGAAAACTTTTATGGGTGACACCTTCACACTACTTTCCCAACAGGACCAGCAGAAGCTGTACCTTTGACAGAAACTCCTAAATATTTTCTGCACAAAGCATCTGAAAGTAAGTTATAAGGAAAACCCTGTCTGTCAATGAAGAAATATTGCAGAGAAATCAGTGAAGTTCACACAGACACATTGCAAAGAAGATCTGTGGTGCACTTTTTCATAACTCAACAGATTCTCCCTCTTTTTTTCACATCCTCATTACTCAGTTTTGCTTTGGCAAAAGCTACACCAGTAGGAGATGCATCCATCTATCCTGTCCTGTCCTGTCCTGTCCTGTCCTGTCCTGTCCACCCCCAGAAAGCCGTAAGTGTCACAGATGCATTATATACAACAAAGGTATCAGAAATAAAGCAAGGAGGGGTTCATCTGTGAGAGAAAATCCAATTTCATTCCCACCATAGCATCACAGAGGTGCCAGTGCAGGAGATTGTGGCAGACTCCTGTGTAAGTGATTTTCTCATTTTCCTGGCTGTTAGATCTGTTACAGATTAAGCTGAGAGCAGCAGGACTAGAAGAGTCGAATTGGGAATATCTGCTGTTTGTTTGATCTCTCGTGGCCCTGTTTCATAAGACCCGTTGTAGCCACACGAGTACTGTGGGCACGGGGTACACTTGGGGGCCTGGCCAGCTTAGCCAAGGGCTTGACATTTTACGGGTTTGAGAGGCATCTTCCGATGCCACAGACCATATGACACAAAAAGTGATGGCCAACCCGAGGGGATCTGGGAGACAACAGGAAGGGAGGATTAGTGCAGGAGTAGGTGTATGCACAGGCTGGTTTTCATTTAGTCAGACTGAGAAATAGCAGCCTCAAGGACATAGCAACCCTGCCTTTTGCACACAGCAATCCTTAGAGGCTGTCCCATAAACAGCTCTGCGGGCTGGGGGAATTCAGCGCGCAGTGGGAGTGCGTGGCCAGATGCTCCTGGATGGCAGACATTGGGCGGGGGAAGCGCAAACCCCTCGTGCCACCTTGTGGCTGCTGGATTACAGCTGGCACAGGGGGATGCCACCCCTCCTGCTCCAAGCCACGCTCTTACAATAAAAGCACTTTTGCCTCCTGCAAGCTGTGGGGACGTCAATCTCTCACTTTCGGGGGGGTGTGAGCCCTCACCCCGAGTATCTCCTACAAGCACATTAAGGAGCCTGAGTCATCCTGAGGTGCACTGGGAAGCAGCAGTCTCCAAGGCGAGCAGGGGCAGGCGTGAGTGCCGATCCCACTGGCTGTGCCTGCGAGCCCAATGGAAAATCGCCTCCCGGTTTGGGTACACGGTGTTCTAAGTGCGCTCTGTGACTGGCCATGGTGAGAAAAACATTTTCTTGTTCTCTCCCAGTGCATTATGAAAACCCACTAAAAGGTGCTTTTCACACCACAAAACCTTTTAAGAGGATTCTGTCAACACAAAAGCAACATTGACAGCAGTTGCCTTTAAAAGTACTTGAGTCTTCAAACTCTGAAATATGCTTCTTAATTTTTTTTTTTTTAATTTTCCAAACTTGGTCTACTACCACGCTTCAGAGAAATGTTTTCTGTAATTGCATGAGTAAGAAAATGCATTGTGAGATTAAGCACATAACAGTTATTAAAACAATTTGTAAACGTATTGTCCACAAAATGGATATTAAAACACATGGATCTTTGCCTCAGTAATAAAATAAAACTGTTGTAGGGAAACTTTGTCAGAGATATTGAGAGGACTTTGCATGTGGTGCACATGGCCCAGGTCAAGTCACCAAGTGGTCACAGTTTTCTGCGGTATTTTTTTTCTCTTCTCCTTTACTCTTCATTCTTGTGTATCAGCACCTTGGCACTGGATGATAGGATATCCAAAGCTGATTTTGGTAACAGATTTGCCTCTGCTTCTGATGATATTAAGAAGCAAGTTGCCACAAAGAAAGCGACAGGCCCATCTCACATACCTCAAGTACAGTGTTGTCATTGGTGTCTCTGGGAAAACATATGGATGGGCCACCACTTTCACCCTTTCATCTCTCAGCAATTAGAGAAGCAATTTTTGATAAAATAGGATGGGCACTCAGAATTCTGTCTCCTGCAACTTCTTTCTTGGCTTTCATTCTGATCATCTCATTACTGTAAAACTTGTTCAAATGCTTCCTATAGAGCAATTTCAGCAAAGGAATTCGCAAGTAAAAACAGTCAATTAGTTTATAAATTACAAGTCTTCCATATTTGGGAAACAATGTACAGCTCTGGCCACTGCAGCATGCAGTTAAGGAAGAAAAAACTAGAAAATCATAGTGTTGATACTGCTGAGAAGGAATCGTGCTACAGTCGCTTTTTGTGCTGAGAGAAACAAGTATTACAGTGAGGAAGAGTTTACTGTTTGGAATAGTACCAAATAGCAAATTATTTTTTATTTCAAAAGGTTTTTATTTTTTCATTCCATAGGAAGCATCAAAGATGCTAGCAACTAAAAATTAATCAGTCTGCACCAAAATATCCTGCTTCCAGAAATAATCATGTAAGTGAAAATGGTCATCTGTTGCTCTGCAAAACTTTTTCAAGTTCTAAGAAGAATGCAATCCACAGCTTGTATCAATGCCTTGGCCAACAGAGATTAGCCAGCCTGGTTGGACAGATAGTAAATATGAAATTTCAGATATTCAGAACCAATTCATCCCCTGAAGACTGTGGAGCTCAGGTTGACTGCCAACCCTGACACCTGCCAGTAACAGTTACATTGCAGTGCTATGCAGTAACAGATCCCAAAAAGGCTTCAATATTTTGATCTTATATCAGGAACTCAGAGGCAGTCACTGGAGAGTATCCTTCAGTAAGGATAGTTTATGGTTATAAAAATGCAAAATGCATAATACAAAATTCAATTGTGGTGATTTCTTGTTTGGTTTTTTTTTCTTTTTTTTTTTTTTCTTTTTTTTTTTTTGTTTTTTTAGGACTAAAACAACATGTCCAAAGAATAAGCAAAACTGACCTCACCTACATCAATACTGAAGAACTATACAAAGACTGCAATGTACTAAACTCTGAAGACTATTAAAGATCCATATGGAACATTCTGCATCTGAGAAACAGTAATTCTGGATCCTGCAGAAAGGTCTAAGAGATCGAGGTGACTAATCTGGCCTCTTTAATGACTAGAAAAAGAAACAAATTGGAAAATAACCACCTTCCAGGCCGCACTTCATGCAGTGACCTGGAAAAGAAACCCTATTGGCACCAGCAATCAAGTTTTCCCATATTATCTTCCCAGGGGGTTGATTACACTGTCCTAAATATTGGGTGAGTGCCTGAGGTCCTGAATTCTTTACACTGTAGTTATTCCTCAAGAATCCAAACACAATTAGAAAATCAGAAACATACAGTGGTAGTCAGTATACAGCATTAGATTCAGAACCGCCAATCAGGAGGGGTACCAAAACAAGGATATAGCATGCCAGCTGTGGACTTTATGATTTTCAAGGCACCTTTTACAACAGGAGCAGAAAAGTAGTTCAGAAAACAGGAAAGCATGGCAGTATCACATCTGTTTTTCCCAAACTGACAATTTCTGTAGTTGAATGAAAAAAAGAAATTAATAGAATCATAGGCTCATTGAATTTGGAGAAGACCTCTAAGATCGAGTCCAACTCTTAATCCAGCACCATGAAGTCCACCACTAAACCACAACCCCAAATGCAACATCCACACACCCCTTTTGAACACTTCAAGGGTGGTGGTTCCACCACGTCCCTGGGCAGCCTTTTCCAATGTCTAGTTGTCTTTTCAGTGAAGAATTTTTTCCTGATATCTGTTCTAAACTTCTCTTGGAACAACTTGAGGCCATTTCCTCTCATCTGGGAGCTTGTTACTTGGGAGAAGAGATCAATGCCCACCTTGCTACAGCCTCTTGTGAGGTGGTTGCAGAGAGCGATTAGGTCTCCCCTGAGCCTCCTTTTCTCCAGACTGAACAGCCCGAGCTCCCTCAGCTGCTCCCCATGTGACTCACTCTCCAGACTCTTCATCAGCTCTGCTGCTCTTCCCTGGACACGCTCCAGCACCTCGGTGTCCTTCTTGTAGTGAGGGACCCAGAACTGAACACAGGATTTCAGGTGCAGCCTCACCAGTGCCGAGTACAGGGGTACAATCACTGCCCTGGTCCTGCTGGCCACACTACTGCTGATACAGGCCAGGATGCCACTGGCCTTCTTGGCCACCTGGGCACACCCTGGATTGTGTTCAGCCAGAGCTCCTTTTCCAGAGAGCAGTTTCCCAGTCGCTCTGCCCCCACCCTGTGGCTCTGCATGGGATTGTTGTGACCCAAGTGCAGGACCCGGCACTTCACCTTGTTGAAGCTCATGCAATTGGCTTCAGGTACCATTCTCCAGAACCCATTCTCTTCTAATCTATTTTTAAGAAAAAGTTCTAGTTTTATCTTGCACACATGATCTTATCAAAGGATGCTTGAAAAGTAAACTTCTGAAGTCAGCAAAAGTCTTTAAGCATTCTAAATAAGTGATGGGTTTGTTTCGCTCACATTTCTAACTTGCTTTAAAACAAACAAAGAACAGAAAATGTTTTTTCAATATTAGCTTATTACACTGACAGAGAGTTCCTCAATGTTCCAGTCACATTTTTGTTCCCACTATGGTCAAATCACAATGTGCTGGCTAGTACAGGCAGTGTACTATGTCAGGCACTGTATGCACCAGTTGGAAATGGTTCTTACCCAAAGGCTTCACAATCTGAAAAGAGAGAACAGGCATGAATGAGAAACTGTAAGCACAAGAGAGACTGCTTCCCTGTGATTATACAGGGAAAGTGGTCTCAAAGTGGGAGTTAAACTCCGCATCCGCTGTTCCCTTTCAACATACTACTTAGAAGTACATAACTGGGGTTTTTCTCTTCCTTTTTCTTGTGGTTTGGGCATTAATAAGGCTTGGTCTCACTGGCAAATTTCAGCTAAAGATCATAGGGAATGTGTTCTGTTAAATGCAAGTCTCTGGCCAAATTTGTGATTGCTACCTAATCCTTAATACTACTGTGCTGATAACTGCTTCTCTTGTGGTGTTCACACTTGAAACAGAGGTCAGATTGTATGGACAATTTTTTGCCTTCAGTGTGATAAGCAAGCATGCCTGCTGCTTGGACTCCTGCAGGGAATTCACATCCAGCACTATAATTTCCAATTTCTTAGCCTATCAAGTACTGTTGATGTTTCATTTCATAGCAGGCAGAAGAGCATGAAGTGGTTTTCTTGCTCTCAGAGGCCTTAAGGAGGAAACAATTTTAAGCAACATAAGAATAAAACAGTAAAATTCACATCACAATTGTATACACCTTACTTTTATAACTGCAGTGGAGGTCAGCTTCTATTAAAGATGACATGTTCTTGTTCTTATTTGCTTTATATGCTTTATATACTAATTGCACACACTTGCTTATGGTAAGATCTGGAAAAAATACCCTTCTGTAACAATATGTTGAACATTCATCTCAATCACATAACTTTAGCTGGAAATTGTTCTCAAGAAACTTTGCTTAAAGTGCTTTAAAGATGGAAGAAATGAATACTTACACATTTTATTGGATTCATGATATTATAAGGGCAAACCTGAAGTGAACATTTCTTCTTTTGAACAGGAATCTGAATTGAGAAGTTTTTTAGAAGTAGAGGTTTTACTTCACTTCTACTGAAAGCTTCAGCCCTGAGGTGATGAAATCACCCCGAATGCCACATGGAGAGAATGCCATTCAGTAAGCAGTGATCTAGTTGAAAAGATCAAGAAAGTAATTTGTGGCCTTTTACATCTTTAATGCAGCACAGAGTTTAGTCATTTTGGACAGAGATAGATTAGATGTGTCTGGGTGAGTAACCTGAGGGCAATTCATTAATTAGGAAGAACATGCAGCTGCATATGGGCAAAATTAAGAAGGAAACACATTTGCAGATGCATGAATGGCAGCATGAAAAATTCCTTCCCAGTTTTCTTGTTTAAACTGTCACAAAAACTTGATTTTATTCTGCAAATTGATCATTTCTTTTTGGAGATTTTAGAGGTGCCTGGGTACAGGTGGATGAAGTCCATACAACTGAAATCCTATTTCAAATTGCTTTGATCCAGCTCCTCGTGTTTCATTTCAGATCTGCAGTGTCTGGTGTTTTGGGCAAATCAAATACTGTGTTTAATTGACGTATGGAACTAGATTCAGGAGCTCAGTGGCTAAATGGTGATAAGCAAAATAAAAGATCAGACCCAGCAGTGAAAGAGAGACCATGAAATGAAACAACTTTTATGAAACTGTAAATATCTGATGCAGTCTTTCAAATTGCAAATTTCTGATGAATAAGAATGCATACCAAAATCCTATTTAACCAATATTGCCAAAATAATGAACATCATTATACTTGCCAGCATTTCCCTGTTCTCCTGGGAAAATTATTGTTTGGAGACTACAGATTAAGGCAGTTTGAAATCAGACGTCCTTAAACATGATGGAAGAGGAGGAAGAATTGACAGTGCAGTACTTTCTCATTTAAAAGAACATTTTCCTCTATATATTGTACTTCAAAGACCAGACAGATCACTTTAATTTGCACTTAATTTCATTACTGACAGAAGAGAAAAACAGCTAAGCAAGCAGAATTGCAAAATTCTCTGTTTAACACAAGAAATGAGCATACAATGTTTTCCTCCACACACTTTATAAATGACGAGGTCCCAGTTCTCACATTTAAAACGCCTGGAATCTGCTTTGAGGTTCTGAAACAATAAAAATAAAATATTTTAATATGCTGAATTTTCTATTCGTATTTTATTACTTGAAATTTTAGCCGTAGTATGAATTAAAAAGAATACAGCAAAGTCCTCAGACATCAAGTCAGCAAGTGAAGCAGGCAAAGAAAGGAATGTAGCTTGGTGCTATTGGACTATTGGCTCCTAAAGTGATCATGAGTACCTCTTGTTTAGATACTTCTTCAGTGCCCCACCAGTTCAGTTCAGTGCCCATTCCTCCCCAGCCAAAAATGCTTGCAATGAGGACGTACGATGAAATTTAGAAATTTAGTAAATAGTGGGATTGATGAGAAAAGGAGTCACAGCTGAAAGGTTGGGTGTTTTAAAGGTCAGGCTCAGATGTATTGACAGGGTAGGCGTTTACACTATAGACTCATCTGCCATGTCTGGCAAAAGGTTAGTGCTACTAACTTCTGTGTCAGAAGTCAGTCAGATGTAATACTGACTTAGTCTAAGCCCCGGCTTAGACTGTCGGGGCTTCAGGTGATTCCCATGTATGGCAACAGATTTTTTAATGGAACCCAGGACTTCTTTTGACTATGCTTAATAACATTGCAAGTCAACTTTCTTTCAGGACTACACATCGTATTTTAGGAGCCTGATGTCAAAGAAGAGGTGCATGTGAACAGACTCCCAGAAATACTCATCTCTCTCTTGGGCATCAGACGAGGTTCCAGATGTTCACACACTTGGAAGTGGGTGCCAGGTTTATTTGAATATCTGGACTAAAGTACTGCAAAGGTGAGTGTTTAAGGGCTTGACAATCATTGTCCTTTAGCAGGTGGGTGCTGAGTCCCTTTGATAATCTGTCTCTTAGTAAGTAGTTGAAAACTAATATGTTTGAAACAGTACGTCAGAAAAGGTAAATAATAACACATTGTTAGAGAAATAATTTGACATGGCCATGTACTAAAAGCATCTGTGACTCTCAAGCATCTGAAATGTCAGGCGTTAGCATTTCTAATTTTTTTACGATTTTATCTTAATTGCATCATAAAAGCCTAAAAAACATCACAGTGGTGTCAGTTAATATTGAAATGGAAGCCACATATTAAAAAAATTATAAAGAATCACAAAACAGAAATGCCTAAGATGAAATGAGACACTATTAACAAGTGACTTCCGTATGTGTCTGATGAGAAAGGGCACAAGAGAATGAATTATTTAAGTTGCGCACATATTTACAGGAAAACAGGTGCTGACAAACTTTAGGACAGAAAACCAAGTATAAAATCCTTCCGCTACCATAGTTACTTTGGTACAGTTTGGATGGACTTCAAGTTAGCAGTTTTGAACGTCTCAGAGAGATAAATAAAATCCTTGGCAGAATGTAAAACTGTGATAGCTTAAAAGAGGAATTCCTTGAGGAAAACTGTGAGAGGCAGAACAGATGTTCCACTTTCCAGATAAAATGTCTTCAGCAAACCCATGTATCCACTGTCGTTTAATTGAAGAGTTGTCCATCCTACATTTTCACAAGGTGAAGGAGACACTTGTTTACTAATGGAAAGGAGTTAACGGTTACTTCTTTTCCAATAAATATTTCATTATATAACTACCAAGAGAGAGACAAATGAAACCTCCAAACACCAGCTAATAGGTCCAGAGCTTAATGGTTCTTTACAAGGCAAAGGACACAAATGACAGTTCTTTCCCACATTTTCGTAAAATGATTAAGCACCACCATTCCGAGAAAAAAAAAAAAAGATATTCTGGTAAATTACTTTTGTGACATCAGGAAAAAATAGACTTCTTTGCATTAGTCTCTAATGGCAAGATACTTATTTACAAGTAAATATAAGCAGTCATTTTGGGGTTTAGTCAATTCATACTTCATTTCAGCTAAAAAAGCCAGACAGGAGAGAAAAAAATTGTCATTGTCAGATGACAGTGTACCATGTCTCACCTTGATTTGTGACTTTGGAAATTTAAGAACCAGGTTTTGAGAGAGGCTCTGCTTTTACCCAGGGGCCTGCATCTCTGTAGCCACGAGTGAATTTCTTCAGCCCACACTTTATCTGGGAATGAAGGGCTGTGACTCACACCCACACCAGTGGGAAGGAGGAACTGTGGCTCTGCTCTTCGCAGTTCTGATCCGTGTTTTTTAACTTTTTTGTTACATACCAGAGGGGAAAACTAATTCGTTTAGTTTCACTTATTCAATCTTATTTAGCTAAATACTGAACCAAATCAGTTTGAGTTGACTGAACCTCGTTTTGGCTAAAGAAACAGATAAGGTTTTGAGTTTGGTTTGAAGATATTCAGGAACATAAACTTGTCTCTTTGTCACAGCTTGTCCCAAAGATCCTAGCAAAACCTTGGAGGAAATCTGACACAATCTAAAACTTATCCTGGCAACAGAGAGAAATATGATGGAATTCATTCCTTACTACCTGAAGAACTCCTCATTTGACATTAGTTTCAGCAGTTCTTCATTCAGAGACATGGAGAGTTGACAACATCTGGGTAGCGCACAGACAACTTAGAGAAGAAGGCAAGTGCCAAGTCTTCAGGTGTGCATAGAACTTATGCTGTCCAGTCCTTGCAATTGCTGCTCTGGCACTTTGCATGCTACTGGAACATGACCCATTTCAGACAAAATATGCTTATAAAGATATTTTATCAGCATGACATTTTTCAGCTTTACATGTCTTGTGACAATCAGAAAGAACCTGCAGGTCCACATCTTGGCCTGTCCTCAGCCCCAGGGAGGTGCCCAATGCTCCTGGCTGTGGTGTGGTCTGAGCCCCAGCTGCCAGAACCTGCCCTGACAGACCCAGCAGGGAGCTCCCATGGTCCCCAGGGACCGGCAGTGCCCTGATGAGATGGGAGATAAATTGTACAGCTCCAGTCAGATGAGCTGGATTTTCCAACATGCAAAAACCCGACTGGATTTTCCAACAGTTCTCCCTGAAGAAAGCTGCAATACAACTCTAGATACATGCTTTTGATGGTGGCACTTCAACAGCATGCCCCAGCAGCAGCACAACACCTTCTGAGGCTGGAGCCCCTCCAAGCCCAGTCCTGTTTCTTCCACCTTTTCAGATCCCCTTGAACAAGTTCATTTTGAGCTTTTCCTGGATTTTTTTGCAAGTCTTGAACAGTCTTTTTGATTAAAACACACAGGGATCTTGAGGCTGCATCAGGAGCGAGAAGCAGTGATGGAGCTTAGGGAGTTTCTCTGGTCCCCACAGGTGTTTCTGCAAGGGCTGAAGTGTGTCCTGGCTGGAAAATCCTTCATGGTGCTGGTGGCACTGGGGTAGTGTCAGTGTGTTGATGTGAGGTGACTGCAGAGCCTTATTTCTGGCTTTACTGAGAAGAATGGGGCAACTCTCCTAAGAGGAAAGTCTGAGAGAGTTGGAATCATTCTGCTTGGAGAAGAGAAGGCTCTGGAGAGACCTTTTTGTGGCCTTTCAGCAGGGACTACAAGAGAGCTGGAGAGGGACTTGTTACAAGGTCAAGTAGTGATCGAAAAGGGGGAATGGCTTTAAACTGAAAGAGGGTAGGTTTAGATTTAGATAATAGTAAGAAATTGTTTACTGTGAGGGTAGTGAGGCACTGGAATGAGTTGCCAGAGAAACTGTGGATGCCCCATCCCTGGAAGTGTTCAAGGCCAGGTTGGGTGGGGCTTAGAGCAGCCTGGTCTGTTGGAAGATAACCCTGGCCATGGCAGGAGTTTGGAACTAGATGATTTTTAAGGTGCCTTCCAAACCAAATCATTCTATGATTTGCAAGAGGAGTGTGGGGCAAGCTGTGAACTGCTGCTCAGTGAAACGAGAGTGCTGTTGACCAGCTGGAGGAAGGCCAAAAAGAAATAATTGTGGTTTTCAGCAAAGATTAACTATGTTAGATATGTGGTAGATTTTCTCATTGTAAAGACAGTGAGCCTCAGGACCGAGGGGTAGAGAAATTCTGAGTGACCTCCTTCATTCAAAGCATTTATGAATTATTTGACAAACATCTTTGCCAGTGGCCTAGGTACACCTGATGGCTTTCACCAAAGAATTAGATTAGAAGATTTATTGAAATCCTTAACACATTAGATTTCCATGATTCTTATTTCTACTGCTGCTAGGAGCAAGGTATTTTTGCTCTATAGAGTTATGAACAGTATCTTATCCATATTTCTTACACAGCATCTAACCACGTGTGTCTTTTGCAGTATGAGCCTCTGGTAGTCCAAATAAATAGAAAAAAAAGGAACAAAACTATGTTTTGCTCCTGCCACTGCTAAAAGAAAGATTGTCTTCGATACCTGTGCATTAAAACAAAATTGTGGAAAGCAGGAGGTTTTGCCAGTGGTTACCTGCAGGAAAACAAAAACAAAATAAAATCCAGAATGAGAATTTGACTTATTCTTCCATTTAAAAAGAAAAATAAAAGGAAGAGGGAATCATCTCTTCTGATAGTGCTAATCCCAGAGGCATTTTAATAGCTGAAAAATATCTTCTTCACATTCTCTATGCAAATAATCTTTATCCACTTTTAGATAATGACATTTGGGTAGAGAAGAATAGATTTCCTCTGTGAATGCTTTTATGTCACGTGGCATTCAGTTCCTGAAAACAGCAATTGATCTGTGGGGGTCAAATATACTTAAGATATGATTAATATTACCAGAAATTAGTCCCTCAATAGTCTCTTTCTCAGGCACAATACCAATAATCAGCTGGCTTCTTTTCCATGCACGCATAACACATACCATATTGCTGTTAATTTGCAGAGTTCGTATTTAGCATTTATCCCATTTTTGGATTCACTGTTTTGTTGGTATTATCAGACATAAACCCATAAAACTAATTTTCACCAATATTAGTACAATCTACATGGCTCAAGGCCTACAGTTTTAGCAGTATTTTTGCTATATTAGCAATGGGGCTCTCATGAGAAAACTGCTGTGCAGAAATTTTACTGTGCTCATGTGACAGCTGTTCACCATGTGTTTGAAAGGAACTATCAGGTGTGTTTCTAATTAAAGTGTTAAAGGAATCATCAGCAGAAAGTGGCAGCTGACAAAATCTAGGCTTTCCCCTACTCTAAGCCAAAGTTCTGGCAGAAGAATGTATTGCAGAAACAATAGTGGGCATTAATAGCAGTTTGCTGAGACGTAAGTTTGATACCCTGCTCTGATTTTCTAGGAGCACTCTGGCATTTGCTTGTACAGACACAGGAGGAAATGCACAAGACCTTATAGATGCCGTAACTTTCTGTGGGGTTTTTTTTTCTTGTTGTTTGTTTTTAATTTTATGAAAACTGTTCTGCTTAGAATACTTGTATGAGAAAGCATACAGTCTCACATTTGAGGTAACTTTTTGCAATGCAGGACACTTGAATGGAAGTCTCTGAGACTGCAGGACCTAGGAGTTGTAATGAGCAGAGCTGGAGATGTAAAAGCATAAAAACTATTGTATTGTCTCAGACCGGTGGTCCATCAAAACTGCTTGCCTACCTCCAACAGCAGCTGCTAATAGATGCTTAGGAAAGACCGCAAGAGCAGCACATGCCTGTGTTGACACTTTTTCCCCAAGCACGTACAGCTTCTGGCTGTTTGTGGCTTAAGGAATTATTGAGATATTAAGCGTATCCTCATTCTGATGTTCTGTCCTTGTTTGACTTTTCCCTACGAATGTGTCTAATTGCATTTTGAACAGCTTTATACCTTTGACTCACATCAGGTATGTGAAACAAGTTTCACAGCTTAATTAGGAGTTGAGCCTAATCAAGTCTCTATTCTGGATTGGACTTCAAGGTTTTTGTCCTCTCCCTCCCCCCCGCCACACCAAAATCTTACTTCGAATGTGACTAGAATTTCAAAATTCAACACTTAATAAATGAGAACTTCTGCCCATGTCATCCTTTGGCTGTGACACTGGTAGACAGGGTAATTCAAAATTGCACTCTGTGGAGATGAGAGCTATATGCTTCATCTACATATTAATACTACTGACTTGTCCCTCAAACATAACCAGAGTCCACGGGGAAGTTTGGAGACCGGGTACTGCAAAAGGGCACCTGCAGGAGCCTGAAGACAAACATGCTCAGTACTTACTGCCAAGCATGTTTAACTTAAACTATAGTTTTGCAAATGAGGCAGATGTGAAATACCAGAGTGTGGTATGTCCAAGCATTCCACACTGATCATGGTTACACTCACCTTATCAGGCAACAGGAAGAGATAAGCTAATTGTTTGATCAGGCTTAGCATTCTCAGATAATACTGTGTCAGTAATGCCTGTTTATAAGCAAAATTCATTCAATGTTGTAGCTTATAATGCTAGTTCTGAACTAGCCAGCTATACAAATGGCAAAGAACTGCACCTCAGTTATCACATCAGAGCAATACATGGTGCCTGCTCTGTGCTGACAAGTCTGCCACCCTGGAGCACATACCGGCATCCCTGAGACACAGGAATTCCCTACTTGCAATTTGTAAAGAGTCTTTGGAAAGCCCAGAGTTGATGTGGATCTACCCACTGTTGTGCAGGTAAGGATGAGGGTTGAATAACGTTTTTCAGATGTATTCAGCCAGCCATTTCAATGTCAGTGCTGGCTAGAAAGAAAATTATGGCCAAGAGGCACATCGAATGAAACTAATGAAAAGCCCTCAGGCCATATCTCATCCTCTCCTGGAGACCCTAGCACAAGGAACATTTCAGAGGAGACAGATTTTGGCTTGTACAGGTCTTTCTCTTATGTCAGCCATTCCCAGCTATTTCAGCAGCCAAGAAAGGCAAACGCAGCAGAGATTTAAATTATTAAAGAGCCCAGTACAGGTTAGGATCTGTGTGGCTGGAGAGAAGTCTTGCTGAAAGGTACCTGAGGGTCCTGGTACACAACAAAAGCTGAACATGAGTCAGCAGAGCACAGCTGCAGCAACAAAGTCAAACTGGATGCTGGGCTGCAGCCACAGGAGCATTACTGGCAGCCATGGAGATGTGGTCATTCCACTCAGGGTTGGTCAGGCTGCAATGCTGTGTCCAAATCTGGTTACTACAATTCAAGAAAGACAAAAGCAGACTGGAGAGGTTTCAAATGAAGGCTGCAAAGAGGTCAAACGGCTGGAGAACCTGCCCCATGAGGAAAGACTGAAGGAGTTAGATCTTCCATCCGTGAAGAGAAGGCTTACGGGGACCTCATCACAGTAGTATTTAGAGGGCAGATACAAGGAGGACAGAGGCTCCTTCTTCACAAGGAGACACATGGAAAAGACAAGAGGCAATGGATACAAGTTGTACTAGGAGACATTTCATCTTGATATATGAAATAAATTTTTTGCAGGGAGAATAATAACTCAGTGGACAAACCTTACCAGGAAAACGGTCCCCATCACAGAAGGTTTTCAACTTGAGACTGGTCAGTGTTGCTACACTATTTCATTGAGGCTCCCTTTCTTAAGAAAAGTTGGGCTTTTGAGGTCCCCTCCAACCCAGGCTGTTCATGGTTCTGTGATTCTATGATGTACATTAGGGCAGGTGTACACTGCACATCGGGCCACAGCAAGCTCCAAGGAGATTAGAAGGACCAGACTGTGTTTGTGCCATTTCCCCAGTCTTGCTCCAAGAGGACATCTTGCCCGAAATGCACTGGCCCCCACAGAGGGGCTGGCACTTGGTAGCAGAAGTGCTGCTCTGTTCTGAGGCACTGCGTGCAGAGCTGTTACAGATGGGCCAAGCATTAATGGTACAAAATTTTCAAGGAAGGGGACAAACTTTACCTCTGAAAGACAAGTGAACTGGTTCATTGAGCTTGTTGGGAAAACAACGTCAGAACAGAGAATTCACTTTCCTTATCATAGACACATTTTCAAAATAGCTTAATTTTCTCAGTAATTTCATTCAACAAAGGGGAAAGAAAAGGGAGAGGAGTTGTGAAAATTTTGCAAAATGCTCTTTTGTCACTTGTAGAAACATTCTGAAATGCTTTTTTGCTTTTTCTTTTATTTTTCTTCCGCAAAAGGACTGTTCATTAAATTTTATATTTTATTATAAAATATTGAATTTCCACATCACAAAATGAAGTATCCAGGTCGACCTGACACTAATCCTTTATGAAATACCCTTCTGCATAGAACTTGTGGAGTTACTGGTGCCATAGCTAATGAGGATGAGTGGGCAGTCTTTTGACAAACAGAATTTCCATCTTCTGTAAGTCTCTACTAATAAACTGTGACTCCATGGGGTCTGAAAGATCATGTTCTTTTTCACTGCACACTTGCAAGAATCATTTCCTCACCATGGATAATAGCAGCCTTGGGACAAATGATTGCTATATGGTCTCAATACCAGATTGCTTGGCCTAACATAAGTTCTACTGAATGATTTCTGAGTCAGTTTTTGTTATCCATCTTCTAGGAGTTACCTTTTGCTGCTACTGCTGTCCCCAGCTCACATAGCATGGACACTCATTATTTCTCTGCTCTCTCACAAGGTTTCTTATAGCACAGCATGGTACGATGGCAAGTTTAGAACTGCCCCCATCCTTTTATTACTGGTAGGTATCATGTCTTCCATCATCCTTTCACAATACATTTATTTTTCTCCTTCATCTGCTCTATCTTGTGTCATAGCTGAGGCTCTCTTTGAGGCATGTATTGTCATTTTCCAAATGTATGGGCATGGCACCAACCACACCTGGTAGAAGTCCAGGCCAGCTGAGAAACGCTGTTACATAATTGCCCAATAATTGTAATTATCATCAGAGACAGATGCCTGTTACTAATTATAAAAACATCTTTCCTTCTCTTACTGCTTCCCTGTTGTGCTCTTATTTTCCTTCTTGCTTTTCTTTATACTTTTTTTAATCCAGGTTTTTTTTTTCTCTGAACAAACACCTTCAAATAACAGGCTACCTCAATGGAACTCTCCCTCTGCACTGATCTGGTAAGAATGCTGACAGCATCCTAATTCCACAGACTGTCATAAGCGAGGTTTAAGTGACTGAATGATGTCCATTTCCATGGTGTCACAGAAATATTACTGTGCTGACGTTAAATATGAATGCACTCTGGTTTGTTGTGCTTTTCCTCACTTCCCATGCTCTGCGGCAAACTGCATTAGCATTCCTTCCAGGAGAGATGAGGCTGCAAGCAAGGAGACACGCTGCTAGCAAGGCCTCAGCCAAGAAACATCTGCCTGAGCCAGCTGCAGCGGATTTCACAGGTCACTCACATACAAGGCTGGCCACGTCCCATATGTCACCTCCACGGCCTCAAATCTTTGTTCTGTCCTAGCTCAGCCAGGCTGCTCTAGTTCAAAAGGCCCCTTCAGACAGAAGGATGACTCTTACTTCCCTTATTCCCCATCACTGGAAGGAAAACTAAACGCTTGGGAGGCAGTGGAAGTCCATCACTACTCAGCCCTCGCAAATTTCACTCTGCATGCCCCGTGATTTTGCTTCATGACCACAAGATGTCTCCTGCAAACCATGGAAATAGCAAAAGGCTGGCAGACAGACTAGGGAGGGGACACGTACGAAAAAAGTGGAGCAGCCTCCAGGAAACGCCTGAGAGGAGCTTCCCGATGCATGTCCCATCTCTCACCCAAGAGAAGAGCCTCCCAGTGAGCAATGATCAGCTTTAAAAAGAGAAGGAGACTCTGTTTAAACTTCCCCTTGAAGTAACAGACTGACTGAAACAACCTGTAAACATTCACAGTTTATAAGCACCAGATGTGCAAGGAGAGACCAAAAGACTGACAAAGTGCTGAGAAATGGCTGTGAAATACAACAGTGTGCGCAGAAACAAGAGCTTCCTCGAACTGCAATATTTCCAGGATAGAAGCTTCAAGAACCATTGTGAATTGGTTTGGGCAAACATAGCAAGTCTCAGGCTTTACTTTTCGCTGACTTATTTCTTGGGCTTGTCCAATGTTGAACACCTCAGTCCACAGTGGGGCAGGGCTGTGCGCAGCCTGCAGCCATTGATTCCCTTCATTTCCAGGCAGGCCTGCAGCATGTAGCCAGGGTTTTGGTTAATGCATTTCTTCATCCGTCCTCTAATGTCACACTAAAGAGCAGACTTGCCCTTGGACTGTTCTGCTTCCAGTGTAGGTTCTCCTTTTAGGAATGTAATTGCCTGTAACGTGTAACGTAACTGGATTTTCCACTTGGAAGTTTGAGCTAGTCAGGATGCTTGAGAATATATGTTTCTAAAACTTTCCATTAAAAAGGAAGGGGAAAAAACCCTCATGTATTTAGAAATTCAGCACACTGTTAAAAAAACCCTAAAAACCCAAACCACCAGACATTTTCTATATCAATATTTTTTTCAGCTTGAAGTTTGGGGAATTTTTAAAAGAAACTAGACAAATCTTTAGAAATCTCCTGACAAACATTTTCACCCTCATCAATTATCATTTGCTGGAAGAAACTCATACTGAAACAAGTGCTTATAATTGAAAGTATCTGTCATATTAAATGATACACTCTTGTAAGTATGTCATTCAATTTATAATTTATAATTGCAACTTCTAAGGCACAAAGGCATGCAAAACAAAATTAAGTAATATTAATTGCATTATTCAGACTGACAGGAGAACTCCCATGACTTAAGCAAATCACAGAAATGGAGAAAACCCTGCTCTCGGGATTACCAGCAGTATAGGTAGACCAACAGACCTGCACAGACTTCTGAATCAGATTTCTCACCTGAAATCAGTGCCAGGGTGGTTGTCAGAGTACTTCCTCAAGCAGCAAGCTCTGCAGGAAAGGAGCCTTAAGGAATAAGCAGGTGTTGGGAATGCTGGCCTGCAGTCCAACTCCCAAAGGCTGTGCTTGAAAATAGAGCCTCTACAGACAGACAGGGTGCTAACTCGTTCCCCCTCCTTCTAGGCCCTGGAACCCAGTATTAGAGCACCCATCTAACTCCACATTTAAAGATGCCAAAGGTCCCCTCTCTTTTATGCACTTGGTCTGCTATTTAGCTCTTTTAGAACAAGCACATGTCATACATGTAATGGTGTATTTGAAGGCAAAAGTATCTGTTGCAATGAGAAGGGTGTAACTTAACCTCAGTACTTCCCAAGTTATGTTCATTTTTATTAAAGGGCATTCTCTCCCCAACAGCATTTTCTCTCATGAGCAGCTCCACTGAGGTCAGTGAGACTGCTTTACAGGCTGTAGGATTCCCCTGTTGATGAACATAACCTAAAAAGGACAAGTGGAAAATCCTCCTGGCTTTTGAATAAGGTTTTTATAAGCTATCTAAATAATTCCAGAGGCTGTTCTGAGGTATAATACATAAACTGACTTGTGGTTTTCATGTGAAGTTGAATATATATCTCCAAAGTAAACTTTTAAATATTCTAGTATGAAAGCATCACTCTGAGCACTTTTGTAAATTTCTATTCTTGAAATATTGATTCAACAACTTTGAAGAACCACTATGATTTTCTATAAATACCGAACCAAGCTACCCACAAAATTTGTTGTATGAGTGCATAGGCTACTGCGTTCCTCAATGCAATATGCATTATGCAATTTATTATTTATATATGTTACTCCTTATCCATCATGAATAATCTGAGATGAGCTCAGTTGATTAGAGCATGGTGCTGATAACACCAAGGTAGCATATTTGATTCCCCATATGGACCATTAACTTTTTGGACTCAACAATCCTTATGAATCCCTTCCAATCCAGAACATTCTGTGATTCTCAAAGGAGGTGTAACTCAGAAGACTTAGGAAAATTCGTGAATGGTTTGGTTTCAAATTAACTGTTGAAAATTTATAAATAAATTGGTAATTACTACTGTCTGAGTTCTACAAAGGAACTTGGATATCTATCTACTGGACTTAACGATAATTTGAGTGGTAGCCACCATCTTTGGTAAAATTGATAGCTAGGCCTTGAGCTGAAGTATTCTGTTTTTCTGAAACCTTCCCACAGTAATACCTCAATTCCTCAAATTTCTTAGAGCCCATACATTTAACCATATATGCGTGTGTGTATGTGCATTTCTTGTATGGGACACTGAGAACACCAGTTAATGTTTGATTTGTACAAACACTTTTTATACAGGTGTGTTTGTTTTTCCTGCTGATCTTAGCGAGCATACCTGACACCTGAGTAAAACCTTTGAACTCCCAACGGTCATTTATTGGTGGAGTCAAACTACGTTTACTCAGAACTAACACTAACTTAAAACTTATCAAAATTGGCTTTGTCCAAACTAATCTATTCTATTCTTCCCCAAAAATACAATAGCTGAACTTTCGTTAGGAGGCCCCTGCCTCCTTTGACAGAGTCAATATAGTCAGAAGCAAGCACTACCCAAAACAATCTTGAACTAGTCTGATACTTCTCCCCATAATAGCATCTACACTTACCAGATTCATCAAGAAACTAAACCTCATCAAAATCCTACAGGTCTTAGAAGTTCCTGCATTTTCCTGAATTCTTCAGACTCCTGTGAACCAAACTCTAACATCAACCCTAACCCAACCACAGAGTTGACATATATCCTACCAATCCCCTCTATCACTAGTGAGTTAATTTCCCTTTCCAGGATCATCTGCAGCCTGACTCGATGCATCTCTTCAATCCAGCAGTCATTTGACTCTTCAGCCCTCTTAAACCCTGGATTAGGGTCAAACTCCAAGCCTAGTTTTAATCAGAACCCAGAGTTTAATCTGCAGTTGTGACTAGCATCTCTATCCCCTGCTACCTCTCTGGATCAGCCCTTCCCATCTGAACCTCTAGCTTCAACTCCAGCCTTCACTGAAAGGACCCACATCCTCTCCTGCCCTGTTACCCTGAATTGTCCCCTACCAGCCGTAGTCCCCTTATTCTAGCTTTAATGTTCTTGTAGGAATACACAATAAACACAGATTTTTCAAGCTTTTTTTTGCAAAAAACCAAATCTTTACCCCAATCCTAACACTAGGCTCGGAACTGAACCTTCTCAGCTCATCCCTGCCACCCCCAGCCACGTCCCATTTCTGTGACAGTAAGGAATGGAGAAATTCAACAAGATCCCGCAGCATCTATGTGGAGAAGGGCTGGGGTAACTGTAGGAAAGGAGATCATTTAGGTGTAAGGAGTCAGTGATTTGGGGCCCAATGCACGATTACAATTAGAGCTGAAATTCAGCAGCAATGCTGAGACTAATGAGGAACATACATACCTAGTCCCTGCAAGGTGCAGGGTGTTAGGTAAGAGCTTCTGCTGTGAGGAATGAGTGATGCCTGCAAGATTTGGTAGACTGCATCTAGCAGAGAATGTTTAATATTCAAGTTAGTGTTTCAGAAGAAATGAGCTGAGGAGGGGTTTTGCTGATTGTTGAGTTTTGCAAAGCCTCGTACTAGGAGCACCCAATTATCTTAACCGGATGTGGTGGTTGAACACCAGCTGGCAACTAAGTTGCATATAGCTGCTTGCTCACTTCCCCCAGTGTGCTGGAGGAGAGAATTGGAAGAATAAAAGTGAGAAAACTCATAGGTTGAGAAAAAAGACAGTTTAATAGGTAAAGCAAAAGTTGTGCACACAAGCAAAGCAAAACAAGGAATTCATTCACCATTCCCCATAGGTAGGCAGGCGTTCAGCCAACTCCAAGAAACCCAGGCTCCATCACACTTAACAGTGACTTGGGAACACAAACTCTGTCACTCTGAATGTTCCCCTGCTTACTTCTTCTTCCCCCAGCTCTATATGCTGAGCATGATGCCATGTGGTATGGAACATTGCTCTGGATACATGGGGTCACCTGTACCGGCTGTGTCCCCTTCCAGCTCCTTGTGCACCCCCAGCCTGCTCACTGGTGGGGTGTGAGGAGCAGAAAATGCCTGGACTCTGTATAAGAGCTGCTCAGCAACAGCTAAGGCATCTCTGCGTTATCAACACTGTTTTCAGTACACTTGAAGAGTGGGATAAGGGGCCAGTGCCAGGGGTGTAGGATTGTATCCGTTACAGATGCTCAGGATTATGAAGTGGGATATCAATATTAGGAGCTGGAAATGGCTTTATATTATTTACTAGCCATGCAGGAACTGGTTTAGGTAGCGCATTGTATTGTAGGTTGTAGATCCTTGGTTTGCAGCAATGGGTTTCTTTTTAAATGAGGCTGAATACACTCCTTTCCCCAAGGGAGACTTGGAAATCAGTTGAAGTCATGTAGAGACATGAGGCATGGCTACAGTGGTGAATTCTGGGTACACGAGCTTGAAAGAAACTTGGATTACAGAGCACTAGGTGATGTGCCAGGATTTCAGCAGGGAAGCAACCTCCATGGCAGGCACCCAGGGAAACAGGCAGGCTGGTTCAAGTGCAAGGCACTGCAGTGTGGGATCATAGCAGAAGTGTTCAGAGTGATATAATTAACTTGAAAGGGGGATGCAGCTGCATAAACTTCACATCCATACTTGCTTTAGAAAAGGAGCAAGCTCCTGTGGTTGAAGTGTGCTAAGAGGATTCCTTCTGAGTTTGGCGGCACAAAGAGCGCACATAGAGGTCCAAAAAGCAGCTTTTTCACATGTGAAGATGCTTGTTAATTATTTTTCCCATCAACCTGTGTGTACTTCCATGCCCTGTGAAAGATGCAACAAAATTATAATATCAACAATCATGAGGGTACTTGGCCAGTGTCTTTCCCTTTGTGATAGCCCACGGAGACCAAAGTTGGCCAGGCTGTGTGAGCCACCCCCTCTGGAGACTGCAGCCACAGCTACTCCTCCTGGGTCAGCTGGCACAGTGTCAGGCTTACCACTGTTCTGCCAGAAATATACAAAGTGCAGCAGATACCCAACCGAGAAAGTAAAATGAGGCTTTACTCTCGTCTGGGGTACTACTGACCGTACTTGCACCGTACTACTGACTGAAAAAGCACATATCATCCGAGGATGGCAAAGGGTCCTTTAAAGCACAGAGCAAAAGTGCAAGGAGAAACAAGCAGAAATACAAATTTTAAACACTGTGGAACTTCAAAAAGTGCAGAAGCCCTGCCACGGGTAAGACAATGGTGGTATCAAACCAGGACTCCCAAAACTCGACCTCAGACCATCATCTTGAATTGAGCTACTCTGCCCAGAGGTGTCAATAGGTTGTATTTCACCGCTCAGTGAGACAGGCTGGCAGTGCAAGAACATGTTCAGACATAAAAATGCAAATCAACTCACCTAATTAAATTCTACATAGGGGATACATACATACATGCTGTATGACAGTTACTTTTTTTCTTCCTTTTTTTTTTTTTTT